>JAJOZX010001874.1:0-382500 GCA_023014485.1 Bathynomus jamesi | reverse complement strand
GCGTTTTAGCCAAAATAATTCTTCCGAGTTCCCCGTTTTGACCAACCAAAAAGAAAATTTACCGAAATCACTGATTAACGTTAACGACGAGTCTCCTCTTCCGAGCCGAGTGCGAAGACTGAGTGGGAGTGAAATGGGTGAGAGTGGAGTGGAAGAGAAGCCCCAGAATGTGTACTGGAAGGAGGAGGAAGTGGAAAAGCCAAAGAAGGACCGTGATGAGAGGCTCAAAGAACTTCTGGAGGAAAGACGAAGGAAGGACACTGAAGACCAAAGGGAGGTGAGGATGAGGAACAAAGACTCCTGCCTCCAAGAATGTTTGGAGGAATATCGACAAAAGAGAAGTTCGGCGCCGGTTTTCATCACTCAAAGTGCCTCCCCTCCCCTCTCCAAAGAAATGAAAGGGACGAATGAGCATTCGCAAACCAGGGCCCAATTGGGCCTTGCCAACAGGCACTTTTACCGTCCGTCTCTCCTGGAACTCGAATCCATGCAGATCTTCTCCTCTCCGAGTAGAGCGCCACGCGAAGCCACTCCAGCAACGGATGACATCTCAGTCCTAGCGCCCAACAGTGCCGTATTTAACACGCCCATTTCCAACACTCCATCCCCCATCTCGAGTGGCTCTTCCAACATACCTTCTTCTCGGAAGGACAAAGCGGATGTTATCGAAAAGAAGCCACCGAAGAAACCCAAGGACAGAGAACGAAGACGAAGTCTTATCCAGGTCGTTACGGGTGAGTGTTGTCGATCTATCGAATGGATGCGTAGGCACTTTTTAAATTAATTCTACTTATAAATTAAACCGTGCTAACGAGTTGAACACTTTACCGACAACGTTTTTAGGGTTAAATTTAGTTATTAGTACCAATGAAACGTTTGTAAGTTCAATTAAGTATTGTGAAACAGTTATGCTAAATAACCTCTCTAATTTCTTCAATTCAACAACTATCGGTGAAAGTTACGCTAAATAACTTTAATTTTTTTTTTCATCATACAAAAAAAAAAAAAAAAAAAAAAGGGATGTTTACAAAATCCGATGAAAAGAAGAGAGAGAGAGATGAGAGTGAGACTGATTCCAAAACTCAAAGTTTGGATAAATCTGCATCGCCACTTTCAGTAAGTTCTGGAATACCACCGAAAAGCCCTTCTGTCAAAGAACGGTTTTCCAAACTGAGACTTTCTAGGTCTAAGGAAAAGAAAAAGGTTGGTGAATTTTAATTTAACTAAAATTCCTTTTGTTTATATTTTATACGACCACGTCGCAACACCGTTTCCCGTTGAGTCTGTTCAGTAGTAGTAGTAGTAGTAGTAGTAGTTGGATAGGTGACCCCCTTCGTGTTCGGATGATGTTAGCGACCCTCAAATGGTTCGGCTCCCACGTTAAAGTTGCCGGTCCCCTATGTCACACGATAACCTTCGCAGTTACAAAGGAGATTAAACAATTCTTATTTTCATGATGAAGCTAATTTTCATCATCTTTGAACGAATGTTTTGCGCTCATTAATAACGAGAAACGTCTTTAAAATATACTTTGCTCTACATTTCAACACTACTTCATATTACCAATTCGGATTATTTTTATTTACAATTTTATACATTGTTTACGTAGTTGAGTAGTAATTTTCCGTTACATACAGACGGTTAACATAATTAAATAGACGCCACGATGAATGTCCTCAAGAACAAATGGTAAAACTCATCAATAGAACGCCAGAACGTGTGTCATCTTTACGTAATGGAAAGGGAAAAGCAACACGATTTCAAATATATTCATTCAATTCATTCAATTAATCTGTTACTATTTATGCACTTTTGGTATCAGATTAAATACTAGGTGGGGGGTAGGGGGCGAAGGTGTTTATTTACTTTTGTCAACCCTGTGAATTCATAATTCGGATAAAATCAGGAAACGTTCGGCGTTACTCCCTGGTGGCACTGTGGTTACCTAAATTTTTTAATTTTTTTTAACCTTAGACTAGTAAAGGTAGCAGACTGGAGATTCATTTTTCCACCATGTGGGATTGAAAGTGCCTCAAGAGTCACGGGGTGAGTGGCTGGGCCAACCCGACCCAACGTCTCACTACCCAAATCCGACACCGAGACCACTGAGCTATTGGGAGCTCTAACTTTAGACTGAATAGTGATTAATAAAATTAGGTTGAAATGTAATATATATATATATATATATATATATATATATATATATATATATATATACACACACACACAGTTGCAAAAATCCCGTCCTCGTCCGCGAATAAAATACCGGCTCAGAATTCTATAGATTTAAGTTCTTCAGCCTTTCCTAGTTACTATGAAAACCAATATAACATTTTGCCCTGCAGTCTCCATCCGATAGCAAGAATCGATCCGCGAGTGTGGACGCACGAACCAGTGCTCTCTCCGAGGGGAAGGATTCTTCTCAGTCCTTCTCCCTCCCAACCTCTCCTTCTAGAACTATTTTCTCATTTTTGTCTTCTTCACCGGCTAGACCTCACGAGAGAAGCAAGCATTCAACTTCAGGTAGGTTCCATCATTTAAATGAAGTTTTTACTTGGCAAAAAACTAAATTGTAGTTTTTGTTAGAGAAGTTATGGATGCTGTAGGCCATTATTATTATTATTATTATTTCAGTAGATTGTATTAATGTGGCACTAAATTGTACAGGAGCAAGTTATATTTTTATTGTCACACACACACACACATATATATATATATATATATATATATATATATATATATATTATATATATATATATTATATATATAAACCCTTTTCTCTGTGTTCATATGTTAAGGCAGGGGTCCCCAACCTTTTTGTGCCGAAGAGCACATTCAAGACTACCGATAGTGCGGCGGGCACCATTTACTTTTTCAAGGCAAATTTATAGTTGGACTTAATAATGAACATAATACACAAAAAAAACATTTAATTCCTATGTAAAATAATGAACATAATACACAAAAAAAAATTTAATTCTTATGTAAAATAATGAACATAATACACAAAAAAAAAACAAGGATGGGCTAACTAAGAATCTTAGAAAAATTATCAAAACGATAACTTAATTTATTTATAAAGAAATAATTATTTTCAAATAAATGAGCATGTTTCTGTAATTAACTACTAAAATTTCATAAAATGTTAAGTATGTTACATATTTTAAATATTTAGTAACTAAATATTTAAAATATGTAACATACTTAACATTTTATTAAAAATTTAAATAAAAACTTATCAATCGTAGTCAGTCAGTGGCGGGCACACGCAAAAGGGTCGGCGGGCACCATGGTGCTTGCGGGCACAGGGTTGGGGACCCCTGTGTTAAGGTATCATATTCCAAGTTATTTCTAATACTCGTAAGTATCGTATTTGAAAATATTTATTTTGATAATTTTCTTTTTTCTTTTTCTTCGGATCCCCCCATCCATGAATTTTTACCTCCCAAGTTTCATCTGTTGCACATAATTCCATTACAATGCTGTAACATTTTTTTTTTTTTTATCGCGCCCTGTTATTCATGCTTACTGGACACACTCCAGTCGATTGAGTCTTTGTTATGAGCTTAACAGTATTTTGAGATATTCATAACTTATTAATATAGATTTAGAACTATCATTTTTAATAGTAGTACTAGTATATATGTACGACAGTTTTTATATCCATTATGAAGAGGACGTGAGCAGTGCTCTCAATCCCCAATTTTTTTTTTTTTTTAATAATAATAATGGTAATAAAATTGATCCATCAAATTGCCCCGTTATATACCCAACCCGAACTAACTGTAACCCCTTAATAGTACAGTAGTAATTTTGAATGAAAGCTCGCTTTCAATTGCCCTGGATTGTGTATGTGCTGTTACCACTCCTTTCAATTTCCCTTCCTATCCTCAAATAGGGTCTTCCACAAGTTACTTCGGCCAACGATTTAGCCCCTCTTGCATCAAAGGTAATGTAGTCCCCACCCCTTCCCCGCATTATATTATGCAATCAAGCCTTCATTCAGTTGGGGCCAAGGGTGCAACTAATAGTCGCTTTTTCTTCCTACTTGCAAAGAAATTGCATGCCTAAAGCAACCTACTAAAACTTACTAAAGTGAAATTTCTTTAACATAATTTGAGCGGATGATTGGTATTGCAAATATCAAAATTGTAGTATTTTTCTCCCCTTTTCTCGCACTTTTTATAAATATATTTATTTACTTATTTACTTATTAGTACCGTTTGTAATTAATATAAATTATTATAAATAAACTCGTAAGAGATTAATTCTCATTTAACGCTATTCCCATTCTTATTCGGGGTCCAGATGTAGGGCGGGGGGAAGTGTCCCGATTTTGAAAAGGGTTAAAAGGGTGCTGTGACGCAGTTGTAGGTTTGAGGGGTATTTTCTATAAAGAATCCTATACAGTGGGAATGGGAATAGGTCGATTTGAGAATTGCGTCCGCTGAGATTCCCACTTTCTGATTTCTCATTCTTGGACCGAGATTGGAATGAGTGAGACAAAGATTGGGAAGAGGTACTTTAATTTTTTAGATTAGACCACCAATTACAAAAGCTTAATGTTCTAATAACTGTAATTATTAACGAAGCCTACTTACTGAATCTAAGTAGGCTTTTATCATTTTTAAAACTTATCAGAGAGTTTAATTCTAAAATAATAAGCAAAAGATAAGATTTACTTATCATTTTATTTCAGATATTTTTAAAATTTAATCGCGTTTGTTTATTTGTAAGGTGGTTATAACTGGGTAAACTTTTATATAATTTTTTTTTAACATAAATTATCAGTTGTAATCAGATATTACTTATAAATATTTGGAAGGATTTTTTTTTTTTTCTTTTTCCCCTCCCTTATCGACAGTTTTAGCGATTAGTGTAATTTATTGTAAACATTGAAGAATGGTGGAAAAGTTAGTGGCCATTTCGAGCTTTGAGTATCAGTTACAAGAACATTTAGTAGATTGTAACATATGGTGTACTTAAAAAAAAAAGTTTACCATTAAAGTAGTTTCTACATGCATGAAGTTAAAGGTAGATTCATAGTTTACTAACCAGTAAACAAATTAGTTTATTTTACGTATGTATTGCACTTTTAGCTCGCAATTTTACTTTAAATAGTTTAAAAATGTATAACTGTAATAGAATTGCAATGTCGATTATGTTCAGCTAAAGTATGGAACGTTTGAAATTTATTTTATCTATGGCAGTGTTGATTGTCGTCTTGGTTAGTGATATAATATTTTTGTATAAATAATTTTTTTTTTTTTTGTTCGGAAGATCATTTAGTAGCTTTCATTGTTATCAATACGTATAAGTAATATTTAACGATTCGCAAGTTAATTATTATATGCCATTTTTAGTTACTTCAATTATTTACATTCAGCTGCTACTTCTTCTTATTCTTAACAGAAGAAAATAATTCTGATGATGAAAGCGCGCAAATGAGTGGAGCCCCGCATAACAAAGATTCTCCTTCCACAATCTCTACCCCTTCGTTACGCAGACAAAAGGCAGCTCTAAGGGCGGCTAAACAAGCCGAGCAGAAAAGGTACTCGCGCGTGAGAGTTTATTACTAGTAGTATTTCTCTTCCTTACTGAAGTAGTCGCACTGCGCGCGTTTCAGACGGTTACATATACTCTGATCATTGCTAGAAGGAAGGCGCATACTTCATTGTAGCGAGATACGCGGTAATAAGTAAACTATTTAATAATTATTATTAAATGAGAGTTAATTTAGGTAAAATATTAAGCTTTATTCATTGTGGTTAATTGAGAAAATGGATTTGATCTACGTTCTAATACATTTCAAAATATAAAGTTAGAGTGAAGGAATGTCTAATTTGCACTAAACTTTAAGGTGTGTGTGTGTGTGGTAAGAGGGCGACGCTAACGGCCTTTTTTCTTCTTAGATTGAGAATGGCCCAAGAAATTCAGCGTCAGTTGGAGGAATGCGAAGTGAAGATGAGAGAATTAGAAGAGAGAGGAATTAGTGTGGAAAAAGCACTTATTGGGGAAACGGTAATTGTAATGGTTATTTTAATGTAATTATTACGGAGAATGATTACTTCCTACTAGGTATTACTCTCATTCACGTTAAAAGTGCTGCCAAATGACAATGGCTGATATTTCCTTACCCAGCTGAATTTAACCTAACCTGGACCAAAGTGGAAAAGCCGTTGATGAGAAAGATAGTGGCATGAAATAGGAAACGGGTAACACCTACAATACCTATTTCCCCACACGGAGAAGGTAGGTGGGCGTGAACTACTCTGGCATTAGCAGAGTAGGTGGCTGGCCCAACTTCAACCGTGGTGGAGGCGTGTGTCGAACCCGGGCCTTCGCGACCCGAGTCTAGTCTCTAAGCAGCCGAGCCAAAGAGCTCGTATAACCCAATTTCTTTATTTTAAAAAAGTAATGAGAATTCATTAGATTTTGTATCTATATCCGTCGTTTTTTTTTTTTTTTTAAAAGGAGGGCGTATCTCGCGACGAGACGGAATTGATGAAGGAATGGTTTTGCCTCGTCCACGAAAAGAACGCCCTCGTCAGGTGGCAAGAAGAGCTCACTGTGAAGGCGAGGGAGCTTGAATTAGAGGACAGACACGTCAGACTCGAAAATGAACTACGTCAGCGAATGACATCAGCAGGTAACGTAGCGAGTGAGTCGGTTGGGGATATAGGTAGGTAGTAGAAATTGTACGGAAGACTCGTTGATAATGAGTAGAATATATTAAAACTGGACTACTACTACTACTACTACTACTTACGCGTTTCGCGTCAAAACTGTTCTACCCTCGGGTTATTTACGCGAAACGCGTCGAGTTGATCTGTGCCTCGTCATAGCTGATACACTACACGCATCAAGACGACAATACTCACAAATTTTGCATTTACTCTTGTCCAGATCAACTTGACGCGTTTCGCATAAGAAGTGACGTGACCCAAGGGTAGGATAGAGTTTTGACGCGAAACGCGTAAGTAGTAGTAGTAGTAGTACAGTGTTAAGAAAGTAATTCACCTTTTTCGTTTCAACTTCAAAAATTTTCTATTTATAGTTTAGCCCTTTCCCTGTGGGTTGTCCGTATATGATTCCAAAATTCCTAGTGTTACCAAAAAGTTAATTATGGAAGTGAAGATTACGATTCGGTCTTATAAAACTTGATAAGACCAGGGCAAGTTTAGCATTCATCCGAAATATCCTTCACCTCTATTTCATATTTTAAAATTAGAAAATATTGAAAAGAAAAAAGGGCTTCGGTATTTTGCGTGTTTACTGATATGATTAGGACTTTTTAGCCGTAGACCTTTTATCACCTGCATTATAATAATAATAATAATGTTTTGCAGAACGAGAGAAGACCAGGGAAGATATCGAGAGAGAAGGGAAAATTCTCGCGGAGATAATTTCCATAATCGAACAAAAGGACGCTCTCGTCAACCTTCTGGAAGAAGATAGACAGAGGTGCGCCACCCGAAACTCCCAACCCCTTAAATCTAATCACAAAGATTGTCCTTCGATTAGTTTTGCCAAACCACCCTCTTTTTCAGTACAGCGCTCGTTTTATTCCGCATTATTTGAACCAACTGTAGATTTAGAACGACTCGCTTTGATTCCTTCCGTGACAACTTGCGAATTGTCTCGCGAGACTTTGAAATCGTATGAAGGACTTCAGTCGCCTCGGCAACAGCCTTTGTTAACTAGGAAAGATTCCGTTTTTGACAAAAAACTTTTTCCTAAGTCTCGTCCAACGATTCATTCAATGAGCTACTCTGAAAAATTTGATAATTCGGATGAAGGAAACAGCGAAGTTGAGAGAGCTGCTGCTGCTCCTCTCTCGCGTGCCGTTCCGAGGTTCTTCCTTTTAGGACTGGTCCTCTGCATGCTAGTTTTGATCTTCTTTCCCGACTTCATTCCTTCTTTAATTCCTGAAATAGGAATAATTTATCGAAGAGAAGCTTTTTGAAAGTGGTTCTTCGTTGTAGGTTTAAAATTTCCTTCTCCCATCTTGTTAATGCGCGTCTCCTTTGTACTGTATTTTACTCCGTTTAGAGTTCATTTTGATTTTAAGAAGTTAAAAACGTTAGTCTGCAAATGAAAGCTACATACCCTGTATGGATGGACTACCTTGTTAGCCTCACCCTTAAGCAGACCTACTTTGGGAATTGCATCTACTACTGCCTCTTACTCTCCTTATTCTGTAAGTGGCTCCCCGCCCCCCCTTTTTTTTTTTCTCATCATAGTTTGCTTTTTCTTTTCTTTCGCTCCTTTAATCAGTTGCCTATTTTTAATTAGATTGTATTGATTTACGTAAGTTCAAAAGGAGAAGTATACAAAATTGTCAGGCTTTTCGATGGGAATGTACCGCAACTAATTGTACGCTTTCCCGTTGGAGTTTCGGCTCTTATTTTGATGTATGTACTTATTTTCTTTTGTTTTAGCTTTAAACTGCCGAGTAGAACTGAGGGGCGCGATAACAAACCCCTTTTCCACAACTGTTACGAGAAACCTAGGTCGTTAATAACGACAGCCACTCAATATATCAAAAATACGTTCACTGCAGTTATTGTTACGGTAAACATAACGGCAATTATTCCGGTTATTTCCGCGT
This sequence comes from Bathynomus jamesi, assembly GCA_023014485.1. Taxonomy (NCBI): domain Eukaryota; kingdom Metazoa; phylum Arthropoda; class Malacostraca; order Isopoda; family Cirolanidae; genus Bathynomus; species Bathynomus jamesi. The sequence continues at coordinate 373,889 of JAJOZX010001874.1, read as the reverse complement.
TTTGACTAAAAATATTTCTTCTGACGTATTTGATAACCCCTGAACTGAAAAGCTTGGCAAATTTAAGTATATTTTACAAGTTCAGTAACGCTACAGTTTTAAAACTTTTCCAAAGCTTATATAATATTAATTCCATCCCTCTGTATATATAGACACAGGGTGCCAATTATTAAAAAAGTTGTTCTCCAGCAAAGGTGATTTACTTAAATGATTTCTCCATTTGGATAAATATTCCAAGTCCACTTTTCCAGTTTAATTGACGTACCATTTTTGATTGGTACTTTGATTAAAAAGCTTTAAGTACTTTTCGTTTATGCCATACTTTCTCTCCAACTGATTTTTGTGTGGTTTCTTTTTTTTTTTTTTTTTCAGTTTAGTGACATTTATTTAATGGAGACTAAATTTAAAGACTAATTTAGATTTCTGGAAAGCCCAAGTATTTGTGGGTTTAACTTAAAAGTAATTCAACTTCGATGTTGCAAATGGGTCTAGTACCCATCAAAACATCGAATTTAATTCAGCTTAAACGTTTGTATTCGACAAAGTAAGTTCAGCCAACTGAATATCGGTTTCGGTCATACTTAGTTTTTATATTCAAATAAGCCTAATAATTCTCCGATTTCACCATCCAATAGTAATACCCGAAAGTTCGAGTAGTTGGAACTTGCTTTGTTAAATAGAACTTTGACGTAGATCTAGTATAACAAAAGTACGAAGAAACATTGAACGAGTTTTTCCATTATGAATATTATTATTTCCCCATGATGATTAATAAATAAACTGTTCATGTCTACATCTTAAGTGCAATAACCACACTTAATGTAGAAATTGAAAATGCGATGAAGTGGGAAACTTGGAAATAAAACATGGATCGCGTGTTTTTAGTCAGCGCGCTACCTATCGCGTGATGATCCCAAACACTTGCTCAGGGGAGACCGATATTTACTTTAAACTTCCTCGCCTTTACGTAGGTTGAGGAATTTTAAATGCGGGTTAAACAGCATAAATATTGATCTCGCTTAAGCAAAGTGTTGAGGGGGGGGGCGGATAGTGTGATCGGTAGTGCGCTAACTCCGAAACTACTCGACGGGGATTCGAGTTACACTAGCTCCAAGTTTCCCGACTTCTTTGCTTTCTCAGTTTCATTTTTTTGTGTGTGTGTGTGTGTGTGAAAAGTAGTAGTAATTAAAATTGTATTAACTAACTTTGGTCATCAAAACATTTAACGTGTTAAGCTGTGGGAGGGAGGATGTGCTAACTAATTTGGCTTCAATAAGCGATCCACAATGTTTATTATTCCATTGTAATAATGCTAAAATCTTTGGCTCGTAATTGAGGAGAGTTTTAGGTTTGTAACATCCGTTGAATTTATTTTTCTCTCTCCAACCAGATACATAGAGGAAGATAGAGACTTAGAGATATTGCACTCCCGCAAAGTTCTGCAACGCCCACCATTTCAGAGAGAAACGGGCGTATAAAGACCCTTTTCATAGAATTCTAAACAATCAAGACTTAGTGTTTTGGAAGTCTCAAAAAGTGATTTATATAAAAGGTTGTTTTAATTAATGAGGTTATCACTTCCCATTCAGCGGAATAGAATCTTTAATTTGTCTCCGCGACACTTCATCCATATTTTAAGCTTTGCTTCACAGTATTTAACTTATACATATATATTTTTTTTCTTTTAATTTAAACTTAAATATAAATTTCGTTGTGTAAGCTTTTATAATTTTTGTATTTTCATTATTTCACAGGTTCTAAAATATTGATTGAAAAGCGAAATATATTTCTATTTAGTTTAAATTAACTCATTTTGTATAAAAATCATTTCTTACATTGTAAAAAGAAAGTGAAAATTATTTGTGTATACTCACAGCACGAGACGTAGTCTATGCAGTAGCTATTTGCTATATATATATATATAATTTTTTTTTTACCGAATATCCTTCCATATTTCTTTTTACTTCCCATATTTTTGCTTCTTCGACTAATAAAGATTTTATCTCTTAGGAAATTTTAATGTATAATCGTATCATATGAATGATATGCCATGGTGCTCAGTAGTGATCTATTAAACAATTCACTTAGCATTTTCTTTTAATTTTTTTCCCTCTTATTACTGAAATAAGATGTTCGGGTTTCACACACATGTAACCGAGTTACAGCATATGAAAAGCGTGTGCTTAATTACGTGACAAAACATGCAGTATATAATATATCTTCGATAATCAGTTCAAGTCCCCCTGTGCGACTGTTAATGCATTCTTACTGAGAAAATGAGGGCATTTAATTAATTGGAACAATTCAAAACGGCAAAATACATTGTACTTACTGAATGCTTCAGCCGAGTTAAAGGTGGTGGTGGTGATGGAAGAGGAAAAGAGAAAGAATGGTGTATGAATCCATGGCGTCGCAACGCAAATCGGGTATGATCTGTTCCAAGGAAGGCAAGGGCTGTATCTCTGTCGCGAGAAAAAGAAGTCCATGGATAAACTGCAGTGCAGACTTCCGTGTTTCCTTAGGGCTAACGGTACGAACCCCACCCTGGATCCCTGAGTTTTTGGAGGTGTGTCCGTGCAGTATGCGACAGACCGACCTGAACCGCAACGTAAGCGGGGAACCCAGCGATTTTAAAATATCAAAACAAAGCCTAAAGGGAATTGAGACTCCCTGGGTTTCGAGTGCGCTCTTGACATTACTACAAAATGCAATAAAAGTTTAGAAACGCCAATAAAATATCGAAGTTCCGCAGTTAAAATAGATGCGGCGACTGGTAATGTATCTCGTGGGTAAAATCAAGGAATGAAAAAAAGTGAAGGTGGGAAACAAACAAACGAATCAATCACTAGACATAGCAACATCGAACAACGATGGACTCACGACGTAAGTCCAGATATGGTTCCCATAGCCACACGGACAGAGGTCTAATGGATTGACTGTCAAAAATCAATAACCCAGCAGGTGTTGCCAAGGAAAATACCAGTCATGGTCAAGCTATAACCAAACCAGCACCCGATACAAGTGGAGAATAATGGTACAGTCAGCACCTCAAAACCCAAAATTCCTGAGCAGGTCCAGGGAGAGACTCAATCTTAAAAGACACGAGATGAGGAAGCGAAGTCGGCCTCCAATCAAACAATCCTAGACTACCAGGAAGTGTCTCTCTCCGACAAACGGAATCAGAACCATAAAAAAAGGTCTGGACCCGACTCGACACAACAATCAAAATTTTGAGACGAAACACCAGATTTGCTAGCGCGTAACACTACACGGAGGGAGAAAAATTTTATGCAGACCTAATTGCCTTTTCAATGCTGAAGAGGCTTTCATGCATCTATGGGAATTTTATAAATACTTCAGTCTGAACTACCATATTTTTATGCTGCTTATGAAGTGGTATTGTACTAGAAATACAGGGTGTCTCAAAAGTCACTATCTATTTCGGTGACATTAGATGTTTTTTTAAAAAATGCTATGCTGGCATAAAGATATGTACTTCTGGTGCAAATTTGTGTATTTAAAAAAAAGTTAATTGGTTTATTATCTTGACATGCTTGAACAATTCCTCGAACCTCAACTTCTTACAGATGGCATTCTTGACACTAGTTTTTCAGCAGGATGGAGCACCGTGCCATTATGCAATAATTGTACGTGATTATCTTTACAGACGCTTCCCCGGTCGCTGGATTGGTCGTGGAGGAACACAACCATGGGCAGCACGTTCACCCAATTTAACACCATTAAATTTTTTCGCCTGGGGGTTTCATTAAGTCTAAGGTGTACACTGGTAGAAGAATTAGTGATGTAGCCGAACTTCGAAATCGTATTACCGATGCAGTTCAGAAAATAACACCTCAAATGCTGGAAAGTGTGTTCCGGGAAACAACTTATCGCTTTGAGCTCTGTAGAGACACTGATGGTCGCCATGTGGAGACAGATAAATAAATAGCACTATTTCTTTGTGGCACTTACTTTGAAATAAATATATTTTTCATGTCTTAAACCAGTTTTTCGTAATTCCCATTATTTTTCAAAATAGATAGTGACTTTTGAGACACCCTGTAGATGAACCCCAAATGGTCAGATGTTAAAAGGACATTTATGAAAATTAACACAAATGGCCACCTGCGGACTGACCTTTATTTCATGTTACAAAAATAGAAATTTATTTTTGGTATTGCGATATAAAAAATTCTGATTATTAAGAACATACAAAATTTAACTATGGCAGAATAAACAAACTCAAAAAATACTGCGCCTGTCAAAAACAAATTGTGCTAAAAGTCAGTGAAAAAAAAAATGTCAGTACCGTGAACCTTAAATTACAAGCAATTTTGTTACCAAGCCATTAGTTATTTTATGGTTTCAAATCCCATTCGACCAACAGTATGTTCATAATGTTTGAACTTACTACAGTACGCGAACGTATGCGTTTTAATAACAATGCATCAAAAGATTCTACATTAATTTTGTTACATAAATCCAAACATTATAGAAACAATCTAAATATAGTTTTTTGACCAGCGAGAATAATGGTGAACTTGACAACACAATGAACACTTCCTGATATAGTGATTACTATTTTTGATGAATATTAAATTAGTGGACAAAATCTGGTGACAAAAACTATTATACCGTAATTTTTTTAGTGTAGTCCATCTATATTAACATTGTACCATGCCAAAACTACATACTCATAACTTATTCTTAATGCACATATCTGGAGGGCACATTTATACAAAGATGACATTGGTGGTAATATTTGTGAAAACCAAACAAGTTGGTTAATTTTTTAGAAATTATGTACAAGTCCAACAATACGGAAAGATTAAAACTGAACTGCACTAAAATACTCTAATAAACTACTTTTGCTGAAGCATGAAATATGTAGTAGTACTTACAGAATCCAAACATTTGAACTTGTGATATTAAGGCCCTTATAACAAGTGTATAATTATATTATCTACCTTGCTTTTCCCAGCGATTGATAGTAGTGCTATTCTGATAAGTAAAACTAAAAATACACCAAACCTAGTCTATAAACTTCATTTAAACAGACGCACTGGGTCGCTGAGGCTGTTGATTCTCAAGTATTCAATCAGAAGATCATAGTACCCATTGGAACAAACATTTTCATCACCAATTTTAAATATTAATTTTATTTAGTAATGGTAGCCATAATTTTAAATTTCAAATATATACAGAAGAAGTGTATATAAATCATAACAGATTACAGATCTATGGGAGGGTAATATATGGCCTACTTAAGTGTAGTTACTACAAAATAGTTTAACTTGGAAAAATCTTTGTAATACATTTTCAGGAAAAAGACAGTCAAAGTATGATAGTCTTCGTCTTACTGTGAAAACATGTGGAAACACTCACTCCAAAATATCCAACATCAATCCTGACACTATAAATGTTAAAACATTTGTACTGTAGTTTCACTTTAATGTTACCACATTGAATTCAACAAAATTTATTCACTAGCTAGAAAGAATTAAATTTAAAAGGAGAAACAAAAGTTTTGTGGCAAAACTCTACTATCCAGGTAGTTTCGTAATACATTAAATTAAGTTAGATTAGGATAAGCGAGGTTGATTAAATTAGTAATTAGGGACCTATGGACTCTCTCTGAACACTTTGGATAGTAGTGTTTTACATTTAGCTAAATATGACTCTTAAGTAACTAAGTAATTAGGTATCAAGGCCAAAAGGTAATACATAATGTGTAGTAAAACATTATTAATTTTAATGAGTAAGTGAAATAATTAATGCAAATTTTCTTTGGCTTCAGTGTACTTCATACATCATTAGCCCATGGATTTTGAAATTATGGAATGTGGAAGAATATCAAAATATCTTGCAGGAATGTTTAGTGACAAAAGGGTTTCCTTTCTGGGATGTGAATCCATGGACAAGACAATCATCTTGCTCATGCTGAAGCACAAAATTTTTCAAATCCCCAATTGCTTCCGAAAGTCGCATGCGCTTTACATTTGCCTCGCGTTGAAGTTGCTCCACTTCAGATTTTCTTTGCTGAATATTTAACTGTCAAAGGAAAATTTGGTTAATGGAACCAACATTTACCTATTATAGGTCTAATTCCCAGATGCTCCAATGACACACCATAGCTTTATTTTGAACTGTGGTTAGGTCTTAGAAATAACAAAAAAATTCAAATCTACCTAGTTAAGGGTTTTCTTTGAAAATAAAATTCATAATACATACATACATACATACATACATACCAGTAATAATTGCCTATTTTTAAATGCATTTATTGCATCCCTGAAAACAATGAACTTTTAAGTTTAATTCCCTTGTCTACAATTTTATTGGCATATAAGCTAAATATTTTCCAATATCAGTGCTCAACAACTTCTTCCTCATTTTAAAACCAATATTTTTTATTATTCCTGTGTTGTCTATTATGAAAAGACTGATAACATCAATGCATACATTCTTTCAGTATTTCAAAAACTTAGGTCTCTTCTTATTCCCAAAATGAGAAAACTAATTTCTAAATTCTTTCCTTGTGAGGAGGGGCAACAAGCTTGACCTTCATGAAATAAGGAATCATGGAGAACATTTGAAAGGTTGAAAAGTTATAGTTCATTTATTTAGGTTACTGGTATTTCTGAATGCTCAGTGCTTTAACAATGCTATATGTATCTTCCACAAGGTTAAGAGACCAAAAATGTACTGCATACAGTACAGTACTCTAAGGCGCAACTGATGAACTATAAGATTTAATATAGAATCCTGTCTCTTAGAACAAAAATATTTCTTGAAACAGAACCTAGTAGCTACCTAGTTGTTGTCTATCATCATAATGTAGTCTATTTTTTATTTTAGTTCTTTTTGCAGTTTTTATTGCCCTTTAAAATGGCTCCAAAGAGAGAAGAAATTGACTGGATCAAGTGCAAAAAGATCCCAAGAAACTGAGGTCAATGAGCCAGAAAACTTATTGCTTGACAGAATGGATGAAACTGCATCATTGGGCTAATCATATGGCATAAACGAGAGAATGGTACATTCTATTAAGAAATTTTTTTAAAAAAATTAGGGCAAGTGTAGCATCTAGTATCTCAAAGTGCAAAAGCATCATTTGTTGCTCGACTCAAAGCTAGTAAAAATGGAAAAGGCATTAAATATCTGGATAGAGGACCAGAATAATAATAAATGCTCACTGAGTGGCCCAGTGATACAGGCAAAGAACATTTATGACCACCTTGTGCAAACTTCTAAACTTGGTACACCTATCCCCCTTTTCCCTATAGGCCCAAGGTTTCATTATTCAGTTTTACACTTCACATTAGTTTTCAGGAACCTATCCCGCATGAATAACAAGGGCCTAACTATATATTATTTGTCATCTTTTGTATAAAAAGTTAATGTTTAACTACATTAAACTTTATTTACCACTTATCTGATTATTCAACCACCTTATTTGAATCAAACTGAAGTTGCTTTGTTTACTTATTAAACCTCTCTAAATCAATGATGTACAATCACAGGCAAAATTTCATGTGCCTCACTTCTGCATGTACTGTCCTATCTGATACACAGAATTTTGGCCAACTATACACCTTAAGACTAGTCTTAACCCTTTCACTCACGAATTATGACATAGGGTAAAAAACAAATTTGCCTTTGTGTGTGGTTATACAAGAATCAATATGGTTTATTTTTCAGCTACACAACTGTCTACCCAGTGAGTGAAAGGGCTAAGACAGATAAGTCCAATCTGGTCCTTTCCCATTTACAAATGCTGCTTTCTATTGGCTATTCATCCAGTTGCTATCTAATTAGACATTCCAGGGCATTTCATTTTAATCTTTAATGGCTATGAAAAACCTCAACTGGAAATGAAAACAAATGCCTACTGGGTCCTTATCATGGATGTGGTTTATCATATTGTCTGTTAAGGGTTATGTCATGGCTGTCACAACATTGCTTCTCATAGATCAATAAAGTGAAGAGACAGTATGCATTTTGAAATTCTGCTTTAAGTGTGTTTTTACTATATTCTACAACTTATGATAGGCCCTATATCCTTTAATGTCGTATCACTGATACCTAATTTATATATCTGTACAGTCTCTGTCTTAACATTAACTGATAACTGTTATAGTGGGCTAGTTAGACTATTAATACCCAAATCAAAGTCATCATTAACTAGTCACTTCATCTAGTCAATCAATCTTATTATTCATTGTTTGTCCCAGTAATAACAGCCAATCATGCATTAATACCAATATGTTACACCAACAATTATTACACAAACCACAAATGCTTGACATGAGTATAGTTCTCGGTCAAGTTGATCTAATATTTCCAGTTCTTCAGTTTGAAAGGGTGCTCCCTCTATAAATTACTTATTAAAAATTACATACATGACTAGATACACAAGACTTGCCCACTTAGGTGTATTTCTCTTAACATGTAGGCTTAAGGATAAACACTGAGGCCTATTTATTTTATTTTACTTGTACACATTTTAGGAGATGATCTGCTTGCACTGTTAATGATTTTTCATTCTCCTCACCATTAAAAATACCCAAGCTCTGATAACCTATATTAAGTTTTTGTTTGTATATTACATTTGGAAACCAGTCAAGCCTTTTAAACAATAGCATTCAGTCACTTGGATAAAAACAACCCACTAAATATTAGACTTTCAAAATGGACTGGGATCAGGCTGGTTTTGTTCAACAAATATTTTTTAGTTCTTTAGAGGGTGTTCTTCCACTTTCCCACATGAAATTAATTTATGGTTAATTGAATGCTTGGTTTGGTCAACTGTACACTCTTGACAATTGGTTAGGTTAAGTTGTGATACTTTTGTTAAAACCAACAAAAATATCAACTCAACCTAACCAATTGTCAAGAGCGTACAGTTGACCTAACCAGGGATTCAATTAACTGTAAATTAATTTAATGTGGGAAAGTGGAAGAACACCCTTTAGAGTATGCCACTGATCAGGTAGAGTGGTAGACCAAGGTGAAGATATTTATATTTAAGATTTTAGTAAAATTTCTCTAAAGTTCCTCACAGAAGACACTTTTAAAATCTGAAGTGGGTAGAGGGACTAAAGGGTAGAAAAGCATGTTAGTGAAAGGACAAAAGTCTGTTACAGAATTGCTAAGTAGAGTTCATCAGGAATGAGTCCTTAGACACTTACTGTTTATAATGTACTTAAATGAGTTGGATGATGAAACGCTAACCTATCATTTTTTGGCAGTGTGTGTGTGGTGTGTGTGTGGGTGTGGCTTCAACCCATCACTTTTTGGCAGGTCCTACCAGCTGAAATTTGAAGGTGCATGAACTACATACCAAGTGCGCTTCCCAAGTATATGTTTTATCATTAAATCATGAAGCAGCTCTTAGTTTCATGTGAGACTTCTGCAACAACATCTGGCTTATGATGTGGTCTTTGATAAGCTTCATGCTTTCAGAAATATCAGTCCATCTTGAATTGCAAGTAAACATAATAAATAGATCCAGCTTCCCAAATTTTTTTACAATTGCCACACCATCTTTATAATTCTGCTGCATTGTTCTCAGGCTACCTTGATAAAAGATACTAAATTTGACCACAGACATTTTATTTATATTTCTAAGCCTGTCTTTACAAATGGAAAGCTTTATGTAGCTTCTTCTTGAGAAGTTTTGAAAAAAAAAAAAAACACGATTTTTCTCAAATTTGGTATATAAGGTTGTTTTTGTGCAAAAACATGAAATCTCAAGTTTTAGCACAATCAGAGTAAGGGTTCAAAAGTTATGGGCCCCCCAATTTTGGGGGTAGGGACTGGCCCCTTAATGTTTAAAAGTCCATAACTCAGTCCCTAATTGAGCTAGGAAAAAATTTAAAACTATTTGAAAGCTCAAATCCTGAAGAATAATTGACTAAGTAATAAAATGCATTTAATCAAACAAGTTAAAATGTTATGTCAGTTTGAATATTTTTTTTGGGGGGGAGGGGGGGAGCCCTCCCCTATGATACAGATATTCAAGATTTTTTTTGTCATTTTGTACCTCAATTACTCGTCTATATGACTTAGTCAATGACATTGTGTATTTTTACCTTTAAGTTGTATATTTTTTTTTGCATTTTATTATAAGGTACTTCGCTAGCGAAATGATGATACATTAGCTCAAGTTCAGGAATTGGGCTATACTAACTATATAGTTGTTTTGTCCTAACTATATATATATCACACACACACACACCAAAATAAAAGACAATTTGTACTGCCTGTTTGTAAGGTCGAGTGGTATCACACTTGTGTAGTCATGCTACAACTTGTAACAGCAAAATGAGATTGTCTGAGGGCTCCTTCCACTAACATGAGCCTTGGTTATTAAGGGTTCAGTTTGCCTTTTGTGACCATATGATAAACACTGCTCATATATGGTATCTGCTTGCCATATTATTTTAGTGCCTTGCCTATATTGGCTGTGCAGCTACAGATTTTATGCTTTGTTTCAGATTTACAGATTTTTTCCCCCAAAATAGGCGAAATTTACAGATTTCTAAAATTTATGATTTTTTTTAATACTTCTTTTCAGATTTTCCTTCAAAATAGGCAAAATTTGCCAATTTCTAAGATTGAGGTTTTTTTACTAATCACTATGGACTACACTGGATATTACAGTAATATTACTGAGTTTCTCCATGAGAACCAACAAATTATTTTCATGCACCACCTGTCAGTAGAGCGTGGCAACATCATAAACACACCACACTCAGCTGACTGTGCATCGGTTCTTACTAAGTCATCAACAAAACACACTGCTAAAGAAAGCAAAGGGTGGAATCTACAGTACAGATAAATAGCCATTGTTGTTGTTAATGATAATGTTCATTCCATAATTCCAGTACAGCACAAAATTATGTATTTTATTGAATTCCTTTTTCCATTTTGTATATATGCACCCTTATTTTGTTGCTGTATACTTGTTCTTTAACTGGCCTATAGATGTAGCTTGAATAGTATTCTGGTTTAAAATATTCAGGTTATCTACCTTTCATTCACTAAATTTTGCGTTCAATTGACATTTTTGTTTTTCTGTTTGGAATTATGAATATTATTGTATATGTTACTTACAAAAATAAACTTTAAAATCAAATGGTAGTTTACAGATTTTGTCTACAGATATTTTTATTGAAACTACAGATTTCTACAGATATTTTGACACCAATCTTCAGATTTTCATTATTTTTGGATGGCAACACTGGCTGTGCTTGTGTTTGCCTGTTATCATTAAAAATCATTAACATTTAATATCCTTTCTACTTATTACAGGAACTGAAGCTAATATATAAATTTTAAACATGTCTTACCATTTAAATTATCAAACAGTGTTGTGACCCCTTTAAGAGACAAGAAAAGAATCTTAAAGGGTTTAAGAAATTTACCATTAAATGAACTTGAACCTGATAAATTATTTAATATGTTTTTGAAACCGAGTCATCTACAAGCACCTCTTCATTTCAAAGCAGTCCAGGAAGTACACATTTGCAAACTGACAATCCTGGTGAGATCAGTGATATTGAAATCTGTACAGAACAAACCAAGAACATTCTTGAAGAAATGGAGATTTCACCAATAAAATTCTGTAAGTAGTGTATAAATTATAATTTGGGGACTTATTTTTGAAAAGTATAGTTATCAGAAAATGCATTATATGATTCTTAAAAATCATCTAAACTCTATCTTTATGTATACATTGTTTCATAGGTTATCAAAATAATGCAGTTTTATCAAACTTGTAAACATAACATTCTTTAACAATTTAAGGAATTGCAAAAAAATAGTTATGTACAATAAATGAATTCTGATTAGTTATTAAATTATGAAAATTTGTTGCTGTAACTTACAGCAATTCTAAATTTTGGATTATGCCTAATTTCAGATGGTATGAACACTGACAGGATATCTAAAAAAGCATCAGACAAATACGACAAGTGTGTATCTACTTTGAAAAAGAATTTTGAACAGTCTTTCTCAGCATCTATGGATGAGAGAGCATTTACATCCAAGAGATTATGCATGAAAAAAGAATTGGAAAGGTAAGGATTACTCAAATTCAACTAAATTAGCAACTCATGGTCACAATTAAAGACTCTTGACATATATAATTTTAGAGGTTTTAAATTTCAATCGCCAATAACTTTTCTTCAATATCATTCTCACATACAGAACACAATCACACCATTTTAACATTCTAAAAAATAGCCATAGAAGGTAGATACTTATATTTTTTTCTATTTAGGTCCTGATCTTAGAGTACATTAAATTAATAATTTTAATTTAAGAAAATTCTGATATCCCCTACCTTTTATTTATCTAATAGGTACAGAATTATGATGAGGGAGCTCACTGAAGCATTCAACTCTACAAACTTCCTACCAAAGGAGGTTGTAGATTCTTACTCTATCCCCATACACAATCTCAAAAATTCAGGCGTTCTTTGGGGCTAGTAGATATCTTGTTGATAAAGCCAGGAGCATGAAGCAACAGTATGGAATATTGCCAAATGTTCTTAAATACAGTAAAGGGAAAAAGATAAGCGATGAGACTATTTCTAATATGATAGCTTTTTATGAGGACCCAGAATTTAGTCGGGTGTATACAGGAAAAAAGGAAACAAAATTTACAAACAAAAGCATCTCTTACTCAGTAATTTCAAAGAACTGTATCTTAGGTATAAAGAAACAGACTCGAGTAAAAGTTTTTCAACATTTGCAGCTCTTAGACCCAAATGGTGTGTTATTGCTAGAGGTACAGGTACACACTCAGTTTGTATTTGTACCTATCACCAGAACCCCAAATTAATGGTTTCAGCAATTGGTGATGAGGACTTGCCTTATTCATTGATTCAAAAAAGTGTCTGTGATTTGAACAACATTAAATGTATGTTACACCAGTGTAGAGAATGTACTGGTGTAGATAACTATTTGAACATATTAAATGTACTGACTTCCAGGGATTCAATTGAATATGACCAGTGGACCAGCACTGACAGGGCAACTTTGTCAAGTGTAACTGTTACAGTGGAGGAATTCATTGAAAAACTTTCAGAATCAATTTATTCTCTTACTTATCATCATTATATAGCCAAGAGTCAAAGCCTCTACAAGAAGACCCTTAAGCAAAATTTCAGTGATGATGAAGTTTTAGTACTGGGAGACTTTTCTGAGAACTATTCTTTCATCACTCAAGATGCACCACAGAGCTTCCATTGGACAAACAAACAAGTTACATTACACCCAATGGTTGTATATAAAATGGAAGATGGTAAATTGAGCCACACTAGCTATTGTATCATTAGTGATAGTTTAGATCATCACCACAGCAATGTATACATTTCAACAATTTTTAGTTCAAGACATCAAAGTGAGATTCCCTAATGTGAAAACAATGAAATATTTTTCCAATGGTTGTGCTGGACAATACAAAAACTTTTAATTTTAGCAATTTATGCCATCATGAAACAGATTTTGGTATAAAGGAAGAGTGGAACTTTTTTGCCACTAATCATGGCAAAAATACCTATGATGGCATTGGAGGAAGTGTGAAGAGAGCAGCAGCTAAAGCTAGTTTGCAAACAACAACAACAGAACACATCTTGTCTCCACAGAGTTTCTGACTTTTGTACACAAAATTTTGAGTCGATCAAGTTTAAATTCATTACAAAAGAACAAATAAATCTTAATAAAACAGAACTCAGTAGTAGGTTTGAAAAAGCAGTGATGGTGAAGGGCACACAAGGTTTTCACAGAATTGTGCCAATGTTTGAGTCACATTAAAGCTTATTTCATTTCAGACTCCAATGACTACAATGTTGTTAGGGTTACAACCTCTGAACAAGGTGACAAACATTAATCCAGATTTATCAAATGAGCAAAAATTTCCTGTGGAAAAGTATGTTGCATGTATTTATGATGGTAGAAAATATCTAAGAATCATTTTAGATTATTCAGAAGAATTCCAATATTATAAAATTAAGTTTCTAACTACTACTATTTCCAACAAAACCAATAGATACTATTTCCCAACTAATAAAGATGATGTTTGTTGGGTAGAAGGCAAAAACATCCTTCATGAAATTTCAACTCCTAATATTCAATCTGGCACCAGAGTTGTGTATATCTTTGAAATACATGATACTGAGAATTAGGCTAGGTACCAAAAATTTTTTCAGATTTAATGTATTGTATAGCAATTATTTTTATTCAAGTAATGTCTTAATTTGTTCAATAAAAACTATACTAGCAATATTTTTTTTGCCTTTGAAGATTGACAAAGTTGAGAGAGAGTTATTATTATTGAGTTTTAGGAAAACACTAAAAAGTATCTTATAGCTATACTTAATCCACTTGTAAGTCAAGGAAAACATCTTATAAGAGAGCTTGATAGGTAAAACAGGCATAATGGTATAAGTTCCAAGTCCAGCATATAGAATATGTTTTTAACCTCCTCCACCATCAATGAAGGGAAAAAATACACAACTTAGTCAATGACCTTGTGTATTTTTACCTCTAAGTCATATAGAAGAGTAATTGAGGTACAAAATGCCTAAAAAAAACTTTAATATCTGTATCATAAGGGGTGGGGCCCCCCAAAAATATTCAAACATATAACTTAACTATTTGATTAAATTCATTTTATTACTTAGTCAATTATTCTTTAGGATTTGATCTTTCAAATGGTTTTTAAATTTTTTTTCCTAGCTCAATTAGGGACCAAGTTATAGACTTAAAAATTAAGGGGCCAGCCCCCACCACCAAAATGGGGGCCCCATAACTTTTGAACCATTACTCTGATTGCTCTGAAACTCGAAATTTCATGTTTTTCAGCATAAACAACCCTGTATAGCAATTTTAAGCAAAATCTAAGTGGGTGTAGTTTCAGGCAATCCCTGATTTATCCTGGAATGACCCAGCAGTCAGCATGGGTTTCAATGCCATAAGTCTTGTTTAACTAATTTGTCAGTTTTATAATAATGAAATAGTGTGTGAATACAGATCTACAGAAGCTAAGGCTAACAAAGACCCTAAGATCCATTCTAAGGTTAGCCTGAGAGAAAGGAAAGAGGAGGGGGTTAAAAGAGGAGAATAAGGGGTTAAGTAAGTAGCAAAACCTGTCATTCATGGGTTAAAATTCATTCAGAAAAAGAAAAAAAGACATCATCATCATCCACCAGCCACTGCCGACAAGTTGGAAAAATAGAGAGCGAATAGGAAAGGGGTGAAAAATGAAAAGAAGTAAAACAAGAATGCTTACAAACCATGCAAACACAGTCTTAACTCTGTTATACCATGACAACTGCAGACATGCAAGTAAGGAGAGGATAAGAAAAAAGAAAAAAGTAGGTAAAGTATAACAAAAGGTGGGTTAGTTTATGCTATGAGCTACATCTACATTCGTGTTAGTCTAATTTTTTTTAGTTTTTTATTGCTGGCATCACATGTTGATGTCACAAGCTGGCATTAATCATCAACAGACTCATCCTCGACTACCACCCCCAAAGCTCCTGTTGCTAATTGTTTTTTTATTTTAAATATTAATATTTTTAAAATGCCTATCTAAATGGTTCTTGAATATATTAATGCTGGTAGAGTTCATGACAAGTGCTGGAAGATTATTCCATTTATCAATTACTTTAAATGTAAAAAGTTTTTAAGCAATATTAGTAATGAAACGTTTGCCATGCAACTTAAATCTGTTATTACAAGTATTGCTATTATCGAAAGTGAACAGTTTATCAAAATTTATGTTATTGATTTTATTAATGATTTTGAAAACTTCAATAAGCTCCCCACTTAATCTCCTAGTTTCGAGTGAATGCAAGTCTAACTCTTTAACCCTATCTTTGCAAGGCTTGTTGCGCAATGACAGAATTAGTTTCGTGGCACAACACTGAACCCTTTCCAACCTATCAATATCCTCACACAAATACGGGCACCAAACCTGAATGGCATATTCTAAATGAGGCCTGACTAGGGACTTGTAAAAAGGGCAATATAATATTCTTCAATTTAAATTTGAAATTACATGCTATGAAGCCTAACATCCTATTAGCTTTTGCGCAAGACTCCAGGCACTGGTTCCTAAATTTTAAATCCTTATATATGCATTTGCCTAAATCTACTTCCTCGTTAATGCTTGCTAACTCTCCATCATCCATGTGTAATTATTGTTACGAGAACCTATATGCAAAACTTTACATTTGTCTACATTAAATTGCATCTGCCACTTATCCATCCACTCCCTAATCCTATTTACATCATCTTGGAACCTATTTCTATCATCCTCATTAACAACCTTATCACCTATTTTAGTATCATCCACAAATTTTGACGTTACTAGTCAATCCTACATCTTTGTTGTTAATGTAAATTACAAATAGCAATGGGCCTAACATTGAACCCTATGGGACACCACAACCTACATCCAACCACCCCGATTCACTACCATTAACAATGACCCTCTGTCTCCTAGTACGAAGCCATTCCTCTAACCAGTTAGCTACCTGGCAGCATATACCATGCGCTTTAACCTTCGCAATTAATCTTCCATGCGGAACTGTACTGAATGCTTTTTCAAAATCTAAAATAAATAATAATAGCCAGTCTATGCCTATTGTATTATAAAATTCTAACAAATTAGTTAAACAAGATCTATAGTGTCAAAACCCATGCTGACTACTATTAATCAAATCACGACTAAGTGATCAATGATACAATCCCTAACTACGGATTCCAAAAGTTTACTGACAATTGACATTAAGCTAATGGCCCTATAATTGCTAGCTACTGTGCGGTCACCTTTTTTAAAAATGGGCGTGACATTAGCAAATTTGAAGTCTTCAGGAATAATCCCCATTTCCAGTGACTGATTAAAAATCTTCATTAAGGGGCCTATGATAATGTCTCAAATCTTTCAGATGTCTAGGATAAAATGCGTCAGGGCCTGGAGCCTTGCTAACTTTTAGCCTATCAACATAATGCGCAATCTCACCCTTATAAACATTTATTTCATTCAAAATAGTCTCACTGTTAAATGGAATTATATCATTCACATCTGGGACATTATTGACGTCTTCTATGGTAAAAACTGTCGCAAAAAAGTTATTCAAAATACCCGCCATAGCCTGAGCATCAGAAGCCAAAGTGCCATTAGCATCCACAAGAAGACCTATATCTTTCATTGGCTTAAGATTATTCATGTAATCTAAAAACTTTTTTGGGTTATGTTTACTATCTGGGTCATTCTCTGTCAGATCAACCAGTGCCTAACACCCTCATCTCTCAGATTTTGCTGAAATTTGGTTTATAGGGAGTTTGTGGGCCCTGAATCCATTTCTGAAATTATAAGGTCAATCCGACCAGCGGTTCAAGAGATATGACCTCGGGAAATTTGAGGTCACTTGCGAGGTCACTAACATTTGGCGACCCATAACTTGGGTAATAATGGTCACAATTATATAAAAGTATATATATTTAGAATCAGAAAACGACAAGGAATCCAAATATGCAAGTTTTAGAACTCTAGGTTGAAAAATAAAAAGTTACATAACCAAAATTTGAGGTCACGATTTGACCTCTGGGGTATCAAATGAGAATTTTTTTTTTAAATGTAAAAAATGAAGGCATAGGCATTGGCTATTAGAATCAGCAAAAAAAGTTTGTTTATGTTAGTATTTTTCATGTAACTAACATATAAGTGAACACCATATTCATAAGTTGTGCGTCAATTCTACCTATTTTTTCACACAAGCTCATAATTTGACCTATAGAAATTAAAATTACATTTTTTTTATAGATATAAAAACAAAGGCAAAAAATGTAAAATTGTATTTCACTGCTAATCTACACTGGCAATAATAGTTATAATAGTTATAATAGTGAAAGGGGAAGACCTACTTAGAGGATTCATGTGCTAGCCTAATACAATTTTTGCATGCTCGATGCTCTCATCAATTTCTTTTTGTGGAAAAATGTATTGAATTCTGCTGCCTCCTCTTAGGGTAGGACAACTCATTACAGTTAATATATGATGTCCTGGCACTGCACATGAATCCTTGTTTGATGGATAATAATATGCACTTGATCCTGATGACCCAGAGGGATGTAGAAAGTTCAGTGAAATCATCAAACTCTTCACAATATTCCTCCACAATTCCATACCAAACTTGCATGTCATAAATGCAGCCAACATACTCTCCTGGTTTGACACATTTTAGGTTACCAAGCATTGCAGGTTCATTAGTAAAATGACTTTTCCTTATTCTTTTCTTTTCTTTTCTCTAATGCCACTTGAAATGGGATACACCATCAGTTCTTCCTTGTTTAGGGGAACAAATCTATGATATTTCTGAGTTCCAGGAATAGCCCTACTATCCTTGAATCGATGTTCCAACCATTCTTCTGCATCTTTCAAATCAGCTGTAGTTACAAAGAAAAAATTTATCTTCTTGCTCAAGTTTTCTTCACAAAACTGAAACATGTGTTCTGGTGTAAGAATTTGCCTCTCTGTAGTTCTCTGCAAACTGGCACGAGCAGTAGCTCTTTTCACTGTTCCTCCAATCCCATCACATGCATTTTTGCCATGGGATGTAGCAAAGAAGTGCCATTCACAAGACAGACCAAAATCCTCTTCATGGTAACAGAGATTTGTGAAGTTGTATCTTTCTTATATGGCCAGCACATCCATCTGAGAAATAGTGCACCTTCTTCAATTGTGGGCATCTGAATTTAACATATGTCATAAGCTTCAATATGAATGAGTAAACCATTATAGTGTTGTGTTTTAGTGATGCAGATAAGAAATAGACACTAAAATGGCTAAGTTCCTGGTCTGCAGATGATCTATAACACAGGTCAACAAAAAAACTTTTTTTTTCGTTGCCAAGGAAATTCGTACGAATTTAGGGTATTTTGGGGTTGCTGAATTCCAAAATGAAAGTAGTTTTTCCAATTTGGCTCTAGTTCTTGTGATAATGAATACCCTCAATTAATAGGAAACGTAACCATAACGCGTGCATATGGGAAACTACCGGAACATTCTAGATGGTGAGACCGAATAAAATGCCATTATGTATTTCATGTGTTTACTTTTGTAAGATTTGAGACAATTTCAATGCGATTTGTAAGTAGGCTCCGCCTGAACATTAATTTTTTGCATTTTTACGTGTTTCAATGGGGTACCAATTATCTCATAAATTAGAGCCAATCTAGCAAAACCGATGTCATATTCGGAATCAGCACCACAAAGTTACCCCAAAATCACTCTAATATGATTGGCAATAAAATGAGTGTTGACCAGTGTAATAGATGACAAAAGGGTGAACTGTACACTGTGAATTGTCCCAGTGAAACCCTTGGGCAGCATCCTGGACAATGAAAGAATAATTCTCAGAGAAATCACCTACTATAACTACCTCGCTCTGATGTGGTAGTGTTTCTTTCAACTGCTTGAAGTACTGTGATTGTTGCTGAGCAACAAAGTGATGACGAACCATGCAGGATATTTTCATGCTTAGGGATGATAAGTATTCATGAAGTGGCTCCACCTTATCAACCATTGTACAACGGTCAACAGTCACCCATTGCTTGTAAGATATTTCATTTGGAGCTGATTTCACACTGTCAAGTAACTCAAGAAAATCCAGGACACCCTCTTCTCTTGGGCAATCATTGCAAAGTTGCATCATGCAAGTCTCTCTTTCTGTACTGCAGACACTGTAATCCATAAGATCCTTGTATGAAAGACCTCTTTCTCCCAATGCAGCCAGCTGCAATTTTGGATTTTGATGGTATGTGCAGACACAGACAGAATGAGTCCCACCACTACCGGCAAGCACACAATATGATGGCCGTAATTTTGCAAATGTGGAAAATCCTATTTTGGGATTCTTTTCATCATTTTTATATAGTTCAAACATCTCTCTTAAATTCCCGAGGACCAATCGTTTTTGCACCTTCATTGCACCTTCAGCACTGATAACTTTCACGCAATCCTTTTGGCCAGGACACATACGACTAACCTCTTCTGACTCATAGAATCTTCTAACTATATCTTTGTGTTCTTCAGATATCACTTTTCCTTTGCTCATTAGTGGAATCTTCGGAAGGATTCCATGTTCTGATTTAAGTGAATGGCTTCTTTTCACCATGTATGTTGTAGTTTGAAAGAAACTAGCTGTTTTTTCAATTGTGTATGGTGAGAGTGTCAATATTTGTAGTTTGTGATGGTGACATTTGCTCTCCAGGAATGACTGTTTCAATTCATTCATTAATTTGTCTAGATGTTTTTCAGATTTAGTTTCAGGTTTTGAAGTATCACTTACCTCCTCGGTAATTTGAACACCATAACTGAGTTCTAGCCTCTCCTTCAGGTGTTTCTGAGCAGATGATAGCTTACCACGAGCCTTGCGCTTTTTCTGGCTTAATGACAGCCCTTCTGAAAAGAACAGAAAAAAGGTTTCACACACCTGAATATTAGTAATTAAATATTAATTATAGTACCTTAAATGCTATATAATTGGCTATATAGTAGATCAAACAGACCTTGTAGTAAAGTATAAGTTATTATATTAATTTATTACTTACTTTTTTTAACTGGTGTTTGGTCCAGAAATGCTAGAACTGGTTCAACTGAAGTTGAAGGATTTTCCTTTATCAAGCAATCACTGTCATTGTCCAGATCTTGAATTGAAGAGATGTTACTCAAGCCACTGATAGTAGATGATTCATTTGAATCCTGCTCAGACTCGTTGTTTTCAGTGGTACTAAGTATAGTGGGGTTTTTCATTATCAGTGTCCAGCAGTTCATACACAACAATGAGTCTTTTTTCACTCTTCCAGCACATTTTTCCAGCACATTTTTCAACAAGTACATCAGTCACTTTTCTAAGATTGATTGTTATGCATTTCTTGTGTTTTTGAATAGGGTCCTGGCAGTATTTCAAGTGCCAAACCATTGTATTTTGATCTGTAAAGATATAGGATTTACAATTAAGTAATATATATTTTTTAGAAAATATATAGCTATACACACTTAATATTTTAGGCCTTGATAGTCTCTGAGGCTCATTAAAACACCATACCCACCAGCCACCCACAGTGCTGGCTGGAACTGTACTAACCTGTAGACAAGGAATTTTGCAACTATGTTGATTCTGCACTTAGACAAGTAGCAACATGTTTCAACAGGTTTGTTTAGGCTACATGTGAGCTTAGTCTTCCCCTTTCACTATTATAACTATTATTGCCAGTGTAGATTAGCAGTGAAATACAATTTTTATTAAATTCTTGGAGCTTGAGGTCAAATTGATAGCTAATATATAAAAATTCCTTGAAATGACAAGCAATTTATAAATATGGTGTTCACTTATAAGTTAGTTACATGAAAAGTACCAACATAAACAAACTTTTTATGATTGTTTCTATTAGTCAAGAACTCTGACTGTTTTTTATATCTATAAAAATGTAATTTTAATTTCTATAGGTCAAATTGAGCTTGTGTGAAAAAATAGGTAGAATTGACGCACAACTTATGAATATGGTGTTCACTTATATGTTACATGAAAAATACTAACAAACTTTTTTTTGCTGATTCTAATAGCCAATGCCTATGCCTTCATTTTTTACATTTAAAAAAAAAATTCTCATTTGATACCCCAGAGGTCAAATCGTGACCTCAAATTTTGGTTACCAGTGTAACTTTTTTATTTTCAACCTAGAGTTCTAAAACTTGCATATTTGATTCCTGTGTCGGGTTTTCTGATTCTAAATATAATACTTTTATATAATTATGACATTATTACCCAAGTTGGCTCGCCAAATGTTAGTAACCTCGCGAGTGACCTCAAATTGCCCGAGGTCATATCTCTTGAACCATTGGTTGGATTGACCTTATAATTTCAGAAATGGATTCAGGGCTCACAAACTCCCTATAAACCAAATTTCAGCAAAATATGAGAGATGAGGGTGTTAATTTCAATTTTTTTTTGGTTGATCTGACAGAGAATGACCCAGCAGGGAGGGAATGAGCAGCCCTGGCCAGCGTATCAACCATCTCATTACCTGTAATTCCAACATGGCTCAGAACCCACTGGAAAGAAACTAGAATACCTGAAACAGAGAGGGTCTTCAGTAAAGAATGGATAGAAGTTGTTAAAGCCAGATATGTAGTGAGTGTGGGTGAGTTGATCAGGTGAAGAGAGGTCTGGGAGTCTGTAATTATTAGGACATTACAAGCATTACTTCTGGATACTAAAAAACACAATGCCTGTTGGATGGCAAATAACTCTGCTGCCTGTATACTATGATTGGGGGATAGTTTCCAGGAAAAACACCTTTTATGATTTGAAATGAAAACAGCTGATGAACAAGATGGTCCAGGCACATCTATCTTAGATCCATCAGTATAAATATACAAGTAATCTGGATACTTCTCTTCCAAGTATGCTGTGAAACACTGCACAATCACTTCTTTGGGGACAGGAGGTTCATATAAAAATGGGAGAGAGAGACAGGTTGGTACCAAATGCAATCTCCAAGGTGGGAAAGAAGGGAACTGGAACTGTAAAAAATTTAAAATGTAATTGATACTTATTAAGAAGTCCAGTTGCTCTAAAGAAGAATGGCGGCTTATTTGCCACAGTCCAGTCCACTGCAAGGATCAAAGGATAATCCACCTCAAATGACTGACGTAAGGGGTGGGAAAATGGGGAAGCCAGAATATTGAAGTACTTCCTCAGTGTAGAGAGATCTCTATCATATTGAAGGGCATGGAGACCAGTCTCACCCTGCAGGGCAATAATAGGAGTTGATGGGCGGGCACCCAAAATAAGGCGCATTCCAGAATTATGCAATATTTCCAGTTTCTTCTTCAAGGTGAAAGAGGCTGAATCATAAACAACATCAGCATACTTTATTTTACCCAAGATAAATGATCGGTAAAAAGTGAGAAGCGTAGATCGATCTGCACCCCATCGATGAGAGGCAACAGATTTTAACGAGTTTAGACGTTTCATACAAGATGTTACCAGGTAGTTAATATGACAAGACCAAGTCAGTCTGGGGCTGTCAAGGACCACTCCCAAAAACTGGTAGGATGTGACCATAGCTACTGGGGTGTTACTAATTTGGATAATAGGATTCACTGAAACCTTTTGATGTGTAAAGAACATAATTTTTGATTTTTCTTGATTCAGGGAAAGACCCCAGGTTCTGCACCAAGATGAGAACTTATCTGTTGCTTTTTGCAACATCTGTTGGGCTTCTAAAGGGGTGTTAGCTGCCACATAGAAAGCTGTATCATCAGCAAACTCTGATGATTGAACTGGATCAATACTGGCATATCGGAGAGATATGCTGTGAATAACAATGGACTAAGAACTGAACCCTGGGGTACACCCTTTTTAAAGGGGAAAGGTGTTGAGTAGACATCATTAATTAGCACCTGAAATGTGCGGTTAGACAAGAAGTTGTGCAACCATCTTAGTAAACGACCATGAATCCCCAAATTGCCTAACTTATAAAGTAGGCCAGTATGGGAGATAGTATCAAAAGCTCGACTGAGGTCAAAAAATATAAACATATTTTTTCCATCGGAGAGCTTGGCGTATGAAAGTTTCCAACCTCAGAAGTTGATCCACTATGCTTCTCTTCTTACGGAAACCACACTGCGAATCTCGAAAAATGTGACACGTTTCAAAAATCCATAGCAACCGCTGATGGACCATCCTCTCTAGTACTTTACCCAAGCAGGATAATAAGCATATGGGACGATATGAAGATGGACTTGAAGGGTTTTTCTGTGGTTTGAGGATAGGAATCATGATTACCTGTTTCCATGATGAAGGATAGACCCCTGTGCTCAGGCTATCATTGAATGCTGATAATAGAAATGGCAAGTACTCCAATGGAAGATGACTAAGAAAATATTTATGTATTATCCAGTCCCATTGCACCACCTCTTGTATGTTCACATTGCCTTAAGGAGGATTGTAATTCCTGCAATGTGAAGTCCAGATTATAATCTTCATTGTAATCAAGAAATAAGGAAGACTGCATGTCCCTGCAAAATTCCTCATCTTCAATAACTGCTACAGTCCCAAAAAATGAATGGAAGAAGGCCCCCAAAACTTCTGCTTTGTCACGTACATCACTTACTATGGAACCATTTACAACAATAGGGTAAGTGAAGTGTGAATCTGTACCCTTAATGATTTTCCGAATTTGAGTCCAAACCTCAGTGGAAGGTGTAGTAAAACTGAGGTTTGAACAAAACCGACTCCATGAAATTCGCTTTGCCTGACGAATAGTACGACGAGCTATAGCAGTTGCCTTATTTAAGAGGATCTTATTATATTGAGTTGGGTGATGAGAATAAAAACGCCGAGCCCGACGGCGGGTGGCCACTGCCACACTGCAATCCTCTGTCCACCAGCATTTGTGGTATTTTGGAACAAAATTTCCTGTTGTCTTCTTCAGTGTAGAGGTACTTGTTTCCACTAATAAGGCTGTAAAGTGCTGTATTTTCTCATCTAAAGTCCTTCTATAGCAGGGGCATCCGGAAGTGCTCTAGACCAAATTCTCCAATCTATGTCACGTAGTTTCCAAGTCGGACGTCGTTTATGAGGAGTGGATACTGGTGAAATTTGCAGAGCAGTGAGGACAGGAAAGTGGTCACTACCCAGGCTTCCACCAATGGCCACTGCACAGTTAGGAGCAAACCTACCTCTACATAATGAGAGATCCAACGTTGAATAACTTCCATTATGTTAAATCTTGTTGGGAGATCTACTGGAGTCAATAACACAAAATCCGAAGAAGAATAAAATTAAATAAATTTAAGG
The DNA here is from genome assembly GCA_023014485.1 of Bathynomus jamesi. Taxonomy (NCBI): domain Eukaryota; kingdom Metazoa; phylum Arthropoda; class Malacostraca; order Isopoda; family Cirolanidae; genus Bathynomus; species Bathynomus jamesi. The sequence goes on along the minus strand of JAJOZX010001874.1, from coordinate 349,006 downwards.
CCGTTGGTGTTGGAGAACCTGACATACCTGTATCCCAAGCCCTGTGTCTACCATTAAAATCACCACAAATAAAAGCTTGTTGACCGAGTTGACCAGCATAGTGTTCAATTTCTATAGTGGTTAATGAAAGGTGTGGGTTGTAAACTGTGAGTATATCTAAAGTACCACTGTTCACTTTTAAAGATAAAGCAAGGACCTCAAGAACTCCTGCTGGAAAGGGATGGAGAGGTAATGGTTGAAAGCACAAATCTGAACGAATCAGAAATAGCAAACCCCCACCCCCTCGGCCAACCCTATCTGCTCTGATCTGAGTATAATTAATAAAAGTAGGCTGGAGCCTTAGTTAACCAGGTCTCACAAACTGCCACTAAATGGGGTTTTTTGGTATAAAAAAAGTTTAAATTCTGACAAGTTAGATTGGAGACTGCGGGCATTCCACTGAGCCAACAAGAGGTTAGAAACCTTTGAATATGAAATGTTAAGTGGGTTTGCGAATTTGGACATGACGTTTCTGTTTGGGCATAGGCTTAGGTTTCAGTTTATCAAGGAATTTCGTCAGCTGGTCAGTTTTGAGGTCAGTGTGAAAAGCGTCATTAAATAAAGAAACAAAATTGGATAATGTACTCAAAGTCTTCTTGGAGAGACTACCACTCTGAAGGGTGAAGCTGAATAAACTTAAACATAGAACTTTAATGATGTCTGATGACAGAGCCATAGGTCCAAAAGGGGTAGAGGGTTCAGGGACCACAGCCCTACCATCCACCCCCACCCCAGAAGGCCCCTGGGACATTGCCTTAGTCGAGCCAGGTCTTCCCCTCACAACTCCACTCCAAGAATTCTGAAGGGGGGGAGAGGGATCCACCACATCCAAGCCTTGAGTCTCCTCTCTTGACATAATAGGTTTTGGTAGAACAGGAAAGTCATTACTTTTAAATGTTCTTTCTGAAACTACAGTAGGGTCCTGATTTCGGAGAACAGATCTAGCTTCACTATAAGAGAGATTAGATGTAAGTTTGAGCCTCTCTATTTCCTGCGCTGTTCTAAAATAGGAACAGCCACTGAAGCTAGCTGTATGGGGACCTGAACAATTGGCACAAATTTTAGTAGTCTTTGGACAAGAGGAGACAACATGATTCCAGAACAATAAACACATCTCACTGTTTTTGACCTACAGGACTTAGCCATATGACCAAATACCTGGCACTGAAAACATTGAATTGGATGTGGAATAAACTGACGAACTCTATATGGGATATATGCTATATAGATCTTTACCGGAAGAACTTGTGCATTGAAAGAAACTTTAATCTGTTGAATTGGAATATATGTTGAACCTGTTCTTTTTGTCAGTCTACTGACAGTTGCAACTGGATAATCATTATGAATTAACTCATCCTTAATAGCTAGTAGATCTTCCTCCAAATCTATAGGTCCTATAACACCATGCACAATATGAGTATCGTTAACTAAAGAACAATCCACCTCCCATGGGCCCAACTTCCAGGGAGTTCCCAAAAACTGGGAGGGAAGGGCAGAGGTAGTTTTTATTTGCACCGTGCCAGAGCGTCTCTGGAAAATGGTGCCTGCATACCCAACCCATGGAAAGGCGAATCCCTTAGTCTATGCTAAAGGCCAAAGGTCTTGACGCAAAAGAGATATCTTGTTTCTTGGGAGTAATTTTATATAAAAAGGATGCCCTCACTGGGTCTGAGAGCTCCGAATCTACAGGGGCCAGAGGCGCAGGAGGAGGAGGCCGGCTAGGCCCAACATTATCCAGTCCCTGGAGACCAGATTGGGGAGAAACGTCTCCTCCAACCACACCAGCTCACAAGGCCCATCCACCTCTCTACTCCGAACCTTTGGTGGGGGCGAACGCAAAGAAGGAGAATGAGCCCGAATAACTGATGGAGCAAGAGAGACATCCTCCTCTGAATCAGATTCATGCAACCTCTTACCTCGCAACCTCTCGAGGTCCGAACTGGCAGCCATATCGTAACCAGGTAAATCCCCAGTACTCAGGCTAGGCAAAAGCCCGAGCCGAGCCGAGGACACCTAACACAATGGACCTATTCTATTCAGACTAGGAGGTTACAATTAAAAAGTGGTAAAGTCTAAATTGCAATTAACAATCGATAGAAGTTTTAAGTACGAATCTCAGTATATGAGCCTAGGCCTAATTGGCCAAGCCTTAGCCAGGCTAAGCCTGGCCCTTTGATGTGACACAGAGTCTGCACTTAATGTAAGAAAAGTGGATTATTAAGTTTGGTGGTTACACAATCAGGGTATGAAATGTATAACCAAGCTGAAACTAACTGGTTTCAGTAATTTAATTTAAACTCTTTGATTTCAAGCAATTCTAGGTACGTCCTATAACTACGAAGGTTCCTCAGAAAGCCTGGACTGAGGACTCGGACCTATATAAGAAACGCATTTAGCTACGACTCACAAACACTTACTTGGGACATGATTAAAAATTGAGGTTGGTGATAAAAACTTAAATTAGCATTTAGCCTAAGAGTACATAAAATATAAGGTACAAATTGAGGCTTCGACTGTAGCCTATCGTAACTCCGTTGGTTGATTAATATGACTCAACCATGGCACAGTGGCACAACGGAAGACTAGGCTTATTATAATTAAAGTTTTCAAGAAACAGTAAGGGTACCGTGATGACGTAAAACCTGTTTACTGAATGTGCACTGAGAATGAAAATTACTTTAGTTAAATGAAATAACATTCCATTAGTACTGCCAACAATAATAATAATAAATGAACAGAGGATGACCACGACTTTTAAAGTCTAATCTTAAATTAGAAAACAAACTTGTAGACTTGATCTACAAAAATGCTTTTTCAGTCATATAGTAGTAGATTTTTGGAGGGACTTGCCATATGATATGGTAAACAGGAGCTCATTAGTTAATTTAAAAAAAATTTGGACACTTTCATGAATGAGAGAGATAGTTTGTAGATTGTAAATAGTATGGAAAACTGATACGTGTGGGGAGTTAGGAGGTAACGAAAATGGTCCACTGAGTTGGTAGGTAGTTAATCTAACAATTATTAAATTCCTTTTATGTCAATAACTGGGTGGATGAAACCAATTGGTTGCTCACCAGAATTATTCACCACACTAGTATTTATATACTGTGTGATAGCGCGTGCTCGGTAGTAGACATATACTACCGATCAACCAACAAACAAAAAGGACGTTGATGGAAAAAGCCGGGGAACAAAGGACTTGCATCAAGAACGGCATGGCGAACGAAGGGGCTTGAAAACAGTAAAAGATCCCTACCAGCTAGTACGCTCTCAGAAATTAAGCAACTAGAAAAAAGACCAAGAAGAAATCAGGACTTATCTAATAACACTCAGTAACAAAGGCTAAATAAGTTACCCTAACCTAATTTGGTGAGGAATCCTATTGTGGATCTCAATTTACTCTGCCCGCTCTGGACCATTTCCGGAATCTCTAGGCTGACCCCTACAAGGCTAGGTAGGTTTACCCTACTCTACAATTAGACTGGAGATATTAGGGGTGGGTTAATTGGGGGACCAATTCATACAAAGCATTTTTCACAGTAGTGTATATTCTTAGTTTAAGTTACGTAGGCTACTTTGGTAGTAGCAAATAGTTCTAACATGGTAAAAATGTTAATTGACTTGAGATTAACGTTTTGCAAGAATTATTATTATTATAAAATATGGCTCATGACTTGACTAACCTCGATAGGCCCCAGTGGCTTCATGTTTTCTAAATGAAATGTAATGTACGACAGTACTAAAACGTCATAGATCCTCTCAGAGTTACCATTTGCATAGCAACGACTCGGCTTTAAATTTTCCTATAGATCTGCTCTATATCTCACTACAATACAATTGTAGCGGGTTGGTTATTGTCTAATTATATGAGACTATAGTCGGTTATTGTTTCGTTTTACCTTAGTCTAATACAATTACCAAATAACCTCATCCCATTCATGAACTATCATACTAAAATGAAAATACAACCTACAACAACTCTTATAACCTACAGTTACCATGCTCTATAGTCTATGAATTATTTAATTTCTGTTTAATTGTCTCGTGGGTGGGGATAGACTAAACATATGCCTAAATGTAGAACGCTCTGAGGAGCTACTAATTAATGACTCAGAAATCTGGCAGGCTATTCATAAGTTAGATGATAACAAAAGTTGTGGCCTAGATGGCATACAAGCAGAACATTTAAAATGTTGTAGCCCTCATATAATACCTATGCTTGCAATGTGTTTCATAAGCTGTATGATACATGGTACTTGCCACAGTCCATTTTGTCAGTTGTATTGTTGCCAGTTGTTAAAAATAAGGGTGCTAGTATCTGTGATAAGAATAATTATAGGCCAATAGCACTTGCCAGTATACTTTCTAAGGTGTTAGAATATGTCATTTATAATAGGATAATACTTACTTGCAGACTTATGACAATCAGTTTTGGCTTTAGAGTGAAACATGGTACTGACATGTGTATTTATATGCTAAAAGAAGCCGTCCTAAAGTACAAGATGTCAAGTAGCAATGTATATTCCTGTTTTTTGGATGCATCAAAAGCATTTGATAGAGTTAACCATTACAAACTTTTCAAGAAACTCTTGTGTCGCGGGGTACTTAAATATATACTTAGGATACTTGCATTCTGGTATACAGAGCAGAAAATATTTGTAAAATGGAAAAGCATTGTATCACCGGATTTTAAGGTAACTAATGGTGTTAGGCAAGGTGGTATATTATCACTCTATCTTTTCTGTATATACATGGATGACCTTACCAATGAACTAAAAACTGCATGTACTGGCTGTGTCATTGGAAAGGAAAAAATTAATCATTTAATGTATGTTGATGACCTTGTTCTTCTGTCACCCTCTCCCCATGGGCTGAGAGTACTATTAAAGATATGTGAACAATATGGTATAAAAAATGACATCACCTATAATGGGGCAAAGAGTTGTATTTTGATTTTTAGGTGTAATCTACTGAAACATGTATCATGTGGGTCTTTTGAAATGAATAGTCAGACAATACCTGTCAAAGACACATGTAAATACTTAGGTCATGTAATTACTCACGAGCTGCGAGATGAACTTGATATTGAGAGGCAACGTAAAAAGCTGTATGTCCAAGGTAACATGCTAGTAAGGAAATTTGGTATGTGTTCAGAATCAGTTAAAACTTATCTTTTTATAACTTACTGTACTGCATTGTATACATTCCATCTGTGATGGAACAATACAAAAACTGCTATGAATAAACACCCTGTTGCTTATAATAATATTTTCCGTATGCTATGTAGGGAACCAAAATGGTGCAGTGCCAGTTTTACGTTTACTACGCGTAACCTACCAGCAAAATATTAACCTTTCAACCCTTCAAATGTTGCGTGCGATGATTCCTCATTTCACGAAGGTCAAGCTTGGCTTGGTGAAGTAGTGAGTTGGTTTCTTGTACTCTCCACCTCACATAGCCAGGTACGCCCGGCTCATCGGAGATTGTTCTGAGCCAGGTGTCTAATATTCTTTTGAAGATGTCCACTGCAACATCACTCGTGTTTCTTAAGACTTTGGGCAGCTGATTAAGCAGTTTTGGTTCTCTTACAACAAAACTATTTTCTTTTAGGGTTAAGGATGTTCCCTGTCTAGCCTTTAATTTGGAAATACGACACAGTCTTCCTTTTCTACTTCCCATTGTTGTTTGGGGAGTTACAGGGTTCAGAGTAAGATTAGGGACTAGTTTCTCCATAATTTTCCAAGTGTAAATAATGGTGTATCTCTCTCTCCTCCTTTACAGTGAATATAGGTTTAATTCGCGTAACCTTTCCCAGTAGTTTAATTCTTTGCACCCATTGATCTTGGCTGTGAAGCTTCTCTGAATTCCTTCTAGTTGTCTAATGTCTTCTTTTTTATATGGGGATGTTAGGACCGAGCAGTACTCCAATTTGGGTATGATCAGTGTTTTCAGTAAAGGAATCATTATATTCCTATCCCTTCATTTAAAGGTTCTCAGTATCTGCCCACTTCCTCTCTTTGCTCTGTTTACTGCTATCTTATTTTGTGTTTCAAATTTCGTATCATCAGTCATTACAACCCCTAAATCTTTTGCTCTCGAATTTCTCTGAATTTCCTGTCCATTTGGGGTATAATTTAAGAAAACATAGTTTTACAAGTGCTGTGGGATATAGGGAAGCAGCATCTTGGGTTAGGGGATACTCTCTGTCCTTACACACTCCATTTAAAGAGATTCCTCTGCCGAGCGGTGCCCCCCCCCCATAGTACTGTGAGGTATTGAAAAACTCATGATCTTCACTTGCCCGACAAACACCTTTAAATGGGAGACCCATAATGGGTGCACACACATTACTGTACAGTCTTTACAGCCACACCTACACTTTTCCTCCTAAGTATACAGGGCGTCCCAAAAAAATGTATACACACTTTAAATAATTATAAAGGCAGTGTTTATTAAAATACATTTCATTTTCAAAATGTAATAGAATCTACAGACATTATTTAATTGTTTTGTCAACGCCTGTTTTCAAACCGACGTCCGTTCTGGTCCAGGCACTGCTGATAACGCGAAGCAATGGAATCGCAAACATCACGAAACATTTCGTTTGGTATTTGTGTGCATTCTCGTTCAATGGCTGCTCTCAATTCAGCGACTGTTGCAGGTTTTATAGCGTAGACTTTGTCTTTTAAGTATCCCCATAAAAAAAAGTCTAGTGGTGTGAGGTCTGGTGAACGCGGAGGGTATTCTACGAAACCCCTTCGTCCAATCCACATCCACATCGTGCCAAGTACCACTCGCAATACTCCACTCTTCGGTCCGGATCATCTTCATTAATAGCATGGACTAATCTTGGAATGTAACTTTTCCATTGACAGCGCTTCAAAATGCGTTGGACAGACGATTCTGAAATTCCTACCTCACGACTCGCTTGCCGCACAGATTTTCTTGGACTTTGGTGATACGTTTCCAGTACTCTCTTGCTTTGTGGGGCTTGTCGATGTCCGTGGTCTTCCGGAACGCTTCTTGTGGACATTCTGAACAGTTCCATCGGCTTCAAACTTATCTCTAATTCGAGTGATGGTAAGTCGCGTTGGTAGATCTGTTTGAAACTCCCTCCTAAACTGTCTTTGCACTTCAACTGCGTTTTCACACTTCCAGTAGCATTTTAGAATAAATTTCCTTTGTTCAAAGCTTAGTCTGACTGCCATTATTAATTCTAATGGGTTTAACTTGGAAAGAAAGAAACATCAATTGAGCTATCAGCTGTTAAAGTGTGTATACATTTTTTTGGGACGCCCTGTATATATTGTAATGTATATGGTTGTGAATTGTGACTTGGTCCGCACTTGATATGGACCGTGACTTATTTTTGGTTGGCAAGGTACTGGTATTGATGGATACCGTAATGAAATTGACTGGATTCTTTGGATCTGATATACTATTTGCATGTCGGTTATAAATAGATATAGAGTGTAACATATTTGTGGATAGTAGTCTATTATGACTTGATCCTCTGGATCCAGAGATTCTATCTTTAGTTTTAAATTGATAATTAATTAGTTTTAAATTGATAATTATTTAGTTTTGTAAAAATTGGTTGTTGCCAATGTACAGGCAGTTTTTACATAGTGGAGCCACCTCGATGGGCCGAAGTGGCCCCTAGTGTGCCCACTATAAAAATTTCATATGTTCTTTGTGGTTCGGAACCCACGTAAAATTGTAGGTCCCCTCCGCCACCACGGAGGACATGCACAATACACAATTACGAACACAGTTAGGTAGACCAGCCATGAGTGGATCCTAGGGTCTTTGTTGGTCTGAAACATTATAACATTATAACATTATAACAATATTCCATGGATTTTAGGTCCTCTCTTTTTCCGTATCGTAACAGCTGAAATTTCTCGGTGTTAAACTTCATACTGTTGTCTTCCGTCCACTTGTAGATTCTGTTCATGTCTGTTTGTCGAGATCCTATATCTTCTGGGTTTCTTATTTTTCTACTGATTTTTGTGTCATCGGCAAAGTATGTTACTGTGCTGTCTCTGGTAACGTCTTCATCTATGTCAGTTAGCATGATTATAAAGAGTAGTGGAGCTAATACCGTTCCTTGTGGTTCTGAGGTGAGGACCTCTGATTCTGATGAAGATACTCCTTGTACTGTAAAGACTTGCCGCCGCTCACTAAGGAAATTATATATCCATTTCCCTACTTTTCCTGTTATTCCCATATATTTCAGTTTATGTACAGTATTATGATTCCATGGTCACACTTGCCGAACTCTTTGGCAAAGTCTGTGTATATTACATCATAGTTTTCATTACTTTCCAGTGCATCAATATTGTTGTAGTGTTCCATTAGTTGTGATAAGCATGATCTGCCTGACCGAAACCCATGTTGGTTATTATTTAATTTTTTCTGAGTTTAAAAAAAAAACAGATTTTCTGTCTAACTATTCTTTCAAATATTTTAGTGAGATGAGATGTAAGTGACACTGGCCTATAGTTTTTGGCTTCAGATCGATCTCCTCCTTTATATATTGGGACTATGTTAATCCGGAAGAATATATATAATTTCATTACTAGGGTTCAAAACAGCTTCAATGTGTTATTGTGCAATGTCCTGTTCTCAGATACTGTGTACCTCTCATCTACGTATATGGCAGTCTTGGTTCAGACAACTGCTGGTGTACAATGCGTTATTTTTGTAATTTAGCAAAGATTGTATTGGCATATTAAGTTAAGTGTATGATAAGATAGTATTTTTATGTTAAGTTAAATGGCTATGCTGACCTTAATTTTGTATTAAGTGTATGATAAGATTGTACTTGTATGTAAGGTTAAGTGGCTATTGATTGTGAATGATCCACAATAAAGATATTTTTTTTATTTGTTCTTGTTTCCTCTAATCCGTATTTTATTACAGCGGTAAGAAACACAATGTGTAACAAATCTTGGCGCTAATCATAAATTATCAGCCATTCCAGACTGTCATGCACACTAGTGGCGTAGCTTGAGGGGGTTGAGGCAGGGGCATCATTTCAAATTGGCTTGGGGGAGGCGAAGAAGGCAGTGAGAGGCCCTTTACATGTCAAAATTTATTAAGTGCTACTCACAATGTCCTTTATAATCAAATTAATATAAACAAGAATGATTACTGTAAATGGTATCAGCTAGACTGGTTATTTACAGTTAACTATCAAATTATTAAGTTAAGCAATAAGTCATAAAATTTATATCACCTAATGTAATAGACTCAGTAGAGGATATCTTCTAGACTTCATTTTTGAAAAATCATCAACCAAAACATCACAATTAAGGTTTATGACCGCTTCTTTTTTCAGAGTCCATCAGAAGCAAATCATTCAGTCGATCATCTCTCATCGTAGTTCGTTTTCTATTACGTCACATGAAATATGATTTTCCTTCACGACGGAGGCAGTTTAAATGTCAAACGTCTCTGTCCCAACCCCCTTGTCGGGTCCCTGTCCCTACCCTCTCGCTTGGAGGGTGGTGGACTGACACCAGCCCATCACAAGCTACGATGCTCCTGCGCTCATTTGTTTTTTTGTTTACTGTGACGTCAGACGTTACTCACAGAGATTTTTCGATTGTTTTTTGTCATAATTAATTGTTATTATTTTATTCAAATTATTCTAAAAAGATTTTAAACTGTAAGCAGTTCATTATAGTGGTAATCCACAAAATATTAGGTGCCTTTTTTTAAAGAAACTATCATTTGGAGGGCCTTGGAGGACCCTTGGTGAGCTTGGGGGGGGCGACCGCCCTTCACGGACCCCCCCCCAAATGACGCCTATGGGCTGAGGGGACGACAGCCACCCGTGATCAAAAATCGGAAATCTAGAACCGGTTGTGAAAAAGTTTTGGCAATAAAGAAGAGAGAGAGAGAGAGAGAGAGAGAGAGAGAGTTACAAGGAGTTACATGGACAAGCGGAAGCCTCAAAGACCTTTCGGTCCACTCTGGGAGGTTCCTGTTATTAAACAAGTTTATTTTTCTTTCAACTATCCTAGCAGTAGTAGAAAACTGGATAGAAAAGGAGAAGGCTCTCTCCCCACCCTCCGCTCCCTCCCTGCCAGAGGCAGGTACGGAAAAAGGTTGAAGAAAATACCTTGACCCTGGAAAAGTAGCCAAGGAAATTTTACAGGAAAGTGGAGAACATATAAATAGCTCTATATTTAGCATGCTCACAGAGACACCGTGCAAGCGAACTCCTGCAGAGTTGTTATGTTTTAGTCTTAAATTATGAGAGTATTCAGTACTTTGTCTAGCCTATTTTTAAACACATTTACACTTTGACTGGAAACAACCTCTGAGGGAAGTTGGTTCCAGATATTAACTATTTTATAGGAAAAGAAATTGCCGCAGACAGAGGTCCTAAATGTCTTTAGTTCCAGTTTAAACCCATTATTTCTTGTCGGATTGGCATTAAGTGAGAATAAGTTTCTGTAATCTACCCTGTCTATTCCACTGAGCATCTTGAAGACTTGAATAAGCTGACCGCGCAACCTCCTCGTCTCTAAGGTAAACAGATTTAGGCGCTCCAATCTCCGTTTATAGCTTTGCATTCTCATTGAAGGGATCAAGCCCTTGCTTGTACTCTTTCTAACCTTTCTATGTCCTTCCTGAGGGATGGAGACCAAAACTGCGCACAGTATTCCAGTTGAGGTCTGACTAGTGAATTACAAAGAGACATTACAGTCCCCTTGTTCCGAAACTGGAACTGTCTATTAATATAACCTAATATTTTTAAGGCCCTCTTTTCGACTTCTGCAGAGTGCTTCGACGGTTTCAGATCGTTGCTGATATAGACTCCTAAGTCTTTCTCTAGATTGGTTTCAGTCAAGTTCCTTCCCAAGAGAGAGTAATCGGTCTTCGAGTTTTTATAACCTATGTGCATTACCTTACATTTGTCCAAGTTGAATGGCATCTGCCCAAGGCCGTACGCAAGGGGGGAGCGTTTGGGGGTTCAAACCCCCCATTGAGAATAAATTTACATTAGACCTTACATTACATAGAATTTGCATTGCACACACACACACACACACACACACACACATATATATGTAAACACCTGAATTTTCTGTAATTTTCCTGAATTTTTATGCTAAAATATCGTGATTTTCTGTTTCAGTCACTTGGCAACACTGGTTTAGTCATGGCTGTGATAGTTTGGCCTAAATTTTCTGTCGTTCGCAGTTTTAATTAAAAACAAGTGACCATGAATAAAAGAGAGAAAATGGAAAACACCATATTTAATTATTTTACGAAGAAAGAGAAAATGGACGACCATGTAGAACCTGGGCAGATTTCATGAAATCTACTCGACGTTTGCAATAGTTGTAAAATGCAAAATAAAATACCTTTTTATTAAATCTATTTTTTTAAGACCTGAAATTTTCCAGATTTGCGTTTTATTTTACGATAATTATTATAATAACGTTAACTCACTAAAATATGTGTCACCATATGATCACAAGTATTAAACAATTACATTGTTATCTTAAGCGAATGAAACCCGATCATAAAGAAATTTTCAATTTCTGAACCCCCCCCCCATGCAGAAATCCTGCGTACGGCCCTTCATCTGCCAAGTAGCAGACCATTCGCCCAACCTGTCAAGATCGTTCTGAAGCGTTTTTACGCCCTCCTCAGTACCTACAATACTGCCTAATTTCGTATCGTCTGCAAATTTGGAGATTGTACTTAGAAGCCCGACGTCTACATATATCGTTAATATAGATGATAAAAAGTAAAGGACCCAGAACGGAACCCTGTGGGACACCACTGGTGACGAGCACCCACTCTGAAGCCACTCCATTTATTACCACTCTCTGCTTTCTATCTTTTAACCAATCCTCAATCCAGTTGGAAACGAGCCCAGTGATTCCTAGTCCTTTGACTTTAGCCATCAATAATCGCGTGAGGGACTTTGTCAAAGGCTTTTTGAAAGTCGAGATACACTATATCTATTGCCCTAATTGCAGCGTACAGTGTATGCATATTATGGAAAAACTCTAACAGGTTTGTCAGACAGGATCTATGTCGCCTAAATCCATGTTGAGAGAGAGAGAGAGAGAGAGAGAGAGAGAGAGATACATTTCCCTGTGGCCAATTTTAAATTCAGCTACTCATAATAATGCATTATATTATAGCATGGCTAAGCCTGTGACGTATTGGCTTGAAAAACATATATTAGTCACGGGAAAGGTGCCGAATTTGTCCAGTCGGGAATTTATAGCACATTTGCCCCCCCCCCCCCCCCCCCCCCCCCCCCCCCCCCGAAAAAAGACCACGCTACGCCACTGATTCACACACCTTGACTTCCTAATTCAAACTGATTAAACTTTATTAATAAAATTCCCCGTTTTTTAATTTCGATTGTTCATGTGTCAAAGGGAACGAGGGTTGCGAATCAGTTTTAGAATGAACGTTTATGGATGAAAACAGGCTTTCTGAGGTGACTTGGCAATTATATTAAACTATGATTTTACGTCCTTCGCCCAACCGAAAAGCGTACCAACAGTATATCTAGTCGGTCCACGTTCGCATTGTAACATGTAAATAATTTTGTAAGATTTTGAACAGGAAATTTTAATCCAGTCTACCTTAGTTAAGGAGTCAAACGAAGTCTACTACAGAGATTTATCAAGTCATCCATGAGGTGTCATACAAAATGAAATCTACAACTTACTACCTCTATTTCCCAGCTAACAATTTTACGTAGATACAACGTTGTCACAAGGTTACAGTTTAGTACTGTGACGTAAATACAACGTAAATTTGTGTGGTCTCAGCTACGTCTATACAACGTTGTGATATTATGTAAACTTTACGTACTGTAGATACAACGGTGCCTGAACGTCTCAAGGATAGAATTTGGACCAACAAAGGCGCCCTATTTAAAATAGTAGTATGCCATATGTAACTCCGTTACACTTTTGTAACAAAGAATAATGTAAATTGTAATACGAAACTATATACTGTGGATGTAAAACCTTACGTACAACCAACGTCCATGCTACGTACAAAATATTATGTCAGAAGTTTACTTGTATTTCACGTGTACACAACGTTATTATGCAACGTTGTAACAACGTTGCAATATAAAGTTTAAGTTTTACGTTGTGACTACGTCAGTACAACATCAATTTCTGACATGACCAAGATTCAATTAGGATACAACGTTGTATTTACGTAATGTGTTTGCTGGGAAAATTCTAATATGTTGTGTTGATAAATATTTAAGTGTTGTAAATGGGACACACTTTTCCCATATACAGTGATTTCCCCGACCTGCACGAAGGTTCCGTTCCTGAAAAAGCTTGTGCAGCGCGAAATCGTGCAAGTCGGAACTATCTCCCCATAATATAAATGGGGTTAGGGGAATAAAAGTTTTAAAAATCATATATAAAGTAGTTTTTACCCGAATAAAAGCTTTTAAATCATTGCACAATAAATGTATATAAATAAGGCATGTAAAATAATATATAACAACAAGTATAAATAGTAAAATCTTGTAAAAACCAAATTTAATACAAAAACTTTCATTTATGAGAAAGACGATTCGATATAAACTAGCCGGTCGTTGCTGCCAGCTGCAAATGCTAAACTATCGTACGTACTGCACTTATATAGTAAGTTTATTTCAATTTTAAATCAATACTTAAAGTTTCCTTAGCAGCGTTACGTTAATTACAATAATACTTTATTACGTATGTAATATATTTTATGTTAATATGAGAACTTAGGACTTAGTGTTATAATGGGGGGTGCGTTCCCGTTCCTGGGGGCAAATTTTCGGACTTGCTAACTTAAATTAATAGCCTATATAGAAGTGTGACCCCCCCCCCCCTTAACAGGAAAGGCCCATTTCTTTTTTATAATGTTATAATGTTTCAGACCAGCAAAGACCCTTGGATTCATTCATGGATAGTCTACCTAACCATATTTGTAATTGTGATTTCACCATACTAAGGCAGGATTAAAAGTTTACTGTATTTATATACATAAAAAAGTTATTGAAAAAAGGGCACTTCTGAGTCATGGAGGGAAAAGAGTAGGAGCTCAAGCCCTTGTGGCCCCCTTCCTCTGCACGGCCTTGTATATAATATATATACATAGGCCCCAGTGGCTCCATGTTTTCTAAGTGAAATATATATATATATATATATATATATATATATATATATATATATGCAGTAAAATCACAGAATAACACGTGATCTTATTAATAAGCAAACAACCACAGGGAAAAAGGAAAAAGAAACACGAAATCCGAGCACTTTCGTGATATATTCACATCTTCAGGGACAAGAAAGAAATAGGAAATATTTCTTTCTTGTCCCTGAAGATGTGAATATATCACGAAAGCGCTCGGATTTCATGTTTCTTTTTCCTTTTTCCCTGTAGTTGTTTGCTTATTATATATATATATATATATATATGAGGTGACGTGTGTATATATATATATATATATATATATATATATATATATATATATATATATATATATGTATATAATATTCAAGAGAAATCCAATGACAAGGAGGAATGTCATTGGATTTCTCTTGAATATTAAATTGAAGCTTTTTAGAAGCAACCCGCATGAATATATATATATATATATATATATATATATATATATATATATATATATATATATATAGTCTAAAGTCACTAAAGGGAAAAATCACTAAAAGAAAGCTGAATGGCAACACGAAGGGATAAACAGAGCAACGCGGGCTGTTCGTTGGTTTTTGGCTGGACTAGAGCATGGTTATTCATATCTGACTAAATCGTTGGTGCTAAGTTTAATTTGGTGATGTTTCTAAGGTGACAAATGGAGTAGAAAGTTGTCAGTAAATAATAATAGTTAGGGGTAATGTCTATAGCTTCTAAATTAGTAAAGTTAGAGAGTTTAGGTAGACTGCTTTGTGGGACGCAGGAAATCTATGGTAGGCCCTAAAGAATATCTAAATCAACGCACCGGTAAGTGCCCTTGTTTATTGTTTAGAAACCTAGTAACTTAGCGGGGTCACTAACCCCAAGCTATTACATTTGGCGACGAGGATGGGATTCAATTAGGCTCATGGGATTCAATTTGGCTCATTGGAATAAATTTAGTTCATTGGATTAAATTTGGTTCATTGGATTAAATTTGGTTCATTGGATTTAATTTGGCTTATTGGGTTCAATTAGGTTGTTTGGAAAATTGGATGTAGCCTAGCCTAGTGGGTTGTCCGATTTGGTTGGTTTGTGTGGGTAAGCTATCGTACTATAGCTTGGGTCCCGCCGGCCTAACTCTAATACTAATTCCTACTCAGCCCTAACTCTAAAACTAATTCCTACTCAGCCCTAACTCTAATACAATTTACTATTCAGCCCTAACTGGGGAGTAACTAGGTCAAATTTAAACCAAATCTAACCTACTTCACGTTATTTGGCCGAAATCGGTTTTGTTCTAGCATGTCGGTGATTGGCCATATAAGCCCCTACGAAGACTCTGAGGAGGACTTCGAAGCTTATGCCACTAGGATGAGGTTGTTTTTCGAGGCAAATTCCATTCCTGAGGCTAAGAAAGTACCTACCTTTTTAACTATAATAGGCCCTAAAACGTTTGGCTTAGTTATGGGCCTAGTTGCTCCTAAAGCACCGGAAACTTGCACCTATAGTGAATTGGTACAAGCCATAACCGATCACTACAAACCCCGAGTAGTTCTCATCTATGAACGTTTCAAATTTTATTTGAGGCATCAGACGGTGAATGAAAGCATTGCAGAGTTTGTTGCAGGAATAAAAGCCCATAGCCGTATTTGTAAATTTGGGGACAAATTAGACGAAATGCTAAGAGATAGGTTTGTAATGTACTTTCTCTTCATTATTTACTCTACTATCGGCTCTTTATTTCATTTATCACTTGCTTTCTCTACTCATTTCAACACTACTTTACAATTATATTCATGGTAGCCACGCCGAGACTATGAAAACCGTTACAAAACAAAGGGGGGGGGTTCATTAACACTCTTTTAACACTTGTTAATATTTTATTTAATTCCGAAAAGGGGTTAAGTAATTTAGGGGGATGCGAGTACGGAATTTCTATTATAATAATTTACGTCGGAGAGGGGGAGGGGCACAAAACAATTAATTTAATTTTTAAGGTTACATTGGCCCCAACTTTACGCTTAACGCGCCGCCTGAAGACTGACTCCTTTTTGTGGGTAGTCTGCTCTCTGGGCCTCTGTTCAGGACTGCCAACTCTACCCATTTTAAACAATTTAAATCTAAGAACCATACTTTTTCGTAATTTCATAATTATTAGTAAATGATTTACATTAAACATTATCTTAATTAAACAAAAATTAATATTCTTAACTAGGCATTACTACACTCGCATCACCCCCTTGAAAATAAGTTTTTCCATAGTAAAACTTATTAATATCGTTTAACAATTTTAATAAATTTATTCAACAAATTTATATATTTTGCAATTTTTTTTTTTTTTTCTTTAACAATTTCAAAGTTGATAGACAAGAAATAATTAGAATGACAAATTCCACACATATATTTTGTATCATATTAAAACCGAAACCTTTATAATTTTCACATTTGCATAAAATAACATTTCACACTAATAATTAAATTACAACCTGTAACTAATCTATACATGCAAAAAAAAAATAACGGAAAATTTTCTTACAGTGGCTACACAAATCTCAAGTTCACAATCTATTCCCGCGATTCCTCATCAACGATCGCTTTACATTTGAAACAGTTATTTGTATAGTTATACAGTTACTATCAGGGCGACATAGAAAAAAAATAAGAAAAAGTTTACATAAAATACTGACCAAGAGCGCACATACTATTTCACGAAAAACACAACAACTATGGGCAATAATCGCACCCTTTCACGTATAATTTCATTACATAATAATCAGTACATTAATTTGCTGGACGTTTAGATCACAATCCGCACGCTGACAACGGACTTCAATTTTCAATCGCAGCTCTCCTGCTCACTTCGCTAGAATGCAAGGGATTGCATCAATCAACATGCAACAGGGCAGCACGCTATAATGGTTCCGCTCTCTCTCCAATGGCGAAAAAAAAAACAAGAGAGACGTCCAATTCTAAAAGGATCAGGGGGGGGGGGAGATATACTGAAAGCGGGACGGAATTTGCAATTCTAGAAGTCGATGAAGAAACTCGCCTTGTCTCATCTCCACTTTTGTCGGTGAACGCTGCTCTTCCTACGTCCAGCTGAAAGACTCTTCTACTGGCAACAATCAAACGATCACTCCGCCGTAGGCCGTTTCCCAACGAACCTACTGTATGTCTGTATGGACAGTACAGTCGTAAACACCCGTTCAAGCTCACGTGGCTTGCCTACCGCGTGCTACAACACATATTTAGCGAAGCATTCGAGCAGCGTGACCAGCTACTGCCCGAAAAATACCAGTAGACCATCTTCGATCGAAACTTTCGTGTGCCAAGACCCTGCACACGTAAATTTCTCTTCTCTTCCGAAACTGTCCTGCGCCAAGTCCCTGCGCATTCGGTTCCTCTCTTCTATCTCTTCTCTTCCGAAACCACCCTGCGCCAAGTCCCTGCGCAGTTGGTTTCTCTTCTCTCTCATCACTGGTGATCGATCACCTATCCGGTCGACTAAACTCACTGGATGGAACTCGGATTCAACTTGGTTGCCTCCAAACCGAGCCTTTGAAATTTTGAAAAAAAAGTTTATTCGAAACGTGTTTCTGTACTGCTTATCATTTCATATTTAATTTATCGAATTTTCTCGACAGTTCACTTCGAAATACTAACTACACATTTGCTCTGGCCAAATTCACGGAAAAAAAAAAAAGAACAAATATCAGAATTTCGCAAAAATTTAATCAAATCTAGCTACCAATAAGGTCACTTATGGCAGTTACAGCGAAGAAGATAAAAAAGGTCATAAAACGTACGAAACAAAATTATACCGTATAAATATAAAAGCGCCCATACATAGTAACTGTTAGTATAATTTAAGAAATATTATTGTTCAAACTATCGTCAGAAATCACATCAATACTTTTAAATACAAAAGACAACAATGAACCCCAGAAACTTCATGTTGTCACTTCTCTGACAATCATGAACCCTCTTGCCCTTTGAGGAGGAGCACACAAAGACGCCACAAAAACGTTACTGGCTATCTAGAAGGCTCCATTTCCGAGTGTACACTTGAGCCAATGTTTCAAATGCATTAGTTAACCCCGACTGAAGGTTTAAACAACAATAATTTCCAAAACAGTTATTAAAATTTTAAAAAAATTAAAAATTACTACCGAAAATTATTTTGATACAGTAATTCCAACTTGAAACGCTAAATTTCATAGGAATCAAACCGCAATTCACAAATTACATCTGAGAGACAACTCTCTCCTTCAACAGAAACCCCAGTATGGCTTGGAAATCACAAAAATCCCAGCAATTTATCGTTTCCAAGTGAAACTACAAATTTGCATAGTTATACTAAATAATAATAGATAATATGCACTCAAAAATACACGCAACCTACTGTAAACAAACACAAAACATTGCCTAATTGAGAGCGGTCGCTTTGTTTGTAAGCGAACCTCTATACAAATATCCCTACGTAACCGAATGAAACTGCATTATATCCTGACATAATTTTGTAATTTTTTCTATGCAAACGCTCGAACTAAAAAAAAGGACATTTTTCATTTCTAATACCCAAATTAAAATATAAAATCAAAACATCCTTTTTAGAATACAATCTAAATTCCAAATAAAAATTTTACCATTGTCATTGAACTGGAAGAAAGAAAAATAAAAATCGGCCTACCTATAAAAATAAAATTGACTGCATTTATAAAACGTAAAGAAACTATATGAAAAATTTCTACACCAATTTCTGTAATTCAAAAATAATTATAATAATATCCAGCTTTCGTAAAATGTGTACCGTAACTCACATTGGCCGCCGAAATAAAAATAAAATTTACTGCTGCACTTTTAGACCTATAATTAATAAATTCAATGTTACGCGTGGAAAGCACAATTTAGAATTTAATGCATAACATTTGTGCTTATTAAAGAAAAATCCTATGATTATTTATGTTAAACCAATTAAAATTTTGTTAAATAACTAAAACTTTAATACTCAATAGACAGATACCGTAGTAACGGTTAATCTCCGAACAATATTTAACGATAGGCCTACAAGAAATCTTTCTTTAGTACAATACAATAGCCATTTTACAAAATATGTCGGAATTGTCGTGAAATTGAACGAAAGGAACGAAAAAAAAATAGATAAATCAGCCTACCTATCAAATTTTGACTATATAAATATATATAATTATATATATAACTAATATATGTATAAGTTAATATGTAAGTGTATAATTAAGTATATAAAAAAATCAAAAAAATTTATAGAAAATTTCACAATTTCTCTATTTCAGTTAAACTCATTTAGCTTATTTTAAAGTCTAACACCATCCTATAATCTGACAAATTAATATGTTTAAGATTATTTTTCGACTGTCCCTTAAAATGTAACTTAATCCTATATAGCGCGAAGCGAAGCAAAGCAAAAAGCCCGTAAATCTATATAAACAATAAAATAATCCTATTATTATATAAAGGGTGATCCAGAGAAATGGGACCCAAAAGAAACCCCTGTAACTCTTAAAGTATAAGTCCTTTTATAAAATCATACGCATCATTCGAAAGAGGATAGTTACAAGTTTGTATAGGATTGTATAGGTTTTGACAATACAAGACAAGATAAGATACAAAACAAAATAAAAGTGTTAGTTAAAACTAACCCTTCAAGATGACTGCATGGACTGTGGAACAGCTGCGTTTCATAACTGAGCAATATTATGAGCATGGAAGAAGTGTAGTTTCAGCTCAAAGATCTTTCAAGACAAATTTTCAGATGTCAAAATCATCTTCTAAGAGCTGAAACTACACTTCTTCCATGCTTATAATATTGCTCAGTTATGAAACGCAGCTGTTCCACAGTCCATGCAGTCATCTTGAAGGGTTAGTTTTAACTAACACTTTTATTTTGTTTTGTATCTTATCTTGTCATGTATTGTCAAAACCTATACAATCCTGTACAAACTTGTAACTATCCTCTTTCGAATGATGCGTATGATTTTATAAAAGGACTTATACTTTAAGAGTTACAGGGGTTTCTTTTGGGTCCCATTTCTCTGGATCACCCTTTACAAGCAATCGAAATATAATAAAAAATCTGCTAATGAAACCCGTATAAAATTTATTTATTAATCGTTATTCTATTTATTATGATATTACAATTTTCACTAATCCCAAAAATTTAAACACAAAAAGACAAAGGTAGGTAGGTTTCAGGAAAGGAGAAAAAGTGAACGAAATAAGTGAAAAGAATTGAGTCCTCGGCAGCACGATAAATTTTCAAAACTATGTCCTCTCCGACCTAATGAACGAAATTTAACGTAATAATGACTCGCAATATTGAGTCAGACAAATTTTTCTACCGACTCTGCACCACGACGAAAAGAAATTTTTGAGTCACTAGACTACGAAAAGTAACGAAACCGTACGATAAAAATGGAACAAACGAACATTTCAGAATCAACGAACTCCCACGAAAAGAAAGAAAGAAAAAATTAAATTTTTAGGCGCGAAGTTTGTAAAGGACGCTATAAGGATGTCGAAGGCGATGCGCCATTTTGAAATTACATTCACAATGAATTTTTAAGGAATGGAAATCGAAATTTGCCTGCAAACGGAATAAACTTTGCATTTAGATATGTTAATAATCGAAATAAAATATTCATTAACGCTATTGGCTAATATACCGGGTTGGAAGAATTTTAATCGAAATACTAGTCACGTGGGTAAGCCTCATACAAAATATGATGTAAGACCACCGCTAGCCACCAAATATAGTGA
The DNA here is from genome assembly GCA_023014485.1 of Bathynomus jamesi. Taxonomy (NCBI): domain Eukaryota; kingdom Metazoa; phylum Arthropoda; class Malacostraca; order Isopoda; family Cirolanidae; genus Bathynomus; species Bathynomus jamesi. Next base: position 327,985 of record JAJOZX010001874.1, on the reverse strand, counting down.
ACACCTTTTATTATTTTACTTTCTTCATTATTTACGCTTCTTTCTACTCGCTATTTCATTTATCTTTACACTCTCTTTACTCATTTCCACGATACTTTACAATTATATTCATGGTAGCCACGCCGAGACTATGAAAACCGTTACAAAACAAAGGGGGGGTTCATTAACACTCTTTTAACACTTGTTAATATTTTATTTAATTCCGAAAAGGGGTTAAGTAATTTAGGGGGATGCGAGTACGGAATTTCTATTATAATAATTTACGTCGGAGAGGGAGAGGGGCACAAAACAATTAATTTAATTTTTAAGGTTACATTGGCCCCAACTTTACGCTTAACGCGCCGCCTGAAGACTGACTCCTTTTTGTGGGTAGTCTGCTCTCTGGGCCTCTGTTCAGGACTGCTCTCTGGGCCTCTGTTCAGGACTGCCAACTCTACCCATTTTAAACAATTTAAATCTAAGAACCATACTTTTTCGTAATTTCATAATTATTAGTAAATGATTTACATTAAACATTATCTTAATTAAACAAAAATTAATATTCTTAACTAGGCATTACTACATTTGGCCGAAATCGGTTTTGTTCTAGCATGTCGGTGATTGGCCATATAAGCCCCTACGAAGACTCTGAGGAGGACTTCGAAGCTTATGCCACTAGGATGAGGTTGTTTTTCGAGGCAAATTCCATTCCTGAGGCTAAGAAAGTACCTACCTTTTTAACTATAATAGGCCCTAAAACGTTTGGCTTAGTTATGGGCCTAGTTGCTCCTAAAGCACCGGAAACTTGCACCTATAGTGAATTGGTACAAGCCATAACCGATCACTACAAACCCCGAGTAGTTCTCATCTATGAACGTTTCAAATTTTATTTGAGGCATCAGACGGTGAATGAAAGCATTGCAGAGTTTGTTGCAGGAATAAAAGCCCATAGCCGTACTTGTAAATTTGGGGACAAATTAGACGAAATGCTAAGAGATAGGTTTGTAATGGGTCTCAAAGAGGAGTCTACCCAGAGAGCCCTATTAGCTATACAGGACCTAACTTTTAGTCAGGCTGTAGAAATAGCTGCGGCTAGAGAAGCAGCTGCTAAAGATGTTAGAGCTTTTGGCAGTCACAGTAGTAAAGCCCAACACGTAAATAGCTTTAAATCTTCTAGGCCTGGCAGACCTAATGAGCCTACTAGACAGACAAATAAAAGGTATGCGGCAAATACGACTAAACCTACTAATTCAAACGCTAAACAGGAGGAAAAGCCTTCCAAGCCATGTACTGGGTGTGGAAAACACCATTGGAAGAAGGACTGCCCTTTTAAAGAAGCAGTTTGCCGAAACTGTAGTAAAATAGGCCACATAGCTAAAGTTTGTTTTCAAAGAAAACAAGGGGTGAAAATTCTAATTATAACATTTCTAGTGTAAATCCTCAAAAGGGAAATACTTCGAACATTGGAGTGGAGTACCTATTTTATGAGCAGCAAAGTGGTGATAATACAGGCCCATATATTGTAGAGGTAGGCCTAAATGGAATTACAGTTCCTCTAGAACTAGATACAGGTGCTGCCCGAACTGTCATGTCCAAAACAGTTTTTGACAAAACTTTCAAAAATACACCTAAACTACATGCATCTAAAACAATACTAAAAAAATATGGGGACATACAAATACCTATTTGTGGAGAAGCATCCATCACAGTTACACTCAACAAGAAAACTTTGTCTCATCCCTTAACTCTTTTAGTGGTGGATGAGCAAGGGCCTACTCTACTAGGCCGTGATTGGATTGATGCTTTGAAAATGCCGATTGACAAAATTTTGCCAAAGGGTCAGGCAGATGTGCATACACTCTCATATCCGTCTGACATAGACTCATTGTTAAGGGAGTTTTCTTCTGTTTTTGGGCCTGAAGTAGGCAACCTAAAAGGCCATCAGGTCTGTATAGAAGTAGATCCTAATGTAACTCCGAAATTTTGTAAGGCTCGTTCAATTGCGCATGCACTGCGGGAGAAGGTAGATTTAGAAATTGACAGGCTGCTCAAAGATAAAATTATCGAACCAGTCACACACGCTAAGTGGGCTGCCCCAGTAGTTCCTGTACTAAAACCTGACAAGTCCGTGCGGTTATGTGGGGATTACCGTTTAACAGCAAATAGAGCAGTCCTTCTAGATTGCTACCCTATACCCAAGCCTGATGAATTATTTAGCTCTCTTGCTGGGGGTAAATATTTCACAAAACTAGATATGTCCCAAGCCTATGCTCAACTAAGTTTAGATGAAAATTCTAAAGAACTAACTATCATAAATACGCACCGAGGCCTATATAAGTACAATAGGCTATGCTATGGAATAGCATCGGCTCCGGGTATTTTTCAGAGACAAGGACATGGACCAAGTTCTAGGTCACATTCCGGGGTACTTTGTTTTCTAGATGATGTCCTCATTTCAGGTTCGTCTAAAAAAGAACACCTAACTAGATTAACCACAGTTCTAAAAAGACTCCGGGATGCCGGACTTAAGCTAAAGAAAGAAAAGTGTTCGTGGGTCACTAACGAGGTTTCATATTTAGGGTTCCGCATAGATGCCTCAGGCATTCATCCAACGGTGGATAAACTAGAAGCAATAAAAAATGCACCACCTCCACAAAACATCACACAGTTACAAGCTTATTTAGGTCTCCTAAACTTTTATAGGAAATTTTTGCCTAATGCATCGACTTTCCTTGAACCCCTAAATAAGCTATTACGATCTGGGGAACAGTGGAGATGGGAGAAAACCCAAAAGGAAGCATTTGAGGCTTCCAAGGACGTACTACTAAAGTCCACTCTCCTAGTGCATTATGATCCTAAACTTCCTCTCATAGTTTCAGCAGATAGCAGTTCTTATGGAATTGGGGCAGTGTTATCTCACCACATTGATGGTGTAGATAGGCCTATCTGTTTTGCTTCTAGAACACTAACTGAGACTGAAAGACGATATGCACAACTTGAACGTGAAGCCTTAGCCTTAGTATTTGCAGTAAAAAAAATTCATTTCTATCTATGGGGTCATGAATTTAAACTAATTACTGACCATAAGCCTCTTTTAGGTTTATTTTCACCTAATAAAAATATTCCAGTTATGGCCTCAGGTAGGATTCAACGATGGGCACTGATTCTACAAGCCTATAAATTTGACTTAGTACATCGGTCAGGCAAACTTCTAGGTACGGCTGATGCGCTAAGTAGGTTGCCTTTAGAAAATCCAAATGAATGTGTACCTATACCTACAGAATGGGTTCACTTGGTGGAGTTTTTGGAATCCACTCCAGTATCTGCAGCACACATAGAGCAGTGAACAAAATCAGACCCTATTCTGTCTAGGGTCATCCATTACTGCTCAGTTGGTTAGCCTACTAAGGCTGAGAGTGAATTACAGCCTTTTTATCAACGTCACTCTGGACTCTCGATCCAAAATGGCTGTCTCTTATGGGGCCACAGAGTGATAATTCCGAATAAAGGCAGGTCGAATTTAGTGAAGGAACTTCACGCTGAACACGTGGGTGCAACAAAAATGAAAGAGCTGGCGAGAGCTTATTTCTGGTGGCCCGGTTTAGATGGAGAACTCGAATCATTGGTTCGTTCCTGTCAAAGCTGCCTGGAGAACAGAGATCTCCCAAGGAAAAGTCCATTTCATCCTTGGGAATGGCCTACTATACCTTGGCATAGGATCTATGTTGACTATGCAGGTCCTATAAATAATATTTATTTCCTAGTCATTGTGGACGCCTACTCTAAGTGGGTGGAAATTTTTCCAACCACTTCCACGACTTCGGGTGTTACTATTCGCTTACTCCGTTCGTGTTTCGCTCGATGCGGTTTACCCGTAGTCCTGGTTTCCGACAATGGTACTTGTTTTACCAGTGATGAATTTCGTTCTTTTGTCCACCCAAATGGCATTAGACATGTCCGGTCTAGTGTTTTTCACCCGTCTACTTACGGTCTCGCGGAAAACATGGTCCGTACTTTCAAGTCGGCCTTACGGCATTCTCGTGGGGAGGAAATGCAAGTGGTGTTGGATAAATTTTTGTTTAAATATCGACTAACACCTCACACAACGACGGGGGTGTCTCCTTCTAAACTTATGATTGGCCGGGGAATTCGTTCAATTTTCGATTTGTTACGTCCAAACGAAACGTTACAACGACGAGTTTTACACCATCAGGAAAAACAGAAGTTGTACCACGACACTAAAAAAGGGAGAGTTATAGAAGTGCAACCTAATGATCCAGTTATGATTCGCAACTATGGGGCTGGACCAAAATGGGTTCCTGCAACTGTGCAGGAGAGAAGGGGCCCTGTTTCCTTCAAGTGCCAACTAGAAGATGGTCATTCTATTAAACACCATCAGGGCCAGATATGGGAATGTGAATTGCAGAATGACCGGAGTCTTCCGGAAGAGAGAACCGATCCTCTGGAAAATGATTCAATTCACCCGCCTATGCATGTTGCACCTATTCCTACTACATCAACCCCGCTCCGCAGGTCGTCTAGGGTCTCTCACCCAGGGCCGGATTAACCATTAAGCAAAATAAGCCCGTGCTTAGGGCATCAAGGGAAGGGGGGCACCACAGAAATTTTCCATTGTCGGATTTACCATGGATTTATTATACTATTATAATCGCGGCTTATAGCCTATAAGCTGTTGAAAACTGAATTATATATATTCATATATTGTATTTATTTTTTTTCATTGTTTGAATTTGTAGTGAACAACAACATTTTATTTTATGGTTTATTTTTGTTTATATTTTGAATTACATATATATGGGGCACCAAAATCTTTTAAGTGCTTAGGGCCTCTAAAGGTCTTAATCCGGCCCTGCTCTCACCCCCCTGACAGACTAAACTTGTAGGGGAGGAGTGAGGTGACGTGTGTGTATATATATGTATATAGTCTAAAGTCACAAGGGAAAAATCACTAAAAGAAAGCTGAATGGCAACACGAAGCGATAAACAGAGCAACACGGGCTGTTCGTTGGTTTTTGGCTGGACTAGAGCATGGTTATTCATATCTGACTAAATCGTTGGTGCTAAGTTTAATTTGGTGATGTTTCTAAGGTGACAAATGGGGTAGAAAGTTGTCAGTAAATAATAATAGTTAGGGGTAATGTCTATAGCTTCTAAATTAGTAAAGTTAGAGAGTTTAGGTAGACTGCTTTGTGGGACGCAAGAAATCTATGGTAGGCCCTAAAGAATATCTAATTCAACGCACCGGTAAGTGCCCTTGTTTGTTGTTTAAAAACCTAGTAACTTAGCGGGGTCACTAACCCCATTAACCCCAAGCTATATATATATATATATATGTTAGTGTTTAACTGGTTGTGTCGTTAATTACCTTGATGGGTACTGTACTTTTTTTAGGTTGGGGGATCTGTCTCCTGCCAATTAGCAGCATTATTATCACTATCGTTATCATTTTTGTAGTGTTATTAGTTGGTGGATGTTTTTTTTGTGTTTTAGTACGTCTTATTGCAGTTCATTTTTTATCATTATCATTATATTTATCTCGTCATAATTTTTAGTTTGTTTGTTTGTTTAAGGCAGGTGGGTAGCACAGATCACTTCCAATACCGTTGATTTTTTCCAGTTCGACATTGATGTATTCCGGACTGGCGATCCTAAGAGCGCGGAGAAACACTGAAGAAAATATGACCTTCTTGATGGGGGTGTCATGTCCAGAGTAAAAGTGTACGTAGGACAAATTGTTTGCTTTTTCCGATAGATACTAAACTTAAAACCTGGGCTTTCCCTATGTACACGCACATCCAAAAACGGGATTGAGTTGTCTTGTTCCACTTCTAAAGTAAACGTAATGGAAGGGACTTGATCGTTTAACTGAAGGAGGAAGTCATCCAGGTCACGATTCATGGGCCAGATACACAAAATATCGTCGATGTACCGCAACCATGGGATGTCAACCCCCAGGATTCTCGGAATGTAAGTAATTTCGAAAAACTCCATATAAATATTGGAGAGGAGGGGCGACAAGGGGTTGCCCATGGCCATTAGGGCATATCATACTTTTCCGAGTCCGAATTTCACTCTGGCTAATATGTTGTTAGAAAATCTAGAAGAGGAAGAACCATTGTTGTCCCAAGGCGATATGATGACTAAGCTGATTGATGCAGCATTGCTTGTATATATTAAGTTAAGGTGTATCTATATCCATCTCATAATTGTAAGGTTAGTGAAAAATTCACTTAATTTAGAGCTAGCATTTTTGGGCTCTTGTGGCATCATTGTTTGGGCACTCTGTGGCATAATTTTTTGGGGCGCTGCGCGTCTTTTCTACTCGTTTGTAGAATGCCGTACTTACAGGGTGTGGTCTTATAGAGAGCTCTCTTGCAATTCAGTTTGTTGTTTAGATACGAGATTGTTGCATCGTGCATAGTGCAGGTTGTGTTGTTGTTGCAAGGTTTAGAAAGAAGACCATAAATAGTGCCCCTTTTGTTTTTATCTTAAATTCATGCAACTGAGGCCTAAGGTAGGCCCACATCGAGTCAGCGACCCTGAGGTAGGACCTAATAGGACCTCAAGTCCGTAAGTTTTTAATTTTAGCTTAACTTGGGCTGTAGGTTGAACTGGCCCTTCAGAGCTTGGCCGTTCACGGCTCAGCTGGGATTTTGAACCCAGTAAATAAATAAATCAGGGTCCTTCAGAACCGGGTTCTAGCCCAAGACTGAGTCAGTGACTATTTTCCGGCAAAGTTCTGATTGTGAAAATTGTAGCCCAAGTTAGGCCTAGACGGGTTGAGCATAATTGAGTTAAGGTCCCAGTCCCAGGGTAGAAAGTTTGGTCGCCCAATTGCGAAACTTGGTCACTCGTCTATCGTTGTTTTTGGCCTACATTTTTACCGGTTTGGTTAATTTTGGTTTATTATTGAATTAAGGTCCCAGGGTAGAAAGTTTGGTCGCCCAATTGCAAAACTTGGCCACTTGTCTGTCGTTGTTTTTGGCCTACATTTTTACCGGTTTGGTTAATTTTGGTTTATTATTCGTAGGCGCAGGTTGCAGACTTCGGTGCGCCAGTTACTTGGGTGGAAAATTTGGTATTCCATACTGGTGGTTGGTCAGTACCCCACCCAGCAATTCAGTTTATTTGAAAAAAGCAAAATTTGCATTTGATCAGTTTGGTTAAGTATTTTTGCCAATTCAGCTCATTTGGCATTGAGCCCAATTGTTGTTTGCATTGAAGATGAGTGCATCTGAAAGTTTAAAAAAAGGAGAAGCGCCTACAAAGGTCTAATTACAAAGGTCATTGCCACTATAGATTCTGCCATAGAGCAAGAGGATTTAAGCTTAGTGACTGCGCAGCTTTCCATATTAGAAACTAAAAAGGTTGCTCTAAGTGAAGTAAATGTTAAAATTGAGGCTCTTATAGAAGAGGATGAAATAGAAAATAACATAATTTACTTTCAAGAGATTATTGATGATATAATTAAAGTAGGCCACCGAGCAAAGGAGTTTAGCAGCTCAGTACAGTTAGAGACCAGGTCTAATAATGAAACACAACACTCAACAAATGGTGTTTGTGAAGTTAAGGTTAACAGATCTGCAGTTCAATTACCGAGGCTTGTACTCAAAACATTTTCTGGGAGTATTCAGGAATGGCAAGGATGGGCAGACAGTTTTCAATCAGCAGTTCATTCTAGTCAAGTGTTAAGTGCGGTGGAGAAGTTTAATAATTTGCAGTCCCTCTTGGAAGGGGAGGCAGCAAAGACAATAGCAAGATTAGCATTAACAGAGGCTAATTATACTGTGGCTTGGGATATATTAAAGAAACGGTTTGGTAAGCCAGAGATCTTAATTAAAAGCCACTTCCGTGAACTTTTAGCTATACCTCCTGTTAATAATCCCAATAGTGTCAAGGAGTTACGGCAGTTATATGATGAATTTGAAGTTAGAACTAGGTCCCTGGACAACTTGGCGACAAAGGCAGGCACAGCACCAAGGTTTCTACAAAAAGGAATAGCCCAGGTACAGTGTCAGCTCTACATGCATCCTCTGAGAATAAATTAAAGGGAATCAAGGAATGCATATTTTGCGAAGGCAACCACAAGTCATATAAATGTGAGGTGGCTGAGGCTTTACCTTTTGAGGAGAGAAAGGACAGGGTAACTAAGTCCACAGCATGTTTTAAGTGTTTTTTGAAAGGTCACAGAGCAAGGTTTTGTAAGTTTAAAATTTTGTGCAAAAAATGTCATGGCAGGCATCAGCCATTATTGTGTGAAAACACTCCTAGTAGGCCTACCCCAGAAGTAGAGACATCAGTGGCACATGCCACTGCTATGAAAGGGAGTAAAAGTAAAGGGGGATTATTGCAAACAACTGCAGCCTTATTAATTGGGAATGATGGAGAAGCTACTGTAAGAGTATTGTTTGATAGTGGTAGCCAGTGTAGCTTTATTAAGACCAGAATTTCCATAAAATTGAAGTTTAAAGAACTTAAGAGGGAAAGTTTAAGAATTTCTGGGTATGGGGGTTCCGTTTAAAACCGAACCAAATTTAAGAAGGTAGAAGTTCTGGTTAAGGGGTTGTTACCACAAAGTCCCACTATCAAGGTCCAAGTTGTAGAGATTGAGGAACTTTGTGCTCCAGTCACTACTTGTTTAGATATGGCATGTGTCCAAGAATTGCAAGTTAAAGGCATTAATTTGGGCAGTAATAAGTTTGAAGGCACAGAAGATATTAGTCTTTTAATTGGAGCTGACTATTATTGGGACTTCATCACTGGTAATATTGTCCGCACATCTCGAGGCCCGGTAGCTATTGAAAGTAAGCTAGGCTGGATGCTACATGATAGCTATTGCAATGAAATGGAAGTTAAGGCTCTTTTTGTTAAGATTGAGGAGAACAGCCATGGTTTGGAAAGGCATTTGAAAGCGTTTTGGGAACTTGAATCCATTGGCATAAAGGACAAACAGGCAAGTACAGTGAACAATGATGTTTCAGAGCAATTTGAAAAAGGGATTGGGTTTAGAGATGGTTGCTATGAAGTTGGCCTCCCTTGGAAGGGTTCTTGCAAACCCAGTTCAAACCTTCAGCTAGCTAATCGGAGGTTGGAGACTTCATTGTACAGGCTAAGAAAAAATGAGTTGTTAATTGAATACAATGAGGCCATCCTAAGCTATGTAAGGGAGGGCTATGCTGAAAGGGTGCAAGGTGAGCTGGTGAGCCAGGAGGCACATTATCTGCCACACCATGCAGTGGTACGGCGAGACAAAACTACCACCAAACTGAGGGTAGTTTTTGATGGCCCAGCCAAGGACAAAGGTGGTGTGTCCTTGAATGACTGTTTGGATGCTGGGCCAAATTTAAATGCAGATTTATTTTCCTTGTTACTGAGATTCAGGTTTGGTAGAGTAGCATTGACTGCAGATGTGAAGCAAGCCTTTTTGCGGATAAAGTTAAAACCAGAGGACAGAGATGCAGTAAGGTATCTGTGGGTGGATACGAAAGACTTGTTGGAAAATGAACCTAAGGTTCAAGCATATAGAATGAAGTCAGTGTTGTTTGGCCTCAGCTCTAGTCCATTTCTGTTGGCAGCTACTATGCAGTACCATTTTAAGAAATATTCTGAAGTCTATCCTAACACTATTGAACACATAAGGAAAAAATTTTATGTTGATGATTTGCTGTGTTCCGTGGATAATACAGAAATGGCTAAACAGATATTCATGGAGGCTAGAGCTATAATGAGGGAGGCTGGCATGGAGCTTAGAAAATGGCAGACCAATCATTCTCAATTACAAGAGTTTATGAGTCAGTCCTGTGTAGTAACTGATGCAGCAGAAAGTATTGAGGATTCTGGTATTAAGGAGTTGTGGGCAATAGACGCAAAAGTGCTAGGCATTGTTTGGCAGCAAGGAGAGGATTTGTTTACCTTCAATGGGAAATCTTTAGTAGAGCTGGCTGAGAATGAGATAAGGTGGACAAAACGTACAGCTCTTAGTTTGGCTTCAAAGGTCTTTGATCCTCTTGGATTCCTGGCTCCATTTGTGATAAAGTAAAAAATTTGGTTTCAGAGCCTCTGGGAAATTGGACTTGGTTGGGACCAAGAGTTACCTGATCATATGGTGGTAAGGTGGAAATATTGGTTCAAAGAATTGGCACATCTTGGAGACATTGAAATCCCAAGATGGTACTTTGGAGAGTTGAACAATAGTCCAGACAATTTGGAGCTGCACATCTTTTGTGATGCAAGTGAGGAAGCCTATGCAACTTGTATTTATATAAGAGGCACATTGCAAGAGGAAGTAAGTTGCAGGTTGGTTGCTGCAAAGAGCAGAGTAGCACCTTTGAAAAGGCTTTCTGTTCCAAGGTTGGAAGTGATGGGTGCAGTTATTGCTAGTCAGTTTGCAGTTACAGTGCAAAAGTCTTTGGCCCTCTATGAAATTCCAAGCTATTATTGGACAGACTCCACTGTAGTTTGGCACTGGTTAAGAAGCCAGGCAAGGAAATGGAAACCATTTGTTGCCAATAGGGTGGAGGAAATTCAAGCGCACACAGATCCCAAGCAATGGAAGCATTATCCAGGCATCCAAAACCCCGCTGATTTACCAACACGAAACGAGGAATTTTAGTGAAAGATCTTGCACAGTCAAGTTTGTGGTGGAATGGGCCAGAGTGGCTAAAACTTGGAAGTGAAAACTGGCCTTCTAATCAGCCTATTGTAGGATAATGCTAGGCTGAAGAAGCATGGGTGAGTGAGGTGAGAAAATGCACTGTGAACAGTTGTCAAGTTAGGCAGCAGGACCCCATATTGAGGCTTGAGGACATTAGCAGTCTGAAAAGGTTGTTAAGAGTGACAGTATGGGTATATAGATTTACCAACAATATTAAGGAAGAAACAAGAAGGGAAGGAATTCTGAACAGTAAGGAGATTCAGCAAGCCAGGAAATACTGGGTGGTATATGTGCAGAAGGAAAAATTTGGTGAAGAGGGAATTGCTCATCAGCCGTCCATTACAGGTTCTACCAACACATTCTGCTCTCAAGGGTTTGGATGTGTTTTTGGATCAGGATTTATTATGAGTAGGAGGTAGACTACAGTTTTCTGGGCTTCCAGACGAGAAAAGACATCCAATTTTGCTACCTTCTGGGGGCCACTTTGTGGACCTTTTGATCCTGGATACTCATCATAAGTTGTTACATGCTGGAGTTAGAGAAGTGATAATAGAGATCAGACAACAGTTTTGGATTCCCAAAATTAGACAAGTAGTAAAAAAGGTCTTGCATAAATGTGTGGTTTGCAAGCGTTGGAGTGCAAAGCCTTATTATGAAAAGGTGGCTCCACTTCCAAGAGAACGGTGTGTCTATACTGCCCCATTTGATGTAGTGGGAGTAGACTTCGCAGGTCCAGTCTATGTGTATGAGCAAGGGGAGTCTAACAAAGGTTATATATGTCTTTTCACATGTGCTACCATCAGAGCAATCCATTTGGAGTTGGTAAGCAACTTAAGTAGTGATGTATTTCTTTTGTCCTTTAAAGAGGTTTGTGAACAGAAGGGGTTTCCCAAATAAAATCATATCGGTGTGGTGCCGCGTTTGTTAGCGGGCTAAAGATAAAGTAAAGGCCAATTTGAGGCTTTATTCAACATAAACATAGCATAGATCTGAAACACAGAAAACAATAATTAGTAAAGACTTGTTACACAGAAAACAATAATTAGTAAAGACTCATTACATTCCTCTCTTCTTTTATAATACGTAATACATTGCACGGTAAGAAACAAAACGACAAGTTCAAGATATTTTGGAAGAAAGAAGAGTCTACAAGTTTAGGCGTTGAGCTGGGTATCTGATTCGAGTGCTTCTTCTCAGAGGGGGACTCGTCTCGGAGGTTACTGACACAGGTGGGCCTCTCTCGACTTCGACTGGAGTCGCTTCGACGGGAGCTGTTGGGACCGTGTGTCGGCGGATCTCAGCGGGTTCTGAGTCGTCCGTTAGCGGGGTGGAATTGATTGGCGGACTGGGTACGGGGGGTTCATAGTGATTCGTGTCATCCGTATTGCTACGTCCCGCCGGTGCCAGGTCCCTGATGGATACGGTATCTTCTCTCCCATTCGGATGCCGTATAAACGCGTAGTTGGGGTTTGCCTCAATTAACTCAACTTCCTCGACGAGGGGGTCGTTCTTGGATCGGCGAATGAATTGGCGAAGGAGTACAGTTCCCGGAGAAGACAGCCACGTCGGTAGTGCAGAACCGGTAGAAGTACGCCGCGGGTGCGTGAATAGACGCTCGTGAGGAGTTTCGTTCGTGGCCGTACACAGCAGCGATCTAATCGAGTGCAGCGCGTCTGGTAGGACGGACTCCCATTGCGACATCGGCAACCCGCGATCTTCTATGGCTAGTTTGATGGTGTTCATGATGATTCCATTGTAACGTTCGCATTGCCCGTTTCCTTGGGGGTGATACGGCGTTGTGCGACTAGTCGCGATACCATGTTTAGTTAGGAACAGTTTTAGTTCCGAAGACATAAACGATGTCCCTCGATCTGTGTGGATGTAAGAGGGAGTTCCGAAGGTAGAAAATAACTCGGTGAGACGGGCGATAACGGTTGACGTGTTCGTATCACGGCACGGGAAGGCAAAAGGAAAGCGTGAATACTCGTCGATTACTGTTAGGATGTAAGGTCGCGAAGTTGCGCTCGGAAGCGGGCCTTTAAAGTCGATGTTAAGTCGGTCAAACGGGGACATGGCCCGTATTAAGTGACTAACTTCTGGTTTATAGTACTGTGGCTTACATTTAGCGCATGTTTGGCATTCCGACGTAACTCGTTTGATGTCATCCACTGAGAATGGTAGGTTCCTAGCTCTCACAAAATGAGTCATTCGGCGGACTCCTGGGTGTATCAGATTAACATGCAGCTGGGCGAGGGATATTCTTGGAGTAGCAGCGCAAAAGGATCGCGACAATGCGTCTGCGGCTCGGTTCTCGGGGCCCGGTCTGTATTTTATTGTGAATGAGTAGCCGGCTAGTTCTACACGCCAACGGAGAATCTTATCGTTCTTAATACGACCAGTAGCTTTTCCATCGAACATGAAAGATACGCTCCGCTGGTCGGTGACGACAGTAAAGTGTCGATAAGCTAAGAAGTGCTTCCACTTGCGAATGGATTCGATTACAGCGTATGCCTCCTTTTCAACGATGTGATGGCGACGTTCTGTGTTATTCAGAGCGCGAGAAAAGAACGCCACCGGGCGGCCGTTCTGGGTGAGGGTGGCTCCGATTGCTGAAGAGGAAGCGTCCGTCTCCACAGTGAACGGCAGTTCTTCATCGATTGAACCGACGACAGCTTTCGAGATATCATCTTTGAGTGTTTGGATCGTTGATACTTCCTCGCGAGTTAATGGGAATGATGAAACGTTGAGCAGAGGTTTGATCTTGAGGGAATAGTTCTGAATCCATTTAGCATAGTATGCGAATAGTCCGATTACGCGTTGTAGAGACGACTTGTTGCGAGGAGTTTGAAGTTCTTGTAGTGGCCGGAGGCGTTCGGGATCGGGCCGCAATACGCCATGAGAGATAGAATATCCGAGCAGGTGCACTGATGTCATCGAAAGCTTGCATTTTTCCTTGTTTAGACTCAGATTTACTCGTTTAGCGGCTTCCCAGAAATGTCGAAGGTTCTCATCGTGCTCTTCCCAAGTGGTTCCGCAGATGGTGAGATCGTCGAGGTAGGCGTATGTTGATGATAAGTTGTTCGAGGATATGAATTCGTTCATGACGCGCTGGAAGGCCGCGGCTCCGTTAGTTACTCCCATAGGGATCCTTCTGAATTGGTATAGATTTCCGTCAGCCTCGAATGCTGTGAAAGGTCGTTCAGACGGATCGATTTCTACCTGGTAGTATGCGCTTGACAGATCAATTACGCTGTAGTATTTGTGTTGTGAGACTTTGTTGGCTATATCATCGATTCGCGGAAGAGGATATGCATCTAGCATGGTAAATCGGTTGACGGTTTGAGAGAAATCGATTACCATGCGTTTTTTTTTTGTTTCGGTAGATGTGATGACTACTTGAGCACGCCAGGGTGAGTTACTGGGTTCAATTATCTCATCCCTGAGTTTTTCGATTTCTTTCCCAATGAAAATTTTGTCCTCAGAGCAAAATCGTCTGGACTTCGTGGCGATGGGACGACAATCGGCAGTTAAGTTGCCGAATAGTGGTGGGGCTGAAATTCTTGATCGAGTAAGGCCGCATATATGGAGTGCTGGCTCCGGACCTCCGAAATTGATGTTCAATTCCTTGTGTCTGATTAAGAATGGGGTACCGAGTATTATGTCAGCGCACAGATCCGACAAGACGGATAGTTCGAGCTTTTCGTAGTCGCGGTCTCCCATCGTAACCTTCACTGTACATCGACCTGAGATGGCTGCGGATAGATTAGGCGAAGCCATTGATACGACGCCCGAGTGCGGAAGAATGGGCAGCTCTAAGTGTTTGGCTAGATCCTCACGAATGAAGTTGTCCGAGCTGCCAGTATCCAACAAGGCGAGACACGAACGGCCGTTGACGAGGATATCGACTGTTGAGTTGGTAGGCATGGAGGAGCTACACGATAGAGTGGTACTAATGGTCGCTAATGCTGCGGCTGAATGAGACGCTGTGGTTTTATCCTGTTTTTGACGTGCCGAGGAAGTACTTGAGCGGCAGACTTTGGCCCAGTGGCCGGTCTTTTCACATTTCGCACAGATAGAATCCTTTGCTGGACACCTGCTTCGTGGGTGGCGTCGAGACCCGCAGAAGAAGCACAGAGCGGCTTTGTTGTCGAAATTCGTAGCGGCTGAAGAGTTTGGGAGATCGTCTTCTTGGACGCAGGCAGGCCGGGCAGAGTCAGTAGTCGGCGACGGTTCGTGGCGAGAGCCAGTGGCTGCAACAGCACCGTAATGAGTGAGGTACGATTCTGAGTTTTTCTGGGCCTGATCTAATGTTCGAGCCTGGACGATAGCCTTTTCCAGTGAGAGTGTGTCATTTTCGAGTAAGCGGGTACGGATGGCGCTATCTCTAATTCCTCGGATGAAAGCGTCTCTCACAGATGAACTCCTGTTTTCGTCGGCGGAAACCGATTTGAAGTTGCAGTCATTGGCTAGTTGTTGAAGAATTTGCAAGTACTCATCGAGGGTTTCCTCGGGCTTTTGGTGACGGGTGGACAACAGGTGGCGAGCGCATACCTCGTTTGGCTTCTTGACGTAGGTGGCCTCTAAGGCTGCCATGGCATCCTCATAAGTAGAGCAGTCTTGAATGATATCAGCGACATCGGGGCCGATATGTATGAATAGAACCTCCAATTTATTGGGGTTGTGTTCGGCGATAGTACTCAAGAAATATTTGAATCCGCGCGACCATAATTTCCATAGTTTCCCAGCTTGGGGAGAATTCGGAGAAGTAATAAATTTATCCGGGCGAATCACCTTCTCCATGATATAGTAAGATTACTGGATGAATATTTGCTTGCTGTATCTGAAAGGCCGACTGAATGGCTGATTGAAATGTTGAATAAATTGTGGTGCCGCGTTTGTTAGCGGGCTAAAGATAAAGTAAAGGCCAATTTGAGGCTTTATTCAACATAAACATAGCATAGATCTGAAACACAGAAAACAATAATTAGTAAAGACTTGTTACACAGAAAACAATAATTAGTAAAGACTCATTACAATCGGATAATGCAAAAACCTTCGAAAAGGCTGCATAGGAACTCCAAGAAATTTGGTCCTTGGTAAAAGAGGAAGGATTCCAATCCTACTTTTCACACCAAGGGGTACAGTGGGAATTTATTGTTGAGAGAGCACCATGGTGGGGAGGATTTTGGGAAAGGCTAGTGAGAAGTGTAAAGTGTCCATTAAAAAAACTTTTAACTAATGCTCATTTGAGCAAAGAAGAATTCTGCACTGTTTTATGTGAAGTAGAAGCAATGATGAACAGTAGGCCTATCACTTTTGTTTATAACAGTATGCAGGATGCAGAGCCATTGACACCAAATCATTTTCTTTGTGGTAAACGATTAACATCAAGCCCCAGTGTGCCAGAAGACTTGCAGCCTATCCAGAGCACTCAAGGAGAGTTAACCAGACGGTTCAGGTACCTTGAAGAGCTACAAGATCAGTTATGGAAGAGGTGGCAGATGGAATACTTGCCAGAACTCAATTATTACCCATCAGGCAAGGTAAAGGGCTCCAATGCAAATTGTATCAAGGTGGGAGAAGTGGTAATGATTGGGGATGAAAGACCAAGGCAATGCTGGAAGCTTGGCATAATTGAAGAGTTGTTTGTTGGCAAAGACAATTTAGTTAGGTCTGCACTGTTAAAGACTTCAGGAGGAAGGTTAAAGAGACCTATACAAAAACTCTATGCTTTAGAAATCAGCAAAAACACAGATAGTCACGATGAAACATTTGAGTTACAGCCTCATGGAGACGGCTTGGCTAACCTTGCAGAAGGTAATGACAACAATGCCTCTTCGGTGGGGAGTGTTAGAAAATCTAGAAGGGGAAGAACCATTGTTGTCCCAAGGCGATATGATGACTAAGCTGATTGATGCAGCATTGCTTGTATATATTAAGTTAAGGTGTATCTATATCCATCTCATAATTGTAAGGCTAGTGAAAAATTCACTTAATTTAGAGCTAGCATTTTTGGGCTCTTGTGGCATCATTGTTTGGGCACTCTTGTGGCATAATTTTTTGGGGCGCTGCGCGTCTTTTCTACTCGTTTGTAGAATGCCGTACTTACAGGGTGTGGTCTTATAGAGAGCTCTCTTGCAATTCAGTTTGGTTGTTTAGATACGAGATTGTTGCATCGTGCAATAGTGCAGGTTGTGTTGTTGTTGCAAGGTTTAGAAAGAAGACCATAAATAGTGCCCCTTTTGTTTTTATCTTAAATTCATGCAACTGAGGCCTAAGGTAGGCCCACATCGAGTCAGCGACCCTGAGGTAGGACCTAATAGGACCTCAAGTCCGTAAGTTTTTAATTTTAGCTTAACTTGGGCTGTAGGTTGAACTGGCCCTTCAGAGCTTGGCCGTTCACGGCTCAGCTGGGATTTTGAACCCAATAAATAAATAAATAACATAGTATTTTTATGTAAAATTTAATTCTAAGAGGGGTTTCTTTTCTGCAACTTTTCCCAAAAATCGCGTTATCATGCTCAAAATTGCGGTTTTCTGTTCTATGTTGAAATACCGTATATTCAATTGAACACAACCTCATATTTTTAACCCTTTGTCGTAATTTGTTGCCATTTAGACTCATTAACTTTGCTTAACGCTTACACAGGTTTAATACATACATACATAAGAAAAAATCTACTCCATTTGAATCTTTGTAACTATTTGGACGCAGAAGACGAAGTTCAACATTCTCTCGATAGATGGCTCTGAGCAATTACGCCAGTTATAATTGTGAAGTAGAAGTGAGTGGACGCCATTTTTTTCGGTAAGGTCGATCATCTTTCCAAAGACAAGGCTTACTTGGCCATAGATGGCATGAAAGTCTGGAGGGCCAAGGAGGAAGCAATGGCCTCATCAGTTGAAGCTCTCACGCAGAGGTCAGAGGAGGAGAAGATCTCTGGGATATTCTTTGATGGCAAGCAGGATAGGAACACAAAGGTGTTGAAATATAACGAAGTGACAGGGAGATTTCATCCTGGCAAAGTGATCGAGGAGCATTACACTATCACGTGGGAGCCTCAAGGAAAGTACCTCTTCCATTTCACTCCCGAGGAACCTGAGGAAGGAGAAAAGCCTGCTCATAAGATCGCTCAGGGCCTGCATGAGTGGCTTCTGGATCACGGAGCTGACGAGAGCCTTGTAATGATTGGAGGAGACTCTACCAACACAAACACGGGGTGGTCTGGAGACGCCATAGCCCTATTGGGGAAGACGCTGGGTCGCAAGTGCCACTGGATGATCTGTCAGCTCCATGTGAACGAGCTCCCCTTGAGGCACTTAATCATCAAGCTGGACGGCCCTGTAACTCCCCGGTCAGGCTTCAGTGGGCCTATTGGAAAACTTCTTGAGAAAGTGAATGAACTTGAGGTCAACTTCAACTTCAAACCAGTGGAAGGAACTGAAGATATCATAGAGCTGCCAGTAGAGATAGTCAAATCTCTCTCCACGGACCAGCACAACTGCTATCCATCAAGTCTGGAAGTCTCAGTCCACAGTTGGCTGGTCTCAAGTGCGGACCTCTGAACCAATCCAGGTGGCTCACTACTGCACAGGCCATCTTGCTATTGTGGATGAGGGATCACGGACTGAAGGGGGAGGTGTTGAGGAGGCTCGAGGTCCTCGTGAAGTTCTGCCTTAACTTCTACTTCAAAATGTACTACGACATCAAAGTGAAACACCACCTCAAATTTGGTCCTGCACACGTTTTTTCAACCCTGAGGCTGCTGAGGAACCAGACTACCGAGGTCAGGAACATCACCTCTGCTGCAGTGATAAGAGGAGCTTACCACGCACGTCCTGAGAATATCCTGGTTTCATTCCTGTGCAGTGAGGATGAGCATCAGAGAGCTTTTGTTGTGAGCCAGATAGAGAAGATCAGAGAAGGAAGAGACTTTGATGATACGACAGTGAGGCCCCATAAAAATCCCAAAGTCAATCTGCAAGCCACTTCACCTGAGGATCTCATCAACTGGGAATCAGAGAATATTTACGAGCCTATTTTCACCTGCAAGATGACCTTGACTGAGCTCGAGGATCTCAGGAAAACTCCACTCAAAGTGGACGCTTTCTCTGTTCATACTCAGTCCTGCGAGAGAGCTGTACAGGAAGTCTCAACTGCTTCCCACGCTGTGTACGGTCACGAGAGGAGAGATGGGTGGGTGAGAGCCAGGATAGACCATCGAGAAATGCTCCCACTGTTCAGATCGAAGCAGGACACAATTAAAAGCTTTTCAGGTTCGAGTGGCTAATGAAGAAGCTGAAGCCATCGTTAATGCTCATAAGAGCTGAAAGTCCTCATAAGATCATAATATAAGATCTTATGAGGCCACGCTTATCAGGGGTCCAGGAAGAACAGGCGTGTAAACCTACACGTGGAGGTGGCAAGTCTCCCGCTACTCGATCAGAGTAGAGCTGGTGAGCCGCGCCTATTCTTTGAAGAAAAACTTAAAATTCTTAAGTTTTACGTGAAATCTAAACACTTTTTCAGCACCCAGAGGTGTTGAAACATGCCAGAAAGCAAGGATGAGGTCAGAAAAGCAGCTTTTAGACTAAATCATATGCAGAACAGCTGCGTGCTTTGGTTTGGGTGCCCTGAGGCTGCGTTAGGCAGCCTTCAAATCAGAAAATCGCGATTTTGACCATGAAAATGAGAATATTTACATAGGAATACATATTAGCCACTTTGTTTTTCCAAAATTTGAACCCTAAACCCAGAGTATGATATGCCCTAATGGCCATCCCAAAAACCTGTTGATAATACTCGCTATTGAAAGTGAATTTACAGTCTTTGATGCAAAGCTTAATAAGTTCCAAAACGATGTATGCAGGTAATGGCAGCCTCGTCACTGGCAGGTTATACTTATGTAATTCTCGGGAGAGAAAGTCAAGCATATCGTCAATCGGCACTTTTGTAAACAATGAACAAACGTCAAAACTGATCAATCTATCGTTAGTTTCGGAACTACCCACCTACGTTTATGGAATCTTGTCTTAACAAGGCAAAACGAACCTTCTATCGTGTGGATAATAACACTCGCACTTTGTCAAAGAATATTTTAGTATTTCCATTTTTACCGGGCTTTTTAGGCATTGCCAATGTACTTAAACTTTTGGATATTAATGTAGTATTTTCATATAACAATATTGTGAAAAATATCATTGTAAAAAATAGCCCTACCAATAATTCAGGCATTATCTATAAAATTGGTTGTAAACAATGTGATTCCTTTTACATTAGTCAGACGGGAAAGGATTTGCACACGCGTGTAAAACAACATCAATATTCCGTTAGAACGGGACAGTCGTCCAGTGCCCTTTTTGTCCATTTGTCAGAATTATCTCATTGTATTGATTGGAATAATGCTTCAGTTTTGTTTCACTCTAGCAACATTGTTAATAGAAATATTCTTGAGTCTGCTATTATCCAACTTACAAATAACTTTAACATAAGCACAGGTCTTTTTCAACTCGATCCCGTTGTTTTCAATTCGTTCAGAACGGATTTAGACAAGAAGGGCAGAGTGCTAAAACTTTGGTAATTTTCGCTTATAAATTTGTATGCTCCTTTTACAATTTTTATTTTTTATTTTTTTTGTGACCTATATATCATCCAGGTATTATTTATAAAATTGATTGTAAACAATCCATTTGATCTTGTTGAATTCGGGTAAAGTGCTAAAATTGGTAGTTTTCCTTACAAATTTGTATGCTTCTCCCACAATTTTATTTCTATATTTATTATATATATATATATATATTTTTTTTTTTAAGCTATATATAGTCTTGACCTTTATTTACTTCAGTGTTCCTGAGGGTGTCATTAGACGAAAGCGCTCGAGCACCACTCTGTTTCCTTTCCTTCGTGGTTTTATTCATCATATATATATATATAAGATCCGACCATCATATGATATGTTTATCCTACATCATCACTTTTGGGTTTTGGCTATATATCCATGCTATGGAATTTATATCTTGCCAATAAAACTGCCTATATATATATATATATATATATAGTGTTGCAGTTTTCGAGCTGTAAATCGGCCCCCTAGGTCGCCGGATCTTACACCGTGCGACTTCTTCCTTTGGGGGTACGTTAAGGATATTGTGTACGTGCCACCGTTGCCCACATCTTTGGATGAGCTCCGAACTCGCATTGTTACTGCCGTAGAGTCAGTGACATGCTGGAGCGAGTATGGGAGGAATTCGACTATCGTGTCGACGTTGCTCGTGTAACTAGGGGAAGTCACATAGAGCATTTATGAGGTGAGAGACAAAATTTGGACAGTTTTTCTTTTGGTTGATGTATCACAAATCACTCTGTATTTGTAACATTAAAAAATATTCTCATTTGAAATCAGGTGAATCATTTTGAATAGCCCTATATATATATATATATATATATATATATATATATATATATATATATATATATATGCAGTAAAATTACAGAATAACACGTGATCTTATTAATAAGCAAACAACCACAGGGAAAAGGAAACACGAAATCCGAGCGCTTTCGTGATATATTCACATCTTCAAGGACAAGAAAGAAATAGAGAGAATTTTCCAAATAAATGAGTTAAATACACAAGCGAAAAATTCCCAATCGGCAACTCAATTTAAAAACAATAAAGCATTCTAAAGATTGTTTCCAATAGGTAACTTAATCTAAAAGCTACTAAATTATTGAATACATAAGAACTATATAAATGAAATTAGACAATTAACATGTACAGAAAACAAAAATTATTATAACAGTTATTAGAAATAGTATTTAATTAAAGCAGGCAGTTAAGTGGCAAGAATTTAAGGAAACAAAAGACATGGTGCCATCGTCGTACGGAATATTCCGAATATCTACAAACAATCTGAAAATTTTTTTCTCAATAGATAACCTGTTCAAAAGTGTAATAAACTATCAAGTACATAAAGATTATATGAAAGAAAAAATACAATTAAAATCTACACATAAGAATGGTAACAATTCTTCAAAATATTATTTATTTAATTAAGGCAAACAGTTAAGGGGCAAGAATGCGATCAAAAGTAATGGGCCTACGGCAACTAAATTTAAAAACAATAAAACAATCTAAAGATTTTTTCAATAGGTAACTTAATTATTGAATATATAAGAACTATATAAATGAAATTAGACAATTAACATGTACAGAAAACAAAAATTATTATAACAGTTATTAGAAATAGTATTTAATTAAAGCAGGCAGTTAAGTGGCAAGAATTTAAGGAAACAAAAGACATGGTGCCATCGTCGTACAAAAAATTCTGAATATCTACAAACAATCTGAAATTTTTTTTCCCAATAGATAACCTGTTCAAAAGTCTAATAAACCATCAAGTACATAAGATTATATGAAAGAAAAATACAATTAAAATGTACACATAAGAATGTTAATTCTTAAAATATTATGGCAAACAGTTAAGGGGCAAGAATGCGGTAAAAAATAATAGGCCCTACACCAACTTTCTAACAATGTACGAGTCTAATTTATAAAGCCCAGGGCTAATATTAAGAACCAAATCCGCATTATTCTTGATCACACTCGATTCAAGTATATTTCTACTAACACTAGTAGAAATATTGTTAGTAGAAATATACTTGAATCGAGTGTGATCAAGAATAATGCAGATTTATAAATTATAAATTAGGGCTTTATAAATTAGACTCGTACATTGTTAGAAAGTTGGTGTAGGGGCAGTAGGGCCTATTATTTTTTACCGCATTCTTGCCCCTTAACTGTTTGTCATATTTTAAGAATTGTTAACATTCTTATGTGTACTTTAATTGTATTTTTCTTTCATATAATCTTTATGTACTTGATAGTTTATTAGACTTTTGAACAGGTTATGTATTGGAAAAAATTTTCAGATTGTTTGTAGATATTCAGAATATTCCGTACGACGATGGCACCATGTCTTTTGTTTCCTTAAATTCTTGCCACTTAACTGCTTGCTTTAATTAAATACTATTTCTAATAACTGTTATAATAATTTTTGTTTTCTGTACATGTTAATTGCCTAATTTCATTTATATAGTTCTTATGTATTCAATAATTTAGTAGCCTTTAGATTAAGTTACCTATTGGAAAAAATCTTTAGAATGTTTTATTGTTTTTAAATTGAGTTGCCGATTGGGAATTTTTCGCTTGTGTATTTAACTCATTTATTTGATAAATTTTGACTATTTCTTTCTTGTCCTTGAAGATGTGAATATATCACGAAAGCGCTCGGATTTCGTGTTTCTTTTTCCTTTTCCCTGTGGTTGTTTGCTATATATATATATATATATATATATATTGGCAGGATATAAATTCCATAATATATATATATATATATATACATAGGGCGTCCCAAAAAAATGTATACACACTTTAAATACTTATAAAGGCAGTGTTTATTAAAATACATTCATTTTCAAAATGTATAGAATCTACAGACATTATTTAATTGTTTTGTCAACGCCTGTTTTCAAACTGACGTCCGTTCTGGTCCAGGCACTGCTGATAACGCGAAGCATGGAATCGCAAACATCACGAAAATTTCGTTTGGTATTTGTGTGCATTCTCGTTCAATGGCTGCTCTCAATTCAGCGACTGTTGCAGGTTTTATAGCGTAGACTTTGTCTTTTAAATATCCCCATAAAAAAAAGTCTAGTGGTGTGAGGTCTGGTGAACGCGGAGGGTATTCTACGAAACCCCTTCGTCCAATCCACATCCACATCGTGCCAAGTACCACTCG
Organism: Bathynomus jamesi; assembly: GCA_023014485.1. Classification (NCBI taxonomy): domain Eukaryota; kingdom Metazoa; phylum Arthropoda; class Malacostraca; order Isopoda; family Cirolanidae; genus Bathynomus; species Bathynomus jamesi. The sequence goes on along the minus strand of JAJOZX010001874.1, from coordinate 304,530 downwards.
CAATACTCCACTCTTCGGTCCGGATCATCTTCATTAATAGCATGGACTAATCTTGGAATGTAACTTTTCCATTGACAGCGCTTCAAAATGCGTTGGACAGACGATTCTGAATTTCCTACCTCACGACTCGCTTGCCGCACAGATTTTCTTGGACTTTGGTGATACGTTTCCAGTACTCTTTCTTGCTTTGTGGGGCTTGTCGATGTCCGTGGTCTTCCGGAACGCTTCTTGTGGACATTCTGAACAGTTCCATCGGCTTCAAACTTATCTCTAATTCGAGTGATGGTAAGTCGCGTTGGTGGATCTGTTTGAAACTCCCTCCTAAACTGTCTTTGCACTTCAACTGCGTTTTCACACTTCCAGTAGCATTTTAGAATGAATTTCCTTTGTTCAAAGCTTAGTCTGACTGCCATTATTAATTCTAATGGGTTTAACTTGGAAAGAAAGAAACATCAATTGGCTATCAGCTGTTAAAGTGTGTATACATTTTTTTTGGGACGCCCTGTATATATATATATATATGTTAAACAGACCGTGCATGGAACAAGGAACTCTTCTGGGAAAATTAAATCCACTATAGTCCGAATAAGTAATGGTAAATGACAAATACCATAGTTTTTTTTCCTTTTCATGATTTTAGCCCGACGTGAAAAAGGAAAAAAACTATGGTATTTGTCATTTACCATTACTTATTCGGACTATAGTGGATTTAATTTTCCCAGAAGAGTTCCTTGTTCCATGCACGGTCTGTGTTTAACATATAATGTTCTCAGGGAACCATTCTGAGTTGTGTATATATATATATATATATATATATATATATATATGCTGCAAATCCACAAGGAAAAAGAAAAAACGATTCCAAGGCCTTTCGTGTATTCAAAGCTACACCTGACGAGGTGTAGCTTTGAATACACGAGACCTTGGAATCGTTTTTTCTTTTTCCTTGTGGATTTGCAGCATTCATTCATTTTACGTGTTTTATTGTGAAATTCATCCCATATATAATATATATATATATATATATAATATATACTATACCCAATCTGAGATCCGATCATGATATGATCATCCTGCATCATGACTATTGGGTTTTGGCTCGCATTTGTTTATACATCGTGAACTGCAAATTGTGGTATGACATCTCGTTAATGAGTTTATTGTCATATACTGGCTCTGAATTAATTTACCCAAATTTATAATTTTAGAGTTTCTTAGGCCTACTTCCACTCTCTTTTCAAAGCTTTTTCTGTTCTTAGGACTAAGCTAACCCATATTGTTGGGTATCCTAGATTCGAGTGTTTGAAATCTCTTGTAGCCAAAGGTTTTGTGGTTTGCGTAGCCTTGAGAATATGATGAGATGGTGATAACATGAACACAATACTAGTTCAGTCTAGATAAAATACTGTTACAGCTTGAAATTTTCGTCGGCTAGATCTTGTGACTTAAGGGTAGTAAAGTTAGTTTACTAGGCTCTAGCCTTTTGTTGTTATGACTAAAGCGAGCCAAAACGATAGTTTTGAGGCCTAGCAGTATAATTGTCTCGTCGGGGCGTTGGGTAGATAGACCAAATATATGCTTAAATTTAGAACACTGAGGAACTACTAATGACTCAGAAATCTGGCAGGTTATTCAAAAGTTAGATAAAAGTTGTCATACAAGCAGGACATTTAAAATGTTGTAGCCCTCATATAATACCTATGCTTGCAATGTGTTTCACAAGCTGGTAATTATTCGTTTTTACACCCAGTCTGTTTTTATGATGAGAAACTTTTCTGGTTAATTTTGAGGTGTTTTGACCCAAACCCAATGTAGGTCGCTTAATGTTGTCGATCGATGGCAAGCGGTGTTACGACAATGGCTACGCCGTGTCGAAAAAGATTCGAGTCACTCTGTAAAATTTTTTATTAGTATACCCTAATTCTACGTTCAATGTTAATAATAATATAGGTAATTATTCGTTTTTACACCCAGTCTGTTTTTTTAATGAGAACAAACTTTTCTGGTCATATAGCTGATTGGATAGAAGAATGGCTGAGAAATAGAAAACAGAGAGTTCATCTAAATGGAAATAAGTCTACTTGGAGACCCATATTGAGCGGAGTCCCACAGGGGTCTGTTCTGGGACCTCTGCTTTTTGTTGTCTATATAAATGATCTAGAGAAGGGCCTATCATGTAAAACCTCAAAATTTGCTGATGATACAAAATTAGGCCATAATGTTAAATCAGTAGCAGGAGCAATGACAATACAAAAAGACTTAGACAGAGTAACAGCCTGGGTAGATAAGTGGGAGATAAAATTTAATGTTGATAAGTGCAAGGTTATGCATATTGGGGCAAAAAATCCAGAATTTGAATACAATATGAATGGAATTTGGATTAAAAATGATGATAAAGAGAAAGACTTGGGTGTCACTGTGACAAATGAACTTAAACCCTCAAATCACTGTATGGTAATCAGAAATAAAGCAAATGCTAGACTCAATCTCATGCAGACACACATTGAATACAAATCACCCAATATTATAAAGCAACTATACATTTCATATGTGAGACCCCTCCTCGAATACTGCATTCAATTTAATAGTCTCTATTTGATACAAGATATTGAAAAACTGGAAAAAGTACAGAAATGAGCAACAAGAATGATCCCATCTCTAAGACAATTGACATATAAGGAAAGACTGGCGTATCTAAGCATGTTCTCATTAAAAAGGAGGAGGTTAAGGGGTGATATGATAGAGGTGTATAAAATGATAAAAGGGTTGGATAAGATAGATTTTGAGTCTCTTTTCATTAAAGATCACAATAATCAGACTAGAGGTCATAGTATGGAATTATTTAAGCCAAGATGTAGAATAAATTTAAGAAAACATAGTTTTACAAACAGAGTAATTAAGTTTTGGAACAGTCTGACAAAAGAAGTGGTGACTTCAGATACGCTTGATTCTTTCAAAAGAAGGTTGGATAGTTTGATGTCTGGAAGGGACATCTGGTGATGGTGTTTAAGCCCATTTTTATTGCATGAATGGTGCTAGTTTATTTCATATATATTATGTGCATTTGGGTGATAGATCCCACAGCTCAACACAGGTGTTGTGAGATATAGGGAGGCAGCATCTTGGGTTAGGGGATACTCTCTGTCCTTACACACCCTATTTAAAGAGATTACTCTGCCGAGCGGTGCCCCCCATAGTACTGTGAGGTATTGAAAAACTCATGATTTTCACTTGCCCCACAAACACCTTTAAATGGGAGACCCAAAATGGGTGCACACACATTTCTACATTACTGTACAGTCTTTACAGCCACACCTATACTTTTCCTCTTAAGTATATATATTGTAATGTATATGGATGTAAATTGTGACTTGGTCCGCAATTGATATGGACTGTGACTTATTTTTGGTTGGCATGGTACTGGTATTGATGGGTACCATAATGACATTGACTGGATTCTTTGGATCTGATATATTTGCATGTCAGTTATAAATAGATATAGTGTGTAACATATTTGTGGATAGTAGCCTATTATGACTTTGATCCTCTGGATCCAGAGATTCTATTTTTAGTTTTAAATTGATAATTAATTAGTTTTAAATTGATACTTAATTAGTTTTGTAAAAATTGGTTATTGCCAATGTACAGGCAGTTTTTACATAGTGGAGCCACCTCGATGGGCTGAAGTGGCCCCTAGTGTGCCCACTATAAAAATTTCTTATGTTCTTATTTCCTGTGCAAATGCATAGTTTTCGAGATATCGTCATCTTGAAAACTACGCATTTGCATAGGAAACGGATGGCAGTTTTGTACAAAACACCTCAAAATTAACCAGAAAAGTTTGCACTCGTCATTTTTGTTTAAACTAACAAAAATATCATGATTTAACCTAACCAATCATCAAGGGCGTATAGTTGACCTAACTGATGTCATGTACTGAACTGTCCGCAAAACATTAGGACCGATCAATTTGTGATGCGTGATCTTTATGGGGGCTCTGCCCCTATACCCCCAAGACCTAAATTATACAAATGATAATGTAATAACATGTGCCTACCTTGCCTGGGTAGTCTGCTAAATTTTGCGTGCCTTTAAACTAGGAATGTGCCGGATATCCGGTATCTGGCACTATCCGGCACTTTTTCAACTATCCAGTATCCGGTATTTGCTTAAGTATTTAATTTTTTATTGACAATAATTTTGCTTTCTACTTGTTAATTGAAAAAAATAGTAGTTGAAGTTTGTAAGCAATATGAGTAGCATTTGTTGACCAAAGAGCTATTAGTAATGAATGTGAATGTGACATATACTAAATTATTATACAGGTAGTAAGGAAAAGTTTAAACATAAATCAAAAAGATTAATTTGAAAATATTCCCAGATTTTACTCGTAGACATAGTTACAATAATTCTAAAATGAAAAATGAAATACTGATCATGAACATGTTGAAAAATGAAAATTGTAAAATAAAATAATAGAGCATCAATAATAGTTCAAACAAGAGATGCACTAGCAACAAATACAGCGTTAACGCAAATTTTTAGCTAATTACTAGCACTGAAGTTAGTATTCCTTAACTATCAATATTCAAGAGCAGGAGGGCACTATTATACGTCTTTTAGAATTACATGTAATGGATTAGGCATGGCTTGCCATCAATATGTTGTACACTGCTTGTTTGAAATCTATTACTCAGTATGATGAAGAATACAAGCCTGTAAAGTGATTATGAACATTAGTGATGTAGGTCGCATCTGCGGAACATCCGCACATTTTCTTGCATCTGCATCCGCACTTTGGACTGCGGATGTGGACCGTTGAGATAAAACGTCATTAATAAGCGGAAATTATCAAATTCTACTATATTAATAGAACTAGTTAATTGTGCTCAAAAGTGATGCAAGCGACAAGACGAGAGGCTGTTCTTGTATGAAGTTACTCTCTTGCAACCTACTTAGATCCACGTTACAAAGCTAAGTTATTTTCACCTAGTACATTAGAACGAGTTAAATCATCACTTGGCAAAGCAGTTGAAGAGCTTCAATCTCTTGAATCTGTCGCTTCGCCACCCACCAAAAGAATAAAAGTTTCAGTGACAGAACCAACACCTTCAACAAGCAAATCTATCACAGAATCTGTCTCTCAGTTTCTTGAGTCAAGCAGCAATGACGAGACCTACGCGATGTCAAAAGATGTAGTAAAAATGATCGAGAGCATCACCAAGAAAAACGCCTGGCTGCATGTGACAATCCTATTAGTTGCTGGAAAAATACGCAGAATATCTATCCATACTTGAGTAAACTTGCAAGGAAACATTTAGCCTGTCCTCCAACAAATGTACCAAGCGAGAGATTATTTAGCAGTGCTGGATTAATATATGATGAAAAGAGAAACAGACTGGCAGCAGAAAAGGCAGAAAAGTTAATGTTCCTTAAGCATAACCTTCCTATAATTAAGTTTGAACATTAAACGATGAACATCTTAGTTTACTTTATTTTAATTACTCATTTATAAATATGCCTAATAAAACATTAAACTTATAAATAGTTATCAAGTTAATTAAAGATCTCTTTCTATAAGGGTGGAGGTTGGGGAAAGAGGTTGGTGGGGTGCATTTGAGTTGGGTTCACGTCCCACATCCTGGTAACACAATTATGGTTTCTAATTGTGGCTGAAACTCAACAAAATATAACGAATTTATTTGCAAACGAATTCACTAATTGATTTCTATATTAGTTAGATGCTTGATATTATTTTATATGTTCAGAGAAAAGTACAGCAATTATTGTACAATTAATCAATTATACTACATTATAGCTACAGCTCTCTATATATAATAACTTATTATATACGTTAAACACAACAAATCTCGAATATATCCTAAAAAATAACGAAAATGTAGATATCCGCATCCGCATCCGCATCCGTGGATGTTGAAATCAAACATCCTCATCTGCATCCGTGGATGTGAAAAAAATGACATCTGCTACATCACTAATGAACATACACATGCACTTGTTAGTTGTTACCCTTGCAACACCCACGCAACGACTGAGAGCAGAACAAGGTGACACGTGGGCAGCATTGCCAAATCAGTCCTGCTATTTCTCTGGGAATAACAAGGTGAAAATTCTGATTGTTTCTGAAATTTCCAGATTAGTTACTATTTAAAGCTAATATAATGTATTTCGCAACATGAAGCTATTTTAATGTAACAGTGTTCAATCATTAATTGTGAATACGTAAAAATTATTATGAACAAGTTAGTACTAAGCAATCAGATATTTGTTAATAATAATTTTTATCATAAAAAATTATTGTAAGTTACTGTATTAAAACGCACATATACACATACAGCTTACAACACAGTGTGAGCGCACACGTGGTACCTTCCTAGCAGCTGTACAATGACTAAAAGGAAGAATAATAGTTTTAGTTGGATCTGTTTTGCTCTATTATTGAACACTGCTACTGCTGGCTAGTTTACTTACCTATTAGCCATACGAAAGAATATATAGTATATGCTTATATTTCAAATTGAGTCATATTAAAAATTATTTACTGGATATCTGGCATTTTAAAACTACCGGATATCTAGTATCTGGCTATCCGGTAAAATTACTATCTGGCACATCCCTAACTGAAACGAGACACGTTTATTTTTAGGATTTTTTTTACGGCACCTAAAGACCTGGTCTTTTCTTAAAATATAAGCACTATTGCATTTAGGGCAAGTCACGGATGTCTTAATTATTCTGTGATTGAAAAAAAGGTCTAAACTCTTGTCTTCATCGAGGGCAATATGGTGGATCATGTCTTCAAAATCAAATATGCATAACTGACATGTCATACTTCTAGTCACAAAAAAACTGAACTGAACAGACAATTGCTAAAAATGATTTACTTGTAAAACAGGACAAATTGAATTACGCAGAAGTAGCCAGAATCGCCAAAAATAGGAAATATTTACGAAATAGTCAATATACATATATTGAAAAAACACAAAAAATAGGAAATATATTTTAATAAAAAATACATTTTATACAAATCTGCACAAGATAAGATATATTTTCTTAGTCAGTTTTGAATGGCAATTCAATATATTGTACTGTTTTAACTGTGTGTGAGCGGGTTCAAAGACGAATATTAACCCACAAGCTATGATACATGGGTACTTGCTACAGTCCTTTTTTTTGTTGTATTGTTGCCAGTTGTTAAAAATAAGGGTGCTAGTATCTGTGATAAGAATAATTGGTAATTATTTGTTTTTATGATGAGAACAAACTTTTCTGGTCAATTTTGAGGTGTTTTGCACGAATCTCCCATCTGTTTCCTGTGCAAATGTGTAGTTTTCGAGATATTGTCATCTCAAAAACTACGCATTTGCACAAAAAATGGATGGTAGTTTCGTACAAAACACCTTAAAATTAACTAGAAAAGTTTGCTCATCATTTTCATTTAAACTAATGAAAATATCGTGACAACCTAACCAATCATCAAAGGTGTACAGTTGACCTAACTGGGTATTCAATTAACCCAACAAGTTAATATTGGCTATTTCACCTAAATATATCCTGATCTTTTCATATTAGGCACTCACTGTCACATTTTGGGCAAGTTAAGGATGAGAGAATAATGCCATAATTGATAAAAATGTCCAATCCTTTGTCTTCATCTAGGCCTCTAGGGCACATGAATCAAGTTCTCAAAGTCAAAATCACACGAATGGCACATCATAATTCTATCACAAACACCACTAAACTGAATCCAATTAGAAAAAAAAAATAGCCAGAACAAAACCCAACCAACTAATTAAGTCGCAGAGTAGTGAAAAAATAGCTCAATCAGGAGGAATATTTTATGAAAAAAAAGTACATTATAGCCAAAACAGGAAATATATTTTATTAAAAAATGTATACCTATTTGAACAAATTTGCACAACATAAGATATATATTTTCTTAGTCAGTTTTGAATGGCAATTCAATATATTGTACTGTTTTAACTGTGTGTGAGTGGGTTAAAAGACGAATATTAACCAAATAATTATAGGCCAATAGTGCTACATGGTAACATGGTAAAAATGTTATAGTGGGCACACTAGGGGCCCTTTGGCCCATCTGGGTGGCTCCACTGTTAATATAAATAAACCATACATACAGTTACATGCAAAATTAAGATCCAATTGATCTCTGCAAATTGCAGATTGTCACGCATCTATTAGCTGTACATTAACTTCAAAACTGGATTTTGTGGATCATTCATCAATACCACTACTATACTAATTGTAGACATCATATGGTTATTTCATCACAAGAAGTTTTACATGGATCTATATAGCTATAACCTGAATAATATAATATAAGCTCTACAATTAAGATAAAAGGAGTAGGTGGGACTGTAAAGACTGTATAGAGTATTTGAATGTACACCCATTCAGGGTCTCCCATTTAAAGGTGTCTATGAGGCAAGTGAATATAACAAGTCTTTCAAACATCACAGTGGTATGGGCGGGGTACTGCTCAGCAGAGAAATCTCTTTAAATGGTGGGTATAAAGACAGAGAGTATCCTCTAGCCCAAGATGCTGCCTCCCTACATCCCATCACTCTGTGTGGGTGATGAGATTTACCCAAATAAACTATATATATATATATATTTTTTTTTTTTTTTTTTTTTTAGTTCGGGAAGAACCGATTCGCCTCTATTTAAAGGGCATATCTCAGCGGAAAAACAAAGAAAAAGTGAGAGGAAAGACAGGAAAAAGAAAGGGTGGAGGGGACAGTCGAAGTGGAAAAAGACCAAGGACTGCAGGGTCGAGCCCCATCATCCTTGGGTGCTAGGGCCGGGAGGGCGCACGTGAAACCTCCAGGAACAAGCACGTACAAACGAGCACAAAGAGCACTCAAGAGCATGAGCTTAGAACCCCCTTGCGGGGATATATATATATATATATATATATATATATATATATAATATATATATATATATATATATCCCCGCAAGGGGGTTCTAAGCTCATGCTCTTGAGTGCTCTTTGTGCTCGTTTGTACGTGCTTGTTCCTGGAGGTTTCACGTGCGCCCTCCCGGCCCTAGCACCCAAGGATGATGAGGCTCGACCCTGCAGTCCTTGTCATCCTTGGTCTTTTTCCACTTCGACTGTCCCCTCCACCCTTTCTTTTTCCTCTGTCTTTCCTCTCACTTTTTCTTTGTTTTTCCGCTGAGATATGCCCTTTAAATAGAGGCGAATCGGTTCTTCCTAAAAAAAATTAAAAAAAAAAAATATATATATATAATATATATATATATATATATATATATATATTATATATGGGAAGGGTTCACAAACCTCTTCACACCCATTACCAGTTCCAGCAAAATGTCATTACCAAATATAGGAATACCTTGAAATTCGTTGTTTTGAATTTTGTCATTTTGCAGATTCGTTGTCAATCTTTTACTACCTATAGTTTCGCAATCCATCAGCCATATTCTCAGATTTGTGATTTTTTGAAAAAAAACCCTATTGAAATTGATGAAATTCAACTGTTTACTAATGCAGTATATTATTATTATTTGCCAAAAAATGAGTAGAATTTGATTAATTAATCTGTTTAATAACATAATACAGTAAAATGTTTCCTCATTGAAACATGTTTAATCTACCTCAAATTTTGTCATTTTGTATTTCATCATGTTATTTCAGAACGAATTAACGATGAATTTTGAGGTATTCCTGTCCCTCTTTCAGTCATTAATTTATCTAGTTTATTCTTAAAAGTCTCCAAAGTATAGGAACTCATGACTTCATCTAAGCTATTCCAGAATTTTACTATTCTATTTGAAAAACTATGTTGTACTAACTGTGATTTACATCTTTGCTGAAAAAGCTTAAGGTTATGACCTTTTGTCCTATCATTGTGATCCTTTGTAAAAAGAGAGTGGAAGGCTATATTATCTAACTCATTTATTATTTTATATACTTCTATCATATCACTTCATAACCTTCTTCACTTTAGGGAAAACATGTTTAGGTACTCCAATCTCTCTCTGTAACTAAGGTGTCTAAGGCATGGTATCATCCTTGTGGCTCTCTTTTGTACTTTTTCTAGTCTATCTTTGTCTTGCTCTAAATAAGGACTACTGAACTGAATGCAATACTCCAGAAGAGGCCTCACGTATGAAGTGTAGAGCCTACTTATAATTTCTGGTGATTTATATTCTATATGTTTCTGCATTAGGTTCAATCTAGCATTAGCCTTATTTCTGATTTCAATATAATGAGTTGTAGGTTTAAGATCATGATTCACAATGACACCCAAATCTCTCCTTTTTTTTCTTTATTTATCCAACTTCCATCCGTGTTATACTCAAATTCTGGATTGTCATGACCAACATGCATAAGTTTACACTTTTCCACATTAAATTTCATCTCCCATCTATCTGCCCAAGCAACTACTTTATCAGTGTCCTTTTGCATTTTCATGACACCTGTTAAAGATTTACATTTTGTCCCAATTTTATATCATCTGTAAATATTGAGGTTTTACTATTTAGACACCTTTCCAAGTCATTAATATAAATAATAAAAAGTAGAGGTCTAAGTACTGACCCCTGTGGGACTCCACTCAGAACAGGGCTCCATGTAGACCTAGTCCCATTTAACTGGACTCTGTTCTCTTTCTTTAAGCAATTCTTCAATCCAATTTGCTACTGTGCCTTTTATTCCATGAGCTCTAACTTTAACAAGCAACCGCTTATGAGGAACTGTATCAAAAGCTTTGGCAAAATCCAAGTACATAATATCTACAGATTCTTTTTTATCCTGATGCTTTAACATACTATCATAGAACTCAATTAAGTTTGTCAAACATGACCTGTCATTTTGAAAGCTATGTTGGCTATTACTAATTAATCCTTCTAAGAATATTGTAATTTTGTCTCTGATGACACTTTCAAGTAATTTGCACTTGCCAGTATACTTTCTAAAGTGTTAGAATATGTCATTTATAATAGGATAAGCAGTTGCTTGCAGACTTATGACAATCAATTTGGCTTTAGAGTGAAACATGGTACTGACATGTGTATTTATATGCTAAAGGAAGCCATCCTAAAGTACAAGATGTCAAACAGCAATGTATATTCCTGTTTTTTGGATGCATCAAAAGCATTTGATAGAGTTAACCATTACAAACTTTTCAAGAAACTCTTGTGTCAAGGGGTACCTAAATATATACTTCAGATACTTGCATTCTGGTATACAGAGCAGACCATGTTTGTAAGATGGAAAAGCACTGTATCACCAGGTTTTAAGATGACTAATGGTGTTAGGCAAGGAGGTATATTATCACCCTATCTTTTCTGTATATATATGGATGACCTTACCAATGAACTAAGAACTGCAAGTACTGGCTGTGTCATTGGAAAGGAAAAAATTAATCATTTAATGTATGCTGATGACCTTGTTCTTCTGTCACCCTCTCCCCATGGGCTGAGAGTACTATTAGAGGTATGTGAACAATATGGTTTAGAAAATGACATCACCTATAATGGGGCAAAGAGCTGTATTTTGATTTTTAGGTGTAATCTATTGAAACATATATCATGTGGGTCTTTTGAAATGAATGGTCAGACTATACCTGTCAAAGACACATGTAAATACTTAGCTCATGTAATTACTCACGAGCTGCGAGATGAACTTGATATCAATTGAGAGGCAACATAAAAAGCTGTATGTACAGTAGGGTGGATCAATTTTACATTTTTTTCGATTTCCATATTCTAATAGAGACAAAAACTTGCGCATGCATGAAAAAATAGCCTCTGCAAAATCTTAGCTTAATAGGTAATCATCTTCTGCCCCCGGCAGAGCGATGAAAATCATATTGTAGTAGTCAAAAACGTATTTTTAAACCCTAGCCTAGAGTCATAAAATTTTGCGTGTGTGTTATTTCATGCCTAAGCAACGATATAAATGCTATGGGAAATATATAAATGCATTATTTAAGACAAAGAGCCGATCTCAAAATATGTATATAAATTACCTATTTTTTCAACATTTGACGTTGTTGCCGGGGGCAAAAGATATCAACGTAGGACAACGCGCTTGGAAAAACGATCATATGAGGTCTTTTTCATCGACTTTATCGTTATTAGGAATAATTTTGATGCATATTGAATATTTTAAAAATTATAAGAAAAATATGTTTTTGACTAATAAAATATGATTTTCATCGCTCTGCCGGGGGCAGAAGATGATTACCTATTAAGCTAAGATTTTGCAGAGGCTATTTTCTCATGCATGCGCAAGTTTTTGTCTCTATTAGAATATGGAAATCGAAAAAAATGTAAAATCAATCCACCCTAGTGTACAGTTGACCTAACTGGGCAGTCAATTAACCTAACAAGATTAGGAAACCTTTGTGGTGAAATTGGGAAATAGCTGAAATGATTAAAAATAAAAAAAGGGCATTTAGGGAATTTAAAGGCAGTGATAGTATTTTGGACTTGGATAATTATAGGCAGTTAAGAAATAAGCTAAATAGTTTGATTAGGAAGAGTAAAAGGCATAGTGAAATAAATCTAGCTAGAAATAGAAATAAAGATTCAAAGAAATTCTTTAGTTTTTATAATAATAAAAAGCATGTTAGGATTGGCCCAATAGAACATGATGATAGGAGGTTTGAAAATGATCAGGATATTGTTGGTATTTTTAATGACCAATTATTTTAGCTCTGTTTTTACTGAAGAAAATTTAAATAACTTTGATTTTAATCCTTTAGATCCTATAAATTCAGATATTCTTGATCATAGGTGTCCATATAAAGAAGGATGATGTTAGGCAAGTGATTCATATATTGAAGTCAAATAAGGCTGCTGGACCTGATGATATATTTGCTAGGATTCTCAGAGAAGGGGAAGAAAGCTTATCTGAGGCACTAGCTAATTTGTTTGATAGGTCAAATTAATTATGTAGAAGTACCAGATGAATGGAAAAAGCTAATGTAGTACTATAGGTACCCATTTACAAAAAGGGTAGTAAGGAGGAGGTAGGAAATTATAGGCCTGTTAGCTTGACATCATTGGTGGGAAAGATGTAGAAAATTATAAAGAATAATATTCAAGATCATTTGGAGAATGGTAAAACTTTACAAGACACCTGCATTGCCATGAAACATGCTACAGTAATGAAACATAATTTATCAATTGATAGAGCAGAAAAAATGGTGCAAGCAGCTATGTATCATTTTGAAAATATTAGAAAATAGGTAACAAAGTTATGCAGTGGTGTAGTGCTGTGGGAACGGCATTCCCTTACTTTTTTTGGGAGACGGAACGGCATTCCCTCACTATTTCAAATAAATCTGAACTTACAAATCTCTAACGTCATGAAATTTTAATTCCCACCCCTAGAAGAAATATGAGAGAGAATCATTAACTGCTTCATTTCTTTTAGCTTTGACTGAGGCAATGCTAGCCTATAAAGATCTGGTGAAACAGTCACCATGGCGTACCAGTTGTTAACTTTTTTTAGTTAATCATTCCAGTTGTTAGCTATTTTTATTGATCGTACTGGATGTCGTATATCTAATGACACTGGAAATACTGTAGACCTCAAAATATCCCTGAAATTGGTCAGATTTCAAAAGATTTCCGGGGGGGGGGGGGGGGCTTACAGTGCCCCGGACCCCCAGCTGTATGGGCTCGCTGCGCTCGCCATTGTCCCCCCTGCATCTGAGTAACACTTTCAAAATGTGTTCCCTCACTTCTTTATTTAGCACTACACCACTGAAGTTATGACACTATGAAGATGTTAATAGGCCTATCATAGCTTACATGATTTGGATCTTTTCCATTTCATGTACTTTTTCCGATTTTGTTGAAAATAAGATACTTAATGTAGGGTTAACTGAATGCCTGGTTAGGTCAACTGTACGACCTTGATGATTGGTTAAGTCATGATATTTTCTTTAGTTTTAATGAAAATATATGCAACTCCAGTAAATACTCGATGAGTCAGAATTTGGGATGAGTCAGACTCATCCTCTGTCAAGTGCTATTATTCTTTTGTTTATTTTACTGAGAGAAGTGTCTTATTTCCTATGTCAAGTGCCATTATTATTTTGTTTCTTTTACTAAGTGAAGTTTTTTTTAATACTGTATTGTATGAAAAGGTAAACAATAAAAATTTTTTTGTTTTGCGCTCAAAATAATTCCAGCAACAGTAAGTGAAACAAAGTTTTATTGTTTTTAATGTTTATTTTATTTATTTTGAACATTGTATTAGACTCTCACTAATCAAACTTAAAAGGTTAGAGAGTATTTATTAGGGTGTGTCAATTTTGTCAACTTTTTTCAAATCAATTTTGGTAGTGAAAATATAGTGTGTTTTCATGTCAAAACTTGAAATTGGCCAACCAAAATGAAATAAAATAACCCTTACCTACATCAATTTTACCTTAAAGTTTCAGAAATTGACTCTTTTACTAAATAAATTCTTCTGTCTATGTTGTAATCCCATGAAATATTTTTTTATTGAATTTTAAAACATCGAATGACTAAACTTTGAAACATCGTAATTGGTATAAAATACTTAAATGTTTTTCTTTTCAGATATTCCTAAGATGCCAGAATTGAAGACAAGAGGTCAGTTGTCATGCCACTTGAGCCTGTTAGTCGGTACAGGCAAGGAGCTTCCCGTGTCAGAAGTACCAACAGTGCGAGACATGCTGAGATAGGGTTACTCCTTTGTGAACAAAATACAAAGGATAGAAGGAACTACACAGAGAAAGAGCTCATAAGGGACATGATTCCCCCTCTTCTGCATCAGTGGAAAAAAGCTAATGTGTTATTCAAACCACCTGTACTCAATCAGTATAGAATTATTGAGCTAAAATTAACAAAGCTGTGGCACAAAGCAGTTGAGACATCACTTGGTAAAGGAAAACTAGCAAAGAAAAATAAATTTCTGCACACACTTGATACTCTTCTTGACATTTTTAACTGCCAGTGTCCCATAGAGTTGTGTTCTGAAGCCAATTGTTCTCCCTCATGCAGAAGAGAACCTCACCCTCACATTGATTGTCGCTGTCCTTGTGAGAAGAAGATCCCTGTTTTGGAGCTGGCTTTCATAAAGGCGCAGAGAACAAAGGCAGGAGGCCAAGGAAGTATGCAGATTGGTTCGGTAGATTATTCAGAAACCAAAAAGCAGATTGTTATTGCTAAGAAAAAAGAGAAAATCTGAGAGAGGGAAGAAAGGAAGAAAAAGAAGAGTGAAGAGCTCTATCAAGAGGTTTCTCACTTCTTTGAAAGCTCTTCAGATGAACAGAAAGAAGCAACATCAGATGATAGCTCCAAAATGTCATCTGAACCTTTGCCGAAGAGAATGAAATACAACACTAAAGACATCTCAAACATTGCCCTTGCCAGTATTTGCCACCATATGGGGCTATGAGAGACTGCAGAGATTGCCACTGCCGCTTGGATAGATGCAGGCCTCATCAGCCGAGAGGATACATCCTTAGTGATAGATCATAATAAGATAAGAAGAGCACAAGAAAAAATAATGAAGGAAATATCTGATCAGCATGAAAAAGATTTGAAGGAGGAAGGTCTCTCTTGCCTTTTGTTTGATGGAAGAAGAGATGACACAAAAGTTCTCCTAGAGGTAGAGGGAATGGACAGAAAGTTTCCCAGTCTCATCAAAGAAGAACACTACTCAGTGTGTTCCAAACCTGGTGGCCGCTATTTGTTTCACTTTGTTCCTGAAGCAGAAGTAGAAGGCAAGAAACATGCAGAGGCAATTGCTGATCAAATAATATGTTGGCTTCAAGAAAGAAGACTTGACAGTTCACTGCAGGCCATTGGTGGAGACTCAACTGCGATGAACACTGGATGGCAGGGTGGTGTTATGATGCATTTAGAGAAAAAACTTGGAAGAAGGCTTGTTTGGATTGTATGTGATTTGCACACAGGGGAACTACCTCTTCGTCGTCACATCCAGGAACTTGATAGTCCTACAAAGAGCAACAACAAGTGGTCAGGCCCCCTTGGCAACATGCTAGATGAAGCAATGGAATTAGAAATACAAAATTTCCAAAGGTCAAAGTAGGCCCTCCCCTTCCAGTGTTGTCTGAAGAAGTTATGAAAGACCTCAGCATGGATCAATCTTACGCTTATCGTATTGTTCAAGCAATTAGATCAGGAGAGTTGCCTCAAAATCTGGCTCTCTTGGAGATTGGACCCATAAGTCACAGTCATTGGTTAACTACAGTGATTCATTTCTGCAGGATTTGGGTTTCCAAACATGCACTGAAGGGCAAAATGCTATAGAATTTGATGTTGATTGTTGAATTTATTATTGGGTTTTATCTTCCTCACTGGTTCAATGTAAAACTTAATCCAATGTGGATGGAGGGGCCCAACCACATCTTGTTTCAATTACAGCTACTGAGAACCCAAAGGAAAGTAGTGGTGGACATCGTGTTACCTGTGGTGAGAAGGTCCACTTGGTATGTTAGGCCAGAGGCAGTTTTGCAAGCAATACTCTGCAGCCAATGTACCAAAGAGCAAACTGAGGCTGTGGAAATCATTCTAAAGCTTAGAGGAACATCACTAGATGATGTCCAGCTGGGAGACTGCTCTGTTCAGACAAGGAAGGTACCTCCGATAAACGTCAATGCCACGAAATTGTCAGAATTAGTTAACGAGTTTGGAAGCTTTGGAGCCACCACTGACAACATGTATAACAAACAAAGATTTAACACAACTTAAAGAGGCCCCAATGCAAGTGCCAAAGTGGCCTTCTCACACTCAGAGTGTGGAGAGATGTGTGAAAATGGTCACAGAAGCAGCTAGTCAAGTTTACAGTCACGAGAGGCGAGAAGGCTACATCAAAGCGCAAGTAGCAAGCTGAATGCTGATGTCAACGAACCACAGCAAAAAGGACATGACTGCATTGGTTACTTTCAAATAAAGACTCTGAATGATATCTTATTGCCACTTTAAATGTTGATAGGATGTTTGTGCACATTTGTTATTTTTTTATGAATTTACAGAAAAATTGAATTTTTTAATTAAAATTGATGTAGGTAGGAGTTATTTTTTATTGTTTTTGAAGCAAGGATATTATTTTGTATGCCAAATGATTACATTAAATTACTACCAAATCACATGATTTTCAATTTAGTCATTTCACCCCCAAAATTGACACACCCTAGTATTTATGCCTCTTTAGGGGTAAACAGGGGGGGGGGGGGGTAATTAAGGTAATTCGTGATAAGTCAGACTTTTGAATGAGTTGGACTGGCTAGAGCCCTCTATAGTTCAACTTATCGAGTATTTACTGCACATAATCATCAATAAATAATTTGAAATACTCAATTACTTTTTCATGATCAAACACAATATTTGGATTTACACTGGAATAAGAGTGCTGTAATGGAGGCTTCTCTGATGGCCTTTTGTCTTCAAACAAGTTTGAAACACGAGTCCAGTTTTTTCTAATTGAATAGGCTCATTTTCCCATTCACTCTCAGCACTGGTGTCACTAAAATCACTAAGCCAATCACTATCCTCTTTCTCAGTAGGAATGTAATCAGAATCAGTGTCACTAACATCTATTTCACTCATTATGAATGTTTATAAGTATAAAAAGCAATTATGACAAACACAGGTCAACTACTGCGGTCAACTCATAGCACACAAACACCACACACAGAAGCCATAAAATAGCAGATACAACAGCTCAACACAGAAATAAACAACAAACTCAACGAAAAACAAACAAAA
The DNA here is from genome assembly GCA_023014485.1 of Bathynomus jamesi. Taxonomy (NCBI): domain Eukaryota; kingdom Metazoa; phylum Arthropoda; class Malacostraca; order Isopoda; family Cirolanidae; genus Bathynomus; species Bathynomus jamesi. Next base: position 286,743 of record JAJOZX010001874.1, on the reverse strand, counting down.
ACAAACATTTAAGGAATTCATAACAACACTAAACCACTCCACGGATACATCCAGGCTATACAAGACTATAAACAGCATTACCCACTCTAACAGCGGCATTCACACCTCACACGCAGCTATCTGTTACAGCCAAAACAATATCCCAACATATACACAACAAGCTAACATTCTAGTTAATCACTCTGCAAAGATAAGTCACTTAAACAGAGACAACAACCAGAAACATGCAGACAGACAAACAGCCAGACACAAGAAAACCTACAGACTTGACACGACCATTACACCCTTCAATATAGACCAGACCACCAAGATCATCAAAAACATTAAGAATTCAAAGGCTAATGGACCAGACAACATATCTAACATACACCTTAAACACTTGGGCCCACATGGAATACTAGCTCTCTCAAATATCAGCACATATTCATACCAACACTGTATTATTCCTGACATATGGAAACAAGGTAAAATTATTACACTACTAAAACCAAACAAAAATCCAACAGAACCAGCTTCCTATAGACCCATTACTTTACTATGCACACCTTCCAAAGTAACAGAAAGACTAATCTTACAAATCACCAACCCACACATACCACTATCCAGGGTTGGCACCCAAAAACCCAACCCAAAACCCACTGGAATTTTCAGTGGGTTTTTGTTCTGAGATGTTTATTTTAAAATAATTGAAATTTTTCTGATTGCTACATTGTTCAATTGTACCTAGCTAATTAGAATGATTTGGCATGTTGATTACTTCAAGTAAGCTGACTTATAAAACAATTCTTAAATTATGCAATGTGTAAATAAAGATTATGAAAAATTGAAAACTAATTAACCTCTTTTGGACGACTGGGTCGAATTTGTACTGTTTCCAATACACGCATTCATAACTTAACCCTACAAAAATTTCACTCGTTAAGAGGTTAAAAAGGATTTGCACCCATTGTGAACACTATGGGCAATTATTGGATCATTTGACGCATTGCTCCAATCATCTTGAATTAAAGTTACAGTAGAATTAACTAAGTCTTATTTAATTGAATCCAGTACCTACTTCATTATTCACTTTGATTAGTGAGTCATCAGATAATTTTTTTCTGCTTGGAGGACAATAGCCTGGTCTTAAATTTTGGACCCATTTAATAAATTCTTTATTCTCTACAACTACAAACAGAATATTTGCTGAAAAGAAAACTCTGGCCATTTGCAAATGTAGTTGTTCTTTTTGATCTACAGTTGTTCTAACCATATATGGCATTATCTGACCTTGTGTTTTCTTGGCTGGAGTAGAATGAAAAAATGGTATGGAAGATTCAGAAATGGTTAAAGTGAATGAAGTCTCACTACTGTGAATTGTAGTGTCATCATGAACCAGGCTTTCATATGATTTGCTTGAAGAAGGTCTACTCTCAAAACTACCGTGTCCATGTGAAGGAGGAAGAGTTGCTGATGTAGCTGTATTTGTAAGCTCATCTGCTTCATCATCACGAGCCTGTACCCATTTTTTATTGCATTGATCTAAATGATGTTTCACTTGTTCTATTTTTTTCAAAAATACACATCTGCAGTATTTGCACCGAACTCTATTTGGTTGGTCACTCAACATTTCTACTTCATCCCATTCAGCAGCTTTAAATCTGCCACCAGTATGTGCAGGTCTAACTTCCTCTAGATGATGTGTCACACTCAATTTTTCAAGTGATACTTTCTTTGCAATAATTGCATAGTACTCTAGTAGGCTGATCACTTAATAAAGTCACCTCATCCCATTCGTTAGCTTTAGATCTTCCACCTCTATAACTCTTTGGCATCTTAAAAATTTAAATTTGAGTTAGGTCTAAATAAAGCTGAAATCTCCTGTAAAGAAATAAAGGAAAGATCTAAAATTAAAATGGAGAAAATTCTAATATGTCATTATTATCTCTCATATCTGAACTTTCTGTGAAATAAAGATATCTTTTTAATATATATTGTAGATTAGATAAATAAATTAATAAAATACTAGATATATTAGGCACTACATAATTATTGAACCTTTCTAAAAAAAATTTCAACCCAGCAAAAACCCAGTTGGGTTGGTTTTTTTGTGAAAAACCTGGGTTTTTGCCAGCCCTGCCACTATCGCCTACTCAATATGGATTCAGACCTCACCACTCAACCACAACATTACTCACTAACCTCACGCAGCACATCATGGAGGGCATCAACTCCAGATGACCAGCTCAACATACACTATTAGCAACAATAGACATTAGTAAAGCACTTGATGTTATCCCATGCTTCCCTCTCATAAACAAAATACTCAACACAAATATACACAATAACACCAAAAGGTGGCTGAGCAACTATCTTTCAGGAAGATACTCACATGTCACATTTAATGGCAAGTCATCCAAAAACAAGCTTTTTCAAACGGGATCCCTCGAGGCTCAGTTCTCTCACCAACACACTTCAACTTATACATGCATGACATTCCAACACCCATAGATAACAAGCTTACCTTATCATCATATACAGATGACATCACAACAACATCGACACTGCAACAAATAACCTACAAACATACATAAACAGTATACAAGACTGGCTCACACACAGTAGACTCAAAGTAGTGCCCACAATATCAACCATCACTTTGCTTACAAGTAGTGATGTGAGTCGTTTTTTATTGTGTCATTTTTTTTGTTTTTTTTTGTCATTTTTTTTGTTTAAAACGAAGATAGTCTGTTTTTTTTGTTTTTTTTGTTTTTTATTGTTTTAAACTTATTCCATATTTTTCTTCCTTTAATCTAATAAGTATATTAGTATTACCTATAATTTACTATACTACCATGCTTATACAGTTATACCTAGTATATATAGTCAATAGTCATCTTTTAGAAAAACTGAATCACGCAAAAAGTATATAATAGAAAGGAAAAACAAACCCTCATTTTTTATATGTATATATATTTTTTAACTAGAACATAAAACATTCTTCCTTGTTTCAAACAATATACATAATTGTGATTGGCAAGAGTAGCAGTATATATATTCCAGATAGAAAAAAAAATATTCACCTTTTTTTGAACCTTTTTGTTAACCTAATGTTGTTTAACCTTCATTTCCATGGAAGAATTATCACTAGATTGGGTAGAGCATATATGCTAGTTTCAATATCACAGGTACTGGTATAATATACATAATAAAAAATACATAATACTGGTATAAAACAATATATATAACTGTGATTGGCAAGAATCACAGAATCAAGAATATATATATATATATATATATATATATATATATATATATCCAAATAGAAAAATAAAAAAAATAAAAATATTCATCTCTTTCTTTAACCTTTGTGTTAACCTAATGCTGTTTAACTTTCATTATCTGATTCTATTTCCATTGAAGAATCATTATCACTAGATTGATTAGAGCATATAGTTTCAATATCACAGGTACTGGTACTTATCGCAGATTTGGATGTTGACGAAGCCAATGTAGCACCATGTTTTACTTCACTTTCTTGGAATTTTGCATTTTGGGATATAAATACTAGCTTTGCTGCTCTGTCTATGCTTAATCGGTTTCTTTTGGCTGTATGGATATTACTGTATGTGCTAAATGATTTCGGAGGTAATGAAAGGGCGAAATAGAGGTGTATGAGTTTGTGTAGGTATATATGTGAGTATGCGTGCGTATGTATCTGGAATTCTGGATGTATGCGTGTGTATGGGGTATATAATAGATATAAATGTGTATATAAGTATTTATGTATATATTGGTACCGGTATATATGTATATGGGTGTATGTGTATGTATATATATGGATGGTCTCAGGGGGAAAATATGTCATCGCGGGTCTAAAGGATAGTTAAGTGGGAGATTCAAAATCCGAGGCATGGATGGGAGAGTCCTGGAAAGGTTGGACAATGGGCAGTCAGCTCCCAGCCAGTGTTCTCGCAAGTTTAACGGATTTAAGATACAAGACTTTCAGTGCAAGAAAGAGGCCAGTTTTTTTCTGTAAATAGGCTGAAAAGGACATTCTATACTGGTACCATATGGCCTATTTTATTTATTTATTTATTTATTTTTATAATATAATCATTGCAAAAGTATACCTTATAATTAAATTGGCAATATCTATATTAATTATTAAAAAAAAACAAAAAAAACAAATAAAACTACAAAAAACAAATAAAACGACAAAAAAAACATGGACATAAAAAAAAACCCGTTTTTTAACATCACTACTTACAAGCAACACAAAAGAACACCAGATAACTCCACAGCTTACACTAAACAACACCAACATTCCACACACTCACAGGACCAAAATACTTGGGGTCACATACAACACATCATTATCTTTTGCAAACCATATTCAGGACATTAAAAACAAATGTACATCAAGACTTAACATGCTTAGGGTACTAACAGGCACAAACTTTGGACACCAGTAGGAAACATCATCACTCATATACAAACAATATATTCGCTCAGTTATGGACTATGCTAGCCCATGCTGGGCACCCATTATCTCAAACACACACACAAACACCTTACAGACAATACAAAATAACACACTTCGTATCATTACAGGATGCACTCAAACACCAATAAAACACCTGCACACAGAAACAAAAATACTGAAAGTTAAGGAACATTTAGACATGAGGGGAACACAATTCATGGCAGCAGGGGCAACTAACCCACAACACCTTTGCCACTATGTGTACAGTTATGCACCAACACCTCACACCATTAAGGTAACACCAGAGACACATTATAACCAAATACTCCATTCCATACCGTGCCCCACAGACATCACACAGTACAGAAAACCTACACACACACACCTAGCCCACAGAGCACTGACACGACTTGGTCCAAATGTGGTCCTAGGTGCAAAGCTGCCACCCATTAACAGGTCAGAGATCAGTCTGAGCAGATTGGATCGAGTTAACTTAGCATGATTCAGATGTGGACATCACCCCAACTTAGACATATAAAACACAGACTAGACAACTCCACAGATGACACCTGCCACCTGTGCCAGGATGCACCACAAACAATTGAACACATTATGACAGACTGTACCGCTCTAGCACAACAACAACAAACACAACACACATTACTAGTGTGCTGAACTCTAGTCCACTCTGGCGAGGGCGATTTGTTATCTGTGTGCTGCCGGCTTGCTTGATCAGGGTGGGCTGATCGGCTAAACAACAACAACAACAACAACAACAACTCAGTAAACACTGCTCAAGGGCATAAATGACGCAATGTTTATAATGTTAGCTCCACCCACAAATTATACTAATTTGTGAATGGTTGAAAGATTTGAGTCAATAAACTCCTCCTATGACTCAGAAATCCCCCAGTAATATTCTCCTAAGAATATTAAAGAGGTAGAAAAATTGAATGCATATGGATAACGCATGTTACCCATAGGATATTGGCGCATGTGTCTCATAGGTAATGCACGTTTTTCATCAGGGCCAGCAGGTTGAAAGTAAGATTTACCATTTATTTTAGCTCTGGGTAAAAGTTAATAATAGTGAACAATTTTTTGTATTAATAAATTCCAAATAGCCTTTTATGTCATAAGTGGTTTTGGTAAATAGGAATTGTAAATACTGTAAATTTATAAATAATAGTTAAACATGGGACTAGTTCGTGTAGTATATGGACTCATTAGATATTTAGGTATTTAATTATATTGACCAAAATCCATATTTGGCTGTAAGTAAATCATATTCAACCAAACCTAACCTAACCTACAAAAAAACACTCACATGTGGTTCTATGCTCTGTTGGGTGATTTATTTGGATCCCAATATGGATTTTGGCTACTATAATTAATTGCCCAAATATCTAAATATCTAATAACTACTGTATATGTTATGTGAACTAGTTCCATATCTAGCATGGGAAAACAAAATTTCTAAGGTAATTAGTTGGTCACTAATTACTCTAGCCTAACCTCAAAAAATCATTTGCATGTGGTTGTATACTCTATTAAAAGTCTAATAAAGAACTTACTTTTTTTAAAATAAGACAAAAAAAACTTGTGTACTATTGTTAATCTTAGCTCAGCTCTGCTTTTACCAAGGAAATTTGAGTAACTTTGATTTTAATTCTTTAGTCCCTAAATCCTGGCATTCTTGATAAGATTCATATAAGGGAGTTTGATGTAGGGCAAGTAATTACCACATTGAAACCAAATAAAGCTGCTGGTCCCAATAATATTTATGCGAGGATTACTGGAGAAAGAGAGGATAGCTTAGCCAAGGCACTATTTTGTTTGTTAGATCTATTAATAATAGAGATATACTCGAAGACTGGAAGAAAGCAAATGTTATACCCATTTACAAAAAAGTAGTAAAAAAGGTAGGAAATTATAGGTCTATTGGTTTAACATCATTGGTAGGAAAGATACAGATCATTGTCCTAGTAATAATAATTACAGAGTTTATAAATAAACTAATTGATATAAAATTACCCTTAATAGGGGATTTATTGAGTATGATATTATTCGCAATTCATACTGAATTATACCCTCCAATTTAACGTGTCTAATATTCTTTTAAGGATTCATTGTTTTTAATGAATAATATAGTAAGGTATTCTGAAAAGAAAAAACTCTGTATAATGTTGTTAATGTTTTCTAACTAATAAATGGGTAACCTAAATAATAAAATTAATAAACTGATCCTTTACGACATTTGAACCTACACTACATATAATAAATGATTGGTATTGTGAAAAATTCTTAATGACCAACTAAATTAAAATGACTACACTACAGGAAGTTTGAGTTGTTATTGATTATCTTTGTAGCTACACACTACAGCAACAATATGGCACGACTGTTAGGCAACTGTTGAGTAACCCTGAGGAAATTGCATACACATTAAAGCATTTTCTCCTAACCAAGGGAAGGAGGAATGTGTATAGGTTAAGCATATACGTATATTGAATGACTGTACAGCCCTGAATTTCTTTATATATATATATATATATATATATATATATATATATATATATATATATATATATTAGGGTGGTCCCAATCCATAGGGGGAAATTTCAAAATTGTCTTAGATAGTCTCCACAAGTGTGGTTTTTGTCCATTTAGTGTCCACATGGTCTGTGCAAAATTGCAGCGTGATTGGTGAATATTTAGAGGTCGCCCCACTCTGAATATATATTATATAATGTACTTTTTCTTCCGTAGGTCCGATGGCTCAAACTCGATCAATTCCAAAAGTTTGGCTTCTAGGGATGGCAACTGGAACTTTATCCACGTCAAGGCTCCCTACATGCCTTGACGCCCTCCTCTTGGGGCAATACCACCACATCAATCAAAAGCAAACCACCTCCGACAGTCTGAACCAGGCATGCCAGAGGGTGATTGAAGTCTGGACCCGAGCGCGGATCCCAACTCAACGGATCGACTCCTGTGTCCGTAAGCTTTCAAAGCTTTTAGACCGCTACAAAACACTCAAGAAGCACAGGACCAGGCAATGTGCCAGCGATAGAATGAATGAAGACATCTTCAAAGCGGACATCCAGGAACTGTTTGACATCGCAACCAGTGATGCCATGAGCACAATCGTCAACGTTGAGGACCGAAATTTCCTGTCCATGCAGTGCAAGGACGTCAATTCTTGCAGCATGGCTGGCATTGATAAGGAAATGACCTCACAAGAGGACAGAAAGCGATCCAGAATGGAGAAGGAAGCCAAGAGGAAGGCAAGGCATGAAGCAACACAGAAAGATTTGGAAGAAGCAGGAGTGTCATCAATTGATCTTTCCTCTTCTTCTTCCCTTTTTTCGCAAGACGACGACGACTATAGACCATCGGTTCCGATTCCTTCTTCGTCTGAAGCTCCGGCACCAAAGCATCCCAAGAACAAGGTTACAAACATTTTCCAATCTCCAGAAGTCATTGGAGCAATGGATCGCACCAATCTTTCTGACTGGAATGCTGTTTTCGTAACTGGAGCTGTATTACAGGCCGCGGGGCATGATCTGTCTGGGATGACGTGCTCTCGGAGCTCTATTCATCGCTACAGAGAAAGTGGGCAAGAACAGGCAGCTCGAGAAGACCTAGAATCATTCTCTCTAGAAGACCCTGTCCTTCTCCATTGGGACGGAAAGCTTCTCCCCGGCATTGAAGGGAAGAAGACGAATGTGCATCGGATAGCAATCCTTATAACATTCAATGGACAGGAGAAGCTGCTTGGTGTCCCAAAGATGAAACAAGGAACTGGAGAAGCACAGGCCCAGGCATGCCTTCAAACTATGAAATTATGGAATGTGGAACAGCATGTGAGAGGTCTCGTCTTCGATACCACTGCGTCAAACACGGGTTTACATCGCGGAGCCTGTGTCAGGATTGAAGAAGCATTGGGTCATGAGCTAGTTTGGATCGGTTGTCGACATCATATACTTGGTCGTACTTGCTGATGTCTTTGCCTCAATATTTGGCTCAACAGGAAGTCCTGAAACAGGCCTTTTTAAGCGATTTCAAAAGGAATGGCCATCTCCTCCCACGAAGCATTTGTCTCAGCATCGGACAGCTTGTTCGAGAACCCTCAACTCCAAGAGATGAGAAAAGTGATGCTCACTTACTTACCTAACGCTCTTCAGGCAAGCCAACCTCGTGACGACTACAAGGAGTTCCTTGAACTATCTTTGCTCTTCCTGGGGGGAAAGACTGGTGGTCAACTCTTTATCCGAGCTCCGGGTCCATGCACCACGCGAGATGGATGGCGGAAGGCGATTTATGCGCTCAAAATCTACCTCTTTCACTATCAATTCAAGCTCACAGCACGCGAAGAACAAAACGTGACTCAGCTGGCTTTATTTGTCAGTCTGATTTACGTCAAGTACTGGCATGAAGCGCCAATGGGGACACAAGCTCCTCTCAATGATCTAAAATGCTGCATCTTCTGGAAAAATATCCACACGGAGGAGCTGCACAAGCGGCGAAGACAGCTCTAAGATGCCACCTGTGGTACTTGTCGGAGCATCTGATTGGACTGGCCTTCTTCGGTAATAGGATCGATCCTGATACCAAAAGGAGAATGGTTCAACACCTCCAACATCCCCAAAAGAATGGCTGCCCCCGACGAATCGACATGGCGGAAGCTGGTGTTGAAAATGATGTGGCATCCTTCGTCACGAAAAGGACATTGACCCTCTTTGATGCCTTGAAAGTTGGAGGTAAGGAGGAAGCGCGCCAGTTACTTCAAAAAGATCCACGGGAATGGCCAAATGACAAGAACTACAGGGAACTTAGAGATCGCGCCTTAACACTAGAACAGCGAAGCGGTCATTTTGACCGCTTTTTCCAAATTTAATTAGCATATCTTGCTTAATTCGGATTAGTTCGCCGTCATATTCCATGAATGCCTTCACTACACCACTAACCTTTTTGTGGTATAATATGATTCAATATATCTAATTATTTCACAAGATATTCAGCGATATTACTATAACAGCGAAACGGTCACTTTGACCGTTTCTCATAAAAGCAATACAGGAGTGCTGTAAAGACTTGTCATAACATGTTCAATCTCGCTGTATGTTGTTGACAACAACACACGGCGGTTCAGTGTGTGTTGCGCTTCCAAGCTGCAAGCATGTGTGCAAACCCCTCTCTTTCAAATGAAGAAATTCTTCGATGTTTGCAAGCAATTTCAGAATCAAACTCAGAAGGAAGTGATATATCATTGGACAGTGATGATGGTGAAGATGATTATATTCCTCAGGCAGAAAGTTCATCATCTGAGTCAAATGAAGAAAGTGATGACCAGGCACAAACTGATTCAGCTAATAAAACGTTCAATGCTGGTCATGTTGCGGGTGAGTACAATAAATATTTACATTTTGTCAGTTTCAGTATGGCGATTCGTGCATAAGTTTATTGATGATGATTAGCAATGATTTCGTGTCATATTGTAGAACCATTATGGTTATATATATAAATATTATAATAGCACAGGCCCGTAGCCATGGGGGGGGGGGGGGCAAGAGGGGGCAAAGCCCACCCTGTAAAACATTCTGCCCCCCCTGGAAAAACTTGGCACTTTTCACCACTGTTTGCCAAATTGAATTAGAACCATATTGTTACCGTGCCGGGTGACCAAGGCTGTCATACAATATTGCTGACCAAATTAACCAATAACCCGGCAACAGTATCTCGGGGTGGGTTACCTTACTAAAAGAAAACAACAGGTGCAAAACTAAGGAACAATAAACAGGCTGCTTTCAAAATAAACCTTATAATTATAATTAGTGAAATATATACACGTATTTACAACAATTCATAAATTCAATGAGAGCATAATACTACAGAAACACTGGCTAAATAAATGTTTTCTTTTCCTTTTAACGCATGCCAGACAACTCCCAGCAGGTCTGCCAAGGTCTAGACCAAATAGTCTTTATCCGGCTAAACACCTGCACTACGAACTCCTGTGCCGTCGGCCAGTCCTTCGCTGCCGAACGTGCCTAAGAACGTGCACACCTCGTTGGTAGCCCACTACGACTCCTGTGCCGTCGGCCAGTCCTTCGTTGCCGAACGTGCACCAGGTAATCCGTTGCAGCTGGAAAATGGCCTGAGGATGACAAACGGCCGATCCGTAACGTCGAACGCTGGGTGTGGGGTAGGCCTCCACACACTTGACCATATATATAGTCAACGAAACCAGACCCTGACCTTTGACTCAATCAGAAGGAGAGCACCGATACCCACAACTTGGGCCGAGACGCCTCACTCCTCCGCTCTGGTGGTAACCTTGGCAATCAACCCTTAAATTATGCTCCACTTTCCTTAAAGATTTACAGAAATCCAAAAACTCTCAATTCTCTGACCATAAATGCTTTCTATGCCAGCAGACCAAACAATACCAAGATTCCACCAGAGCAGAGTAAAGCTCTGCACGAAACTTCCAGAAGGTTTTTACCAACCACCTACACATTGACCCCAATAATTAATTTTTACCCATTACGCAATACATGAAAACAAAAATACGTTATAAAATATCCTTAACACTTGCGTTTCAACTTACTATACATATCACAAAGCAACTATATCAAAATTTCCCTAAATAGTTACTGTACATAATTAATAAAGCCGAACCAAAAAATACAGAATACAAAAATTAAAAAATAATCTTTACAAAACATGGAAAAATTACCAACACTGTTACATTTCTCCCCTCTCAAGATTGGAAACCAATCTTAAGAAGAAAACTAATAATAAAAAAATATTTCCACAAAAAGTTAAAAACTATTTAACCTGTATCTTTTCAAATCCTACGCTGACTTATTGCCGTCCTTTAACAGTTTAGATTTTATTTTTCGTTTTACTTCGTATTCTAATACACGCTCCTGGACCCATGGTAAATCTTGTAATAATAATTTTGATCTTGTAACCCGTTTAAAATCAGGATTCAGATCCTCATCTCTCTCGCCTTCTTGTTTATTCGTATCTGATAAATCTTTATAAAAAGTAGTAAAATTTCCACTCTCCTCCCCAGACGTTATACCTAATCTCATGGCTACCTCACTAATATCGACTTCGGTATTTTGTTCTCTTACCTCTTTCCTCTCTATATGTCCATCCTCAGATTCACTCAAAATTAGTTCCGAGGAGCATAACGTGTACGCTTCTTTCACTTGAGGTAAACTATTCGCATGTTCTATTTTACTACTACACAAGTCTAAAGCCTCACTCCATCTCCTCTCATCTATTATGCTTCTTTCTTCGTCCTCTCCAAAATCGCTGAAATCCTCCTGGAACGTCTCGAACCAATCCCCCATCTCGAAATCAAATGGAAGTACTGTACTTCCTCCTTCAACCTGAACTGCCACCTCTCTTGTACTGGATTCTGTCTGAATTGACTTATGAGCCACCTTTACCTGGTTAACCTTACAAACAGCCAACTTTTTGCACGTACTCCACTGGATTCGAGAAGGTGGGTCCTGTCTCACTCCAGTGGAAGTTAACTGCATCTCACCTGAAGACTCCTCGGATTCTGCAAGTTCACCATCATACCTGTCCTTTCATCCAACACTATTTTTAAACTTTCATACAAAGAGTTGCCTCCTCCCTGAACACGCTTAATCATCCTCAACCCTTCTGGCAGCCCTTCCAAATCCCCATTTATTATACATTCATTCTCAATGACTCCTTGACAACATCTAGACAACGCATCTGCCACAATGTTTTCACGACCTGCCTTATATCTAATCTCAAAATCATATTCACTTATATCCTCTAACGTTCTTGCCAAACGACTATCAATCATCTTCATGCTATGCAGGTAGACCAAAGGACGATGGTCTGTATAGAGGATAAAATTACGACCTAATAAAAATGGCCTAAATGCCTTTATACCCCACCTTAATGCAGTTAACTCACGTTCTATGGTCGAATACCGTTTTTCGGCAGGTGAAAATGCATGTGAATCGTAAGCTATTATCCTGTCCACCCCATCTTGCTTTTGACACAGACTAGCACCCATTCCCACACCACTTGCATCGACATATAATTCCATTCGTTCCGCACCTTCAGAAAAATCGGGGAAAGCTAACGATACAGCATCTCTCATACGTACCTTTAACTCCTCAAATGCACTTAATCGTTCCTCCGTCCATTCAATCACTTCTTTCCCCTTTCTACCAGTAATTTCACACAACGGTGCTGAGATACCAGAGCAATTTTGAATGAATTTTCTTTGAAAATTAATCAATCCCAAAAACCGACGCAAGTCACTCACCGTTTTTGGTCGTTCAAAATTAGTGACTTTATCCACATACTCAGGCAATTTAGATAAACCGTTCCGTCCTACCATGTGACCCAAAAATTTAATCTCTTCCTTCACCCATTGGCATTTACTTGGTTTGACCTTCATTCCCGCTTCTTCCAAGCGCGTTAATACTTTGTCCAACAACTCAATATGCTCACTCAAGGACTCGGACATAACCAAAATATCATCAATATACACTACCACCCGCGACCACGGCAAACCATTCAAAACTCTCTGCATTTCTCTTTGAAACCCACTTGGTGCCGTTTTTAGACCAAAACTCAAACTTTTAAATCTATATTGACCACTTACAGTTGAAAACGCAGTGAAATCGCGACTTTCCTCTTCTACAGGCATCTGGTAATAACCGCGAAGCAAATCCATGGAAGTGAAATACTTCATACCATGCAACCCAAACACCGCTTCACTCAAATTAGGCATAGGAAATCTATCTGCTTTAGTAACCACGTTCAGTTTTCTATAATCTACACATAATCGTATAGACCCATCCTTTTTACGAACTGGCACGATAGGAGAACTCCATTCAGAAGCACAGGGCTCCACAATGTCACGCATACATAACTCTCTAACCTGCTTTTCAACCTCCTCATTCATTCTCTATTAAATCTACGTGGTCGCTGGTATATCGGAGTGTAATCATTCAATACAATCTTATATGGAGTCATACGTGCGCGCCCAATATCCGAGTCACTTTTACTAAAAACATTCCTGTGTTTCCATAACACACCCCAAAACCTGTCGCTCTTGCTCATTAATTACATCAGACAAAGACACTTTACTCTGAAGGGATTCTTCATTCCATTCCTTACAATCATTCATTCCACCTGCTTCATGTACTAACGTGTTCACCGCGTAAGTAAATTCTTTATCGAGCTCTTCCAACTTTGCATTATCAACCATTGAATACGCAGTCGTAATCCTTGCATTTTCTTTTAATCCTAATTTACCAGGTATCAACTTTCTCACTAAAATAAAACACTCTTCACTTTCCCAGTTAATCAAGCCAGGCCAAACTCTCAATAACTTATCAAACTTCGCATTCACAGAGTCACCATCGACAAACAACACATCATCGTCGTCCCTTTCACATTCCCCACAACATTCCCGTGGTTTAAAACTATTATGAGGCCTCCTAACTTTAACTCTAATCCATTTATCCTCTTCCAGTATCACGTTCTCAGCCATACAAATTGGAACATAAGAGACCATTCTCAAACATTTATTCACATTCACACCCACATACAGCTCCTCTTGCTCATCATTTTCATTAGCCCTTTTAAAGCATCTTCTACCCACATTAAGTTTAATTTTATTTTTAACCAGGAAATCAATCCCAAGAATTACTGGTTGACCAGAATTGTTAACTACCAAAAATTCACTCTCTCCATAATTCACACCATGTATCATCACATTCACTCGAACCTTCTTTGTCACTAATATACCCTCACTTTCCACCCCAACTCCATGCAGCCTTATCTTGCATTCTTCCATACACAACTCAGGTAAACTCGTGGCAAGGTTAGTATCCATCACACCCATTTGTGCTCCCGAATCAATCATTGCCACCACCCCAACTCCATTCAAATGAACTACCAATTCCATCAAGTCTTGTGCCTCAAGCTCTTGATTATTGCTTTTAGTCATCCCCATAGCAAACACCACCGTACTGTCAACTTTACTTTCTACTTTACACTTCCGACGTACTACCTGCGGCAAAGATATTTGCTCCCTTACCTGCCCCCTTTCACCCATCTGCTCACTTGAAACAAATTCAGCAGCCTCGGGATTCAAATTTAAAATCTTATTGCCTGCATCCTCACTTTCCAGCGCCTCTATCAACAGCCCCGACTCGTAATTACCAGAGCCGGGGCTAATTAGTTTCCCTTATTACCGTCGATCGACTTTTTCCCTTTCACATTCTCACGTGCATTCTCGAGCATAGGACATCTAGATATGACATGCCCTTCCTCCTCACACAAATAACATTTAGGTTTCTTTCCCTGGCCTTGTGGTCTTTTCCCATAAAAATCACCCCTAACATTACAGTCACTCACCATGTGCTGGTCACTCCCACACGCGAAACACCAACCATTCAGCCTCCAACAATTTTTCTTCACATGCCCAGATCTACGACAGAAATGACACACTACCACCCTCTTCTCACCTTGTGCGCCTGTTCCTGACACGTCATTCATCCAAGGCCTATTTTGTCCATGCATCCATTGTTGACCTTGCTCATGCATCCATGGTTTACCCTGCCTAACCGCACCAGCATACGGCATTCGAGAATCCTCATTCATGTTCATAGCACTCTCAGGAAAGGCAGTCCAGACCGGAATAGCATCATCCTTACGTACCACCTTCTCTTCTTCCTCAAGCTCGTCTTCATCTAGAGCCCACCTTACCATATCCTTCCATTTGACGTTGGCACTCTCTCTCTCAGTTCCAAGCCTAATTTTAATTCTTCGTGCTACCTTAGAAGGAACAGACTTCAAAAACTGACCTTTCAAGTCTCCACGTCGCGTTTACCTTCAGGAACTGCTGCCTCGTAAGTTGTTTGCAATCTTAGGGCAAAATCACTGTAGCGTTCTCCTTTCTTGATTTCCATACGCCAAAACTCTCTCTGTAACTCAGTCTGCTCGTTATCTCTTTCTTCCTTACACCAGTTCTTAAGGCGGGCTATGATGGTCGTATAAGAGACTTTCGGGCGATACACACTGTAATAGGTTTTTAAAATTGGTCCCTCTAGAAAATTCCTAAGCTCTACTATCCACCTGTTTTTATCCTTACCAAGTTGTTCACCCGCGTACCGTTCGAAATCTTCCATAAATGCATCAAATATCTGAATACGTTCAACACCAAATTTTAACGGTTTAACTGCCTTAACACTCCTACCTCTTTATCATACCTAAGAATCTCGAGAAGCTCACCAGCTATTACTATTAAAATTCTATTAGTCGCCTCCTGGTGAGAAATTCCAGACTTTTCTAACTAATAACCTTTCAACCAAAACCTACCACCTTGACCCTGTTGGGACTCTTCAACCTCAGTATCTGTACTACCATCCGTCGTGTACTTACGAGTCTTTGCCGTAGACCCATGCGATACTTTTTTCTTTTGCCTCGTTCGTCGTTCATCAGGCTCCGTGTCACTCTCTTCATACGTATCCTCTCTGACCTGGTACTGCACTTTTTTCCCCGACGTACCTTTTGGCATAGCTCCCTTTTGCTTATACTTCAATGCTTCTGTAACAGACTCCAAGGTAAACACCACACTATCTATATTAACCGATTCATGACTTAGAGCCTCCTGAAATTTCATTAAATACGTCATTGCCGCACTATCACTCGATTTTTCTCCTTGAAACACTGCCTCTAACGCGCAGGCCTGTTTACTTTCATCACCAGACATAGTTACGAAAATCAGAAAAGGACAATAGAATCAAAGACCTGAACCCTGTAAAAGACCCCCCCTAAAATATATAGGCCAAAAGCGTGTAAAAATAACCTTATACAAGAAAAAAAAATATATAAAATACAAACCCAATGTACGAGTATATACGCAATATATATCCCTAAAAAAAAAAAAACGTAAACAAAATGATTAAATATACACAATTTCACGCAAAAAACAATGAACTTACAGAAAAAAATACAAAACAGCAAATATAAAACAAGCAAATATAAAAACATAAAAAAAAAAAATAAAACGTTGGGCGCCAAATATGTTACCGTGCCGGGTGACTAAGGCTGTCATACAATATTCTGACCAAATTAACCAAAACCCGGCAACAGTATCTCGGGATGGGTTACCTTATAAAGAAGACAACAGGTGCAAAACTAAGGAACAATAAACAGGCTGCTTTCAAAATAAACCTTATAATTATAATTAGTGAAATATATACACGTATTTACAACAATTCATAAATTCAATGAGAGCATAATAGTACAGAAACACTGGCTAAATAAATGTTTCTTTTCCTTTTTAACGCACGCCAGACAACTCCCAGCAGGTCTGCCAAGGTCTAGACCAAATAGTCTTTATCCGGCTAAACACCTCGCACTACGAACTCCTGTGCCGTCGGCCAGTCCTTCGCTGCGAACGTGCCTAAGAACGTGCACACCTCGTTGGTAGCCCACTACGACTCCTGTGCCGTCGGCCAGTCCTTCGTTGCCGAACGTTGCAGCTGGAAAATGGCCTGAGGATGACAAACGCCGATCCGTAATGTCGAACGCTGGGTGTGGGGTAGGCCTCCACACACTTGACCATATATATAGTCAACGAAACCAGACCCTGACCTTTGACTCAACCAGAAGGAGAGCACCGATACCCACAACTTGGGCCGAGACGCCTCACTCCTCCGCTCTGGTGGTAACCTTGGCAATCAACCCTTAAATTATGCTCCACTTTCCTTAAAGATTTACAGAAATCCAAAACTCTCAATTCTCTGACCATAAATGCTTTCTATGCCAGCAGACCAAACAATACCAAGATTCCACCAGAGCAGAGTAAAGCTCTGCACGAAACTTCAGAAGGTTTTTACCAACCACCTACACATTGACCCCAATAATTAATTTTTACCCATTACGCAATACATGAAAACAAAAATACGTTATAAAATATCTTAACACTTGCGTTTCAACTTACTATACATATCACAGAGCAACTATATCAAAATTTCCCTAAATAGTTACTGTACATAATTAATAAAGCCGAACCAAAAAATACAGAATACAAAAATTAAAAAATAATCTTTACAAAACATGGAAAAATTACCAACACTGTTACAATATATATATCTTTATATATATATATATATATATATATATATATATATATATATATATATATATATATATATTCCTTCATTGTCCCCCCTATCAATTTCTCCGCCCCTCCTACTCATTCGGTCTGGCTACGGGCCTGTAATAGCAACTTACCATTGTGCTTTATTACTTGCAGGAAAGATGGGAGGCTTTATGGGAAGAAAAAAGCGATGCGAAACTCCTGCTTTGATTGAAGTTGGTTCAGTTTTAATGGCGAAGGATGGCACAGAATTGGAGGTTATTGAACAAGGCAACAGAAATGAGGGAAAAACCCGATCACAGAATATTGTACGTGAAGAACCTGGCCCCACAGTTTATGCCAAATGACAAATTGCTGAAAATGATTTTTTGAGTGCTTTTAGATTGCTAATTGATGATTTTATTTTGAAACATATACAAAAGTGTACTCAAGCAGAAGCTCATAGACGATTGAAAACTACTTCATGGACTGTGTCACTGGAAGAAATTATGGCTACTATTGGCATCATGTTTGCTCGAGGAATATTGGCCAAGGGGCAACCTGCTGATGATCTCTGGTCAAAAGAGTGGGGACCTTCGCTTTCGAGAAATTATGAGATACCTCCGTTTTGACATGAAGTCTAACAGATCTGAAAGGCTGAAAACGGACAAATTTGCACTGACATCTCAAGTTTGGAATTGGTTCACCCAAAATTGCATTGCTTGCTACAGACCAAGCAAATATATAACTGTTGATGAACAGTTATTCCCCACTAAAGCAAGGTGCCCTTTTACCCAGTACATTGCCACTAAGCCAGACAAATTTGGTATAAAATTTTGGATAGCTGCTGATACCAAGTCAAATACTTCTTGAACGGATTCCCATACCTTGGTAAAGATGCAAAGCGCCCATCAAACCAACCGCTTTCAGAATATGTAGTTCTTCAACTTGTCGAACCATACCTTGGCAAAGGAAGAAACATTACGACTGACAACTTTTTTACTTCAGTGAGTTTGTCGTAAATTACAACACAAAAATACTACCCTTGTTAGGACAATGAATCGTGCCCGAAAAGAAGTGCCAATTGCCATCAAGAATTTGCGAGACAAAAGGTTCAACACTCATGTTTTGAAAAATGACCAAGCAACGCTAACTGTCTATCAATGCAAACCAAATAAAAATGTGATTCTTCTGAGCAGCGTGCATAGCTGTGTTCAAGTTGAAGATAATGCAAAAAGAACCCCTGAAACTGTGACTTACTACAATTCAACAAAATATGGAGTAGATATAGTTGATCAGATGGCTCGCAAATACAGCACTAAAGCTGGTTCAAGAAGGTGGCCCGTTCATGTTTTCTATAATATGTTGGACCTCGCTGGAATCAATGCAGCTGTTCTCTATAGGGAAGTTACTGGTAAGAACATTACTCGTCGCAACTTTCTTCTGCAGCTAGCATTACAATTACGACAGGGTTTTAAAAAGAGTGACGCAGAGCAGGATATCAGTGAAGACGACACTGCAGAGACAGATGTGATATTGTCCCGGAAAACAAAACAATGCCAAGTGCGAATGTGCAAGCAAAATAAAACTTGTGAAATTTGTCACAAATGTAAAAAAAAGGTATGTGGATCATGCACAAGCCACGTAATCAAGAAAATCATTTGCAAGAAGTGTTCTTCAACATAGAAAAGCACAGAAATAAAAACTAGGATTTATTAGTAAGATGAAAAAAGGATTATTATTTTGTGAAGTTAACCCTAAAGTTTTATTAATTTATAAGCGTAATTGGGTTTATCGTATATGGTTATAAATAAATACCGTTTATTTACTTCAAATAAAATTAAATACCTGTAAAAAGTATAATTTTCCTTCGATAAATACAAATGTAAACATAAATTAAAAATAATATTAGGTGGCGGTCAATTTGACCGCCTCTCGCTGTTATGGGTATGCAAAAATTTCCGCTGTTCTAGTGTTAAAGATGAAAGTCGTCAATGATGCTGCCGAGTGAGGTATTGCTCTCGCACAACGCTACAATGACACTGACACAAAACGAGGACCAGAAGCAGTACCTCCTACAACTCGTAGCCGCCCACCGAAAACAGATACCAATACCATCCAAGGCGACTCTGATGCAGAAGAAATAATGAAGATACACCCATTATCATGTCCTATTGTCTTACTGTTTTCTTTCATATTCTTTGAGAACCAAAAAAAAATTTAGTTATTCAGTTGTCTATATATTTTCCCAAATTTTCAAAAAGGGGGCAAGTGGGGTGACCCCTAAATATTAACCGAATAACGTGAAACTTTGCACAAATACTGTCCACACCAAGAGGCATAAAACCAACCTTGTGGAGAGAACTTAGTTGATGCTTTAACTTTTTGGACCACCCTAATATATATATTATATATATATATATATATATATATATTATATATATATATATACACTAATAATAATAGAGATCATATAAAAATATCTTTGTAGAATGATAGAGGTAAATCACATTGTAATGTAACAAAGCTTGTCTTCATTTTGTATAAATTTAAAGTTATTCAGACATTTATTAAGAAACAACATGCAAAACTATAGTAGTTCATATCCTCTACACCTATATATAAACATCTTGAACCTCGTCAGATGGTCCTTTCATAGTGACAAGTGGACTAAATTCATTAAAAGCTGAAGCTATCATGCATATCTAAACAGCATCAGATTCTAGCAGGTTTGAGGACAGTAGTGCAAGTTTTTCTGTTATTGTTATTAAAATTTAATATATATAAAATATATTTATTATTTATATTTTTTGAAAATGTGAATAGTTTTTCAGCCTAGGTTCAGTTAAGATGGCAAATATCTCTTTGAAATATACATCTTCATTTGGAAGAAAAGGACTTCTTAGCCACATTAAAGATGTAAGCTTATCAGTTTAAACTTGAGGTAGGGTGTAATGGTACCCTTTCCACCAGTTATTGGATAGGGCTATTGCAGAAAAAGTGAATGATTAGGATTAATAATCATATTACTACAAATGACCCTTCAACTCGGATCATAAAAAGTTTGATTTATCATTGTATTGGGGTAATTCTCTTACACTGGTGGAGTTGATTAGGGGTGTACCAATTTTAATTAGATCATAGCCACTAAGGTGACCTCATCATTATTTACTGGTCATTACAGTAAATGAAACTCATAGATGTAAGAGTATAGAGTATAAAAAATAGAACTTTTAAAACAAGCTGGAGCAGATTATGTTCCTTACAAGACTATTTCATGAACTAGATGTAGGTAGGATATTGGATCTTTTTTTTTTATGAAGCCAATGTAGGGCATTCAGAATATAGAAACTTTTAAATGATAAAAAAAAAAAGAAGCCGTAGTTACAGCATATTTTGGTTTCTGAATTGGCCTTAGATTAGATATCATTGATATTATCCTGAAATGTACGTAGCAACATCAAGTTGGCCTCTAACTTTTGTTAACAAGGAATAGATGAAATCATCTATATAAATTTATTATGTTTACTTCAGCCATTGAAGCTTTAACAATAACATGTAGCAATTCAGTGAAATAAAATTTGTATGTCACACCCTAATAGGTTAAATTTCAGTTTTCACTGATATTAAGAATATCATTTGCATTTAGTTTTGATTTGCGAGCAATTTTCTAAATCTTGTCTAAATTTTGGCTTTCAACCTGTTTTAGAGTCTTAGTTGCATTCAGTTTCTCGCATTACAACGAGCATCTACTCTAACTGGAAATGAAACCTTGGCAGAAGATGACCCAGAAGTATGGGAACTAGTCAAGAATGAAAAGTTAAGACAGAAGAAAGGTTTTGAGCTTATTGCATCAGAGGTAGTATGATGATTGATTTTGGATTAGAATAAGTATGGGGGTATTTAGATAGGGTATTTTGATGAGAGGACTAGACTGGGGTGGAGCCAGGTAGCAAATAAGATCCGGGAGGCTGGATGGACAGCACTGGGGATATCGAGAGGAGGAAGAGGGGATGACAAGTTGTGGTGGTGGAGCCAAGAAGTGCAAACAGGGATACAGGATAAGAATATGGCAAAGAAGAGATGAGTTGAATCGAGAAAAGAAGAGGATTGAGTGAGATATAAAGAAGCAAATAAAAGGGCTAAGAAAGCAGTGGCTCAGGCAAAGGCAGCAGGCTAGGCTGGCAGAACATTTATGATGAGTTGGAGACACACAAAGGCCAGAAGAGGATCTATAGCATAGTGAAGGAAAGAAATAAAGCCACAAAGGATGTAACACATCCTTAGCAAGTCAGGAATGAAGAAGGTGAAGTACTGGTGAAGGAAGAGGAAATAAAGAAGAGATGGGAGTGTTATTTCCAAAACCTCCTAAACGTAGAAAATAAAAGGAGGATTTTTGAGGATGGTGTGGAAAATCTAGGTATGGTAAGAAATGTAGACAAGAAGTAAGGATGGCTTTTACAAAAATGAAGAATGGAAAAGCAGGAGGACCAGATGAGATACCATCAGAAGTATGGAAATCATTGGGGGAAGAAGGACTGGATATATTGTGGAGGATATATATTTACTGCAGTTTTTGAGACTGAGAGGATGCCAGAGGAATGGAGGGAAAGTACATTGGTACCAATTTACAAGCAGAAAGGAGACATCCAAGAGTGTAAAAATTACAGAGGAATAAAGCTCATATCTCATACCATGAAGATCTGGGAAAGAATTGTGGAAGTGAGACTGAGAGAGGAAGTAGTGATCTCTGATGAGCAGTTTGGTTTTATGCTAAGAAGAGGAACAATGGATGCAATATTTCCACTTCAACAATTATTAGAAAGGTACGGAGAAGGAAGAACGTAGTTATATCTAGTGTTTGTAGAATTAGAAAAAAGCGTATGATAGAGTCCCAAGGCAGGAAGTGTGGAGATGTTTAAGAGACAGGCAGGTACCTGAGAAGTATGTCAGACTGATCTAAGATATGTATGAGGGAGCTATTACGAAGGTGCGAAGTAGTATGGGAGAGACTGAGAAATTTGAGGTACGAGTTGGTCTACAGGCATCAGTGCTGAGTCCGCTGATTTTTGATATTGTGATGGATGTGATCAGCAAAGACATGATAGAGGAGGCTCCATGGACCATGATGTTTGCTGATGACATCATGTTGTGCTCAGAAACAAGAGGGAGTGCAAGAGAAATTAGAGAAGTGGAGAGTAGCTCTGGAAACTAGGACTAAAAATAAGCAGAGAAAAGACAGAGTATATGAAATGTGCACCTGGAGATGAACAAATAGGAAGTGTCATGGTCCAGGAATTTATTATAAAGAAAGTTAAAAATTTCAAGTATCTGGGATCAATCATAGAGAAGGGAGACTTGGAGAAATAAACAACAGAATTCAAGCTGGCTGGAAAAATTGGAGAGGTATCCGGAGTATTGTGTGATAAGAAGGTGAATGTGAGGATGAAGGGAAAACTGTTCAAGACAGTAGTAAGACCAGCACTACTATATGGGGCAGAAACATGGCTGATGAAAAGAAAATGGAAGTGGCAGAAATGAAGATGCTCCAATGGATGTGTGGAGTGACTAGGATGGATAGAGTGAGGAGTGATTTAATAAGAACAACAAAAGTAATGGAAATCTCCAAGAAGGCACAGGAAAGGAGATTGAAATGGTATGGGCATGTCCAGAGGAAGGAGGAGTATGTGGGATGATGGATGCTGAGGATGGAAATTCCAGCCATGAGGAGAAGAGGTAGACCTAAGATGAGGTGGTGGGATAGACTGAAGAAAAATATGAGTGAAAAGGGACTGGAGGAAGAGGTGGCTCAAGACAGAAGTGAATGGAGAAGAAGGATCTGCAACAGTGACCCCACATAGAAGTGGGCTAATAAGGCTGCAGAAAAAGAAGAATAGGTCCAAGCAGCTTAGTTATTAGTTTGTTAGTTTAGATTCCAAATTACAGTGATGTTTATAATTATGCCCCTGACAAATAAATCTGGAGGGGCCATACTGGATTGCACCTGTCTGTTCATCCATCCATTCGCACTTTCTTGTCCTTAACATAAATTGATGAAACTTCATACACATGGATCATCGAAAGATGATGTGTCATGAGCAAGAATTAGCTCCCTGCATCAAAGGTCAAGGTCACAGAGGCATTGATGTTACTCCAACATAATTCTTATTTAGTCTGTCTCATTTCAGCTTAAGTTTTTTGCACTTTTATTTTGTAAGGTACCTTAAATAGAGAAATCTATAATGTAGCTCTTGAGGCATTCCATATCAAAGTGTACACACTTTTTGGTGATTTCTGCCACTCATCTCACTGATTTTAATGATTTTTGGTGTGGTAGTTGGTTATGATGAGTAATGAAGCGTGACCAAATTTTAGCCACTTGGGTCAAATAGTTTGGGAGTAACGACCCCCCCAAAATTTGGGGTCAGCAGCGTAACCTCGTGATTTTGAAAGGTCATAACTCAGGATCTAATGGATGGATTTTAATGATTTTGGTGTTAAAATGCTCAGAAAAGACAGCAGAATAACTTTAATTTTATGCACAGAGTGCGTACATTCCATTAAAAAAAGTTGCATTTATATTTCACCTTTGACCTTGACCTCAGGTCAGAGCTCATAATTCAAGGTCATGAAAATTGGCATAAGTAAAGGCCTTTAGATCAGTGATGCACAAACCCTGGCCCGCGGGCCAAATGTGGCCCCCACAGGTCTTTTCAATTCACATTTTTCACATGAAAAGGGTACCTAGCTACCCAAAGAAAAATCTGAAATATTACCCCTGGTTATAAAAATGCATATTTATAAAAAATAGAATATCTATATTAGTGATGTAGGTCACATCCGCATCC
This sequence comes from Bathynomus jamesi, assembly GCA_023014485.1. NCBI lineage: Eukaryota > Metazoa > Arthropoda > Malacostraca > Isopoda > Cirolanidae > Bathynomus > Bathynomus jamesi. The sequence continues at coordinate 262,268 of JAJOZX010001874.1, read as the reverse complement.
GCGGAACATCCGCACATTTTCTCGCATCCACACCCACATCCACACTTTGGACTGCGGATGTCGTGCGGATGTGGACCGTTGAGATAAAATGTCATTAATAAGCGGAAATTATCAAGTTCTACTATATTAATAGAACTAGTTCATTGTGCGCAAAAGTGATGCAAGCGACAAGATGAGAGGCTGTTCTTGTATGAAGTTACTCTCTTGCAACCTACTTAGATCCACGTTACAAAGCTGTTATTTTCACATAGTACATTAGAACGAGTTAAATCATCACTTGGCAAAGCAGTTGAAGAGCTTCAATCTCTTGAATCTGTCGCTTCACCACCCACCAAAAGAATAAAAGTTTCAGTGATAGAACCAACACCTTCAACAAGCAAATCTATCACAGAATCTGTCTCTCAGTTTCTTGAGTCAAGCAGCAATGATGAGACCTATGCGATGTCAAAAGATGTAGTAAAAATGATCGAGAGCTATCACCAAGAAAAACGCCTGGCTGCATGTGACAATCCTATTAGTTGCTGGAAAAATACGCAGAATATCTATCCATACTTGAGTAAACTTGCAAGGAAACATTTAGCCTGTCCTCCAACAAACGTACCAAGCGAGAGATTATTTAGCAGTGCTGGATTAATATATGATGAAAAGAGAAACAGACTGGCAGCAGAAAAGGCAGAAAAATTAATGTTCCTTAAGCATAACCTTCCTATAATTAAGTTTGAACATTAAATGATGAACATCTTAGTTTACTTTATTTTAATTACTCATTTATAAATATGCCTAATAAAACTTTAAACTTAATATAAATAGTTATCAAGCTAATTAAAGATCTCTTTCTATAAGGGTGGAGGTTGGGGAAAGAGGTCGGTGGGGTGCATTTGAGTTGGGTTCACGTCCCGCATCCTGGTAACACAATTATGGTTTCTAATTGTGGCTGAAACTCAACAAAATATAACGAATTTATTTGCAGACAAATTCACTAATTGATTTCTATATTAGTTAGATGCTTGATATTATTTTATATGTTCAGAGAAAAGTACAGCAATTATTGTACAATTAATCAATTATACTACATTATAGCTACAGCTCTCTCTATATAATAACTTATATACGTTAAACACAACAAATCTCGAATATATCCTAAAAAATAACGAAAATGTAGACATCCGCGGATGTTGAAATCAAACATCCTCATCCGCATCCGCATCCGCGGATGTGAAAAAAATGACATCCGCTACATCACTAATCTATATATCTGGCCCCTACATATAAAACAAATGGTTGGTTTGGCCCTCACATCAAAAAAGTTTGTGCACCACTGCTTTAGATGAAGCATATTCAAGCAAAAAATTGGAGTGGGATCTCCATGGGTTTGCTTCCCAGAAGCATTTGAATTTGTGCATGTTGAAAATTTTGAGTATTTTATTTAAGATAACTTCACAAATAGTTCATATATATACATATTATAATATAGCTACGTACATGATTTCAAATATACCGTACCTATAGGTAAGCATCAAGATTTTTACAAACAAATTATTTGGTTCTCTAAAAGTATCAATAATTTTTATTACAAATCCTATATAATTTTTGCAGTTAAAAGTAACTTTAAATTTAGGTGTTTGAAGTTTGAACAATGACTAACTTGTACAGGTATTTCTGATGAATTAACACTTCATATTGCCGTGCTGAACCTGAAAAATATAAATTTTATACCTATTAAAAATTTAAGTAAAATTATCATGATAAGGAGTTGTTTAAAAAATTAATTAGCAAGGTAGGTAGTTAAACCCCTTAGTTACCTCCCAAGGCCTAGGTGTGTACCTCATTCCAACTTCTGAAGGACCTAGGCCTAGATACTTTGCAGGGTGCCAAAACAGGTTTTTTTCATTCCCTATTAGTTTAGAGATCTTATATATTCTACTGTATGGCAGAAACAAGCATAGGCATTGGGCACACGCTTGTGGAGAAAATAAATTTTCTAATTTCTAAGCTACTAGGATCCTAACCCAGGACCATTTATTCATAGTCACAGGCTCTAACGACTAGAGGGTTAGAGGGATTTCCACTATTTAATAATAATTTAATATTAGGAAGCTGTACAATTTAAGATAGACTAATACTTAGAACTGTATTCATACATGTAATTATTAAAATATAGTTAGTTACAGTATATAGCAGAGGCCACTAAGAGTAGAGTAAACAGATTAAAAACGAAACGCTGTAATACCTGGAGGATTAACATGTCAACTGCAGCCCCTGGATGTGTTGATAAACAAGCCTTTTAAGGAGTACATGCGCGAAGAATGGAACAAATGGATGTCACCCCCACAGCATGAGTTAACACCAGCAGGTCGGATCAAGAGGCCCACAATACCTCAGGTTTGCCAGTGGGTCAAAAATGCTTGGAATGAAGTTAAAGCTGAGATAGTTGTACGTTCCTTCAAGAAGTGTGGCATTAGCAATGCCCTTGATGGCACTGAAGATGACCTTTTATACGAGGAAACACACACTTCTGACACAGAGAGCAGTGATGACAGTGATCATGAATATGAATAAAACTTTTTGCTTTCCCCATTTAATCATGTTTTAAAATGTAATGAAATAAATTCGTAATCAGTTTTTTTGTTTTTCCCATTTAATCCTGTTTTAAAATGTAATGAAATAAATTCGTAATAATTTTTTTTTCGAAAATATGCCCGCCAAAATTGGGGTGCATCTTATATGCCTGTGCGCCTTATATGCCAGAAAATACGGTATGTCATTTTTCAGATGTGCAAGAGCCACAAAATATTTTAAAAAGAATTTAATTATTAAAAACTTATACGGTACATATAGTTATACTCACATTATTAAATTGTTTAATTACTGTTTGTAGAAGGCTTAGTTTGGGTCTTCATTTTGGCTGTTAATGCTTTAAAGTTTGGCTGATATGATGTTAAGCGGTATGAAGAAGCTCAATCAAGTGTTTGTTAGTGAGGGCAGCACAATGTTTTGACTTTACAAACTTCATTACAGAGAAGAGTGCTTCATAGCAATAAGTTGTCCCAAAAACTGAGAAGTTGGAAAATGGTTTTCCTGAGGTGAGGATACTGTGTCTCTGGTACTTGCTTCCAAAACTCAACTGCAGATAAGCTTTTATGTATCAACTTTAAACCCACACCCTCCTATAGCTCCAAAAGTTCTGTTTGTATTGAAGCAGCTTCTGTAACAAAAGGTGTGGTAACGACAGCCATCGTTGATGACATCAATCAGGAAAGGATTTACAAGAAATTCAAAGCATGGTTTTAGCTTCTTTAGTTCATCAAACCTGAACTGAAAATCATCAATTAGTCCTTCTAATTTACCTTTGTATTCCTCCAATTTACTATCTTTTATTTCAATATCAGGAAAAGTGTTTGCTCGGTTTTTCAGGTGGAAAAAGTGGTCAAATTTTTTTGTTACTAGATCTTTTTGGAAGAGCTTTATTTTATTCTGGAAACTGAAAACTGTCTGTGTAAGGTCAGAAATGACCTTATCCTTTCCCTGAAGTGCCAAATTTAGATTTTGAAGGTGTTGTGTTACATCAGTAAAAAACATCAGATCCTGCACCCATTCGTGATCTTCTAGTTGTGGGTATGACTTTCCCTTTTCTTTCGAGAAATCAATGATAGGTTCCAACAGTGCAACAAACCTATTCAGGAGATTACTAGTTGATAACCACCTTACAATACAGTAGAATGAAAGGTCATCTGGCTTATCTTGAAGATCCAGCTCCTCGATAAAATTTCTAAACACTTGGTGCGTTTTTGCATTTGAATGAATGAAATTCACAATTTCTATAACACATTTCATAACATTGTCATACCTAAAGTACTTGCTTACCAAATGACCATGGTGAATGATACAGTGAATAAAGAGACACAGGATACTTGGGATTGCATGTCAAGAGCCCAACTAGGCCTACATTTTGTCCTACCATAGCTGGTGCTCCATCTGTTGCAACACTTACAGGTTTATTCAATGGTACTTGAGTGTTTGATAATGCCTCATCAAGTGTGTTCTTTATGTCAACCCCTCTGGTGGTTTCTCTTAGGGTCATTAAGTCCAAGAGTTCTTCTTTCACATTTCCATCGCCAGTTGAGGGTTATCTTTAATATCTGTGGATTCATCGAGGGCCAAACTGAATGCAACAGAATTCTTCAAATCACTCTGCAATGAGCATGTAATTTCAGTACTGATCTGGGAAATATGTCTCTCTGTAGTGTGGTGGGAAATAGAAATACTTGCTATTTGTTCTTGAAGCTTTGTGTTATCTAGAGCGAGAATTGCAGTAACATTGGCAATATTCTTCTTCACAAATTCTCCACTACTGTAGGGAAGTTGAGCATGAGCAGTATTCCATGCCATAACAAAACTAGCTTCAGTAGTTAAGTCAGCTGTCTTACACAATGATGAAAGTACAGTTTGTTGGGCAACTAGGCTAGATTTCAACATTAACTTAGTCTTCCGCAATTCTGATTTGGGAGGAAATTCTGTAATAAAATTTTTATGGTTAGTTTCATGATCATGCTTTAAGTTACTGGCTTTAAAGTGATTGAGTGCCATGTAACAGATAAGACACACAGGTTCCCTACCCTTAACAGTAAAGGCAAAGCTCTCATCCCACTCCTGTTTAAAAACTCTATTTTCTTCTTCATACTTCGTTTCTTACACTTTGTCTGCTCAGTCATTTTAATCAACTAAGGGGTTGTATAACTTTCACTTGTATAGCTGAGAAAAATAGCCACTATTTGATCTAAGAAGCCAATTTTAAAACACACTCACTCGTTACTACACGCGGCCCACAGGGTAGCTTGAGGGGTACTGGACACTGGTGAGTGGCAATTGGTGTTAATTACGTAATTATCCCGCTTAGTGCCTGTCACGCAAAAGAAATTGTCATACACATGATGCATTTTATTGTCAATTCAATTTTTCCTTGTTTTTTCATTTTTTTTGTGAAAAAAAAAATTATATATATTTGTATCATGAATTTTGTCTTTTATGATAAATACAATAAAAACCAAAATTGTCTCACGAGCCACAGTTAACAACCTCGTGAGCCAGGGTTTGGCCGCCGTTGGTATATAGGCATACATGTTAATAAGCAATTTAAATAGCAGTACTCACATTTTCCATGCAGTTGTAAGTTTTTGATTACATGATATGTTTTTGATAAGTTTGTATCCAGTTTCTTGATTGCTTTTTAAGATGATGCTTTTTCAGGATCATATTGGCTTCATTGGTTTCCTTTTTTGTGATTGTATATGTTCTTCCAGTAGCTGTTATTGGGTTTATGATTGTGAGGATTTTAGACAAATCTACTGTAAGTATATCAGGATTTTCAGGATAAGTAAATGACTTGTTTGGGCCACAAGGGTGAAGGAAGTTTACTTTCACTTCACCCTCACCAGGATATGTTTCTATCACACACACAATCCACCAGTGGTTATCATACTCCACTGTTACATATCCTGTGACATTTTCAATTAATTGAGTGGCTTGTTGGGGGGAAGCGAATTCCTTTCGACTTTCAACTGAGGCACTGTGCATTTGTACTTATAAACAATTTTTTGTTAGTGGTATGAATGAATGTAATTTTTGAGTTCCTGGTATGGTTTTTGCTTTTGATAAAATTGGATCTAAAAATTCTTTCTCATTTGAGTATTGTTCTTGAGTTGCAAAGCTAAAAGACAATTGAGTCAATTTTAAGGAACTGAAATCAAAAATCTTTTGGGGACAGATTTTGATTTTCATATGGCCTAAGAAGACTTTCTTCTGATGCTTCCCTTTTGATGGTTCCTCCGACACCATCCAATGGTCCCTTGCCATGGCTGGTAGCAAAAAAATGCCACTCAGCCTTAACTCCAAATTCTTCATGGTGGCGGCATAAATTTAAAAAGTTTTTGCAGTTTTTGCATTGACCTGCCCATCTGTCGGTAAAATAGATAATTCTGTTTAATAGCTGAAAATTTGACTTAAGATGATTTATTAAAGCTTTTATGAATAGATGCACTGCAACAGTATCATGTGTATTACACTGAGATAATAGTTAGAGAGCTGTGATTTACTTTTTCTTGCTCTTTGTAATAATAAACCCATGGATGAAGAGTCTCTTGGCAATTATTCCAGTGAAATCCTTGAGCACAATCTCGGACTACAAAGGAATAGTTTTCAGAAGAGTCCCCAATCACCAAAAAATTGCCTTCATCCAGTTCATTTTTTCTTTTTTCTAAATACTTGGCTTGTTGTTTGGCAATGAAATCATGATGCCTTAGTCGAATTAGTCGAGAAATAAAGGTATCTAGGAAATCTTCTAAATTTTGAATAACACAGTCCAGCTGAGATTGATCTGTTTTTGTCCACTGTTTGTACTGGATTTCATCAATACCGTTTCTTCGTAACATGTAAGAAGAGTTTCCTTTAGCGAATCAGGTTGAGGGCATTGATCACACACTCCTAAATAGCAAGAAGGTTGACTTTTGTCACAAATAATTTTGGCTAAAGCACAGTGGTAACTACTCAATGGAGTTTCTTCCTCACTGGTAATTTCTGCCATTCTAGAACCTGTCATCATTAACTTAACATTCTGATGAATTGTGCAGATGCACACACTATGCATCCCACTTGCTCCTGCCAAAACACATTCTTTGGGGAGTAGCATTGCAAATTTTGAAAATCCTATAGAGGGAGCTGGGAACTTAAATTTAAATTGTTGATATGCTGCTTTTAGATTACATAAAACTAACCTGTTTTGATATTTTTTTCGTTCACCATTTTCTTTTATTGTTACGCAGTCTTTCTTGCCTGCCATTTGTCTACTTATTTCATCATTTCTAAAAAACTCTTTAACAGTGTTAGTTGCTTCCAGTGGCAATTCTTTTACCATCTTTGGATTCGGTGATGACAATACTCCTTTTTCTTTTGCAAGCAGCTGAGCCTGAACAGCCATTCTTTGTGAACAGTTAAATCCTTGAATTAGTTTTCTTACATTCATTGATGGTGCAAAAACAGTTAGAATCATAATTTGGTCATGTTTATCTGACTTTTGATATTTATCTTTCAATGTTTGGACAACTACTTCTGGCTTGGACAGTTTGTCTACATTTGATGGACCTGGCTCTTGAGAGGAATTTCACCTACCATATCTAAGTGTCTTCTTACAGAACTTTGTATTTTGACCATTTTTGTGGGAGGTATGCTTCATTTCTTTGAATCTTGCGCTTTACAATCGGACTTTCCCCAATCATGGCGATTGTCTCATTCATTGCTGACAATTCAGCCTCCTTGTCAACAAAAACATCATCTGATGACATGGTTTCCATAGTAGTATCAGACAAGCTTGATAATAATATTTCTGGTTCTGCTATATTTTGAACTTGTAAAATAGGTAGGTAAGGAAAAATTTTTTCTGCATGATGAACATAACTTTTGGCCTGGCTTCAAATGATTTGGAAATTTTTCTATCAGTGATTGTGAAGCAGGCCGAAGATCAGAAGATCTTAATTTATTGTGGGAATTGAATGGATCACAATAATATTTTGATAACATTTTATCAGCATATAGTCAAAATGTGAACACACACGAATTTAACATGATTAAATATACAAATTATATAGGTACTGTGATGAAAATTATTGTTCTTTTAGAACAGCAAATACCTTAAATTTGCAAAAATCTTAATACATAGTTTATTTATCAAACCATGAATGTAGCTATATTTATACGTATATTTATATACATACATATGTATGAACTATTTGTGAAGTTATTTTACATAAAATGCTCAAAATTTTCAACATGCACAAATTCAAATGCTTGTGGAAAGCAAACCCATGGACATCCCACTCCAATTTTTTGCTTGAATATGCTTCATTTAAAGGTCTTTACTTATGCCAATTTTCATTACCTTGAATTTTGAACTCTGACCTGAGGTCAAGGTAAGGTGAAATATAAATGCAACTTTTTTTTAACAGAATGTACGCACTCTGTGTATAAACTTAGTTATTCTGCTGTCTTTTCTGAGCATTTTGACACCAAAATCATTAAAATCCATCCATTATATTCTGAGTTATGACCTTTCAAATTCATGAGGTTACGCTGCTGACCCCAAATTTTGGGGGGTCATTACTCCCAAACTATTTGACCCAAGTGGCTAAAATTTGGTCACGCTTCATTACTCATCATACCCAACTACCACACCAAAAATCATTAAAATCAGTGAGATGACCTGACATAAGGTGTGTACACTTTACATGGAATGCCTCTCTTTCAACTTTGCTTTGCAAGCATAACAAAAAAAAGTTATTGTGCAGACCACCTTATTTTGTGTAGCAACCATTACATTATTATAAGGAGAGCTTATTTAAATCTAAATGTACTTACAATCAGGGTTGGCAAAAAAACCAGTTGGGTTTTTGCCAACCCTGCTTACAATGCTTGTCACACGCTGTGTATCTATTTTTTTCAAAAGAACTTCTGCACAAGAGCTGGCCTTGAAGCACTGGGATCGTGTCTCAATAACAAATATTCAGAAGGGTATCCAGGGCAGAGATATTATGGTGGAACAGAAGTTATTGATCAGGTAACATATAACAGAACTGTTCAGGGGGCATATCTACTGATGAGTTTTGTAGAAAATGTATGATACTGTACTACTTTTACTTCATTCTTAAAGTTATTAATCTAATTAAGTCTTAAACATAAGTGTTGAATTTTTTGCCTAGAGTAGTTACGCTCTGTAAGAAAGTACTTTATTGATCTGATGCTTCTTGTTGCAATAAATTTCTTTTAAGAGTGTCACTTGCTGGTTGAGTGTCTGTCCCAATCATGGGAACTTACCATGGTGTCATCTCATCAAGTGCCATCTAGAGGGTGTTAGTTACCTCCTCCTGGAAGGGGGGTTTTAAAGTTTGAGAGCTGTTTGTTTCCTCTTGTATTTTTTTTTTAACCCTGATTTTTTAGCTTGTTACATTTTCATTTCAATCATTCATTCATTTCGTTCCATTCATGATCACTTTCTTCATTGGCATTGTTATCTCTTTGTTTTATGTTGTTTACCTTCAAAATGTTGAGTCAATCAACATTTCATAAAGAATTTTTATTAACATCAATACTTTTCCCATCTAGGTTGAAGTCTTGTGTCAGAAAAGAGCTCTCACAGCTTTCCGGCTGAAGCCTGAGGAATGGGGATGCAATGTGCAACCTTACTCTGGTTCTCCTGCAAACTTCGCTGTATATACAGGCGTCTTGAAACCACATGATAGAATAATGGGTCTCGATTTACCAGATGGAGGACAGTTAGTTATTTTTCTCTTTTCAACAGTAAATGCTTTGTATCATAATTAGGGGTGCTTTAAGTAGTTTTAGGACCATTTGTGGAGGTGATATTAATTTAAATGAGAATGATGATTTGCATAAAGATGAGTAGATAGTGACCTTGATTTTGCCTGAGGTGTTACTGGAGGCAACTATATCACATTTCACCTTTGCATTCAAAAGCAGTGAGATGGGTGTCTTAGCAAAGCAAACATTATCTGACAGATTTTGAGATGTGTGATTGGTCATTTCCTTAGTCTGTCTGTACAATTTTTGGCTGTTATTAAAAGTCAACCATGAAGTGTAGAAATTCCAGTGTTGTCCCATTTTACAGAGAAACTCATTAAGTTTTTTCTGATAACAAGTTTTGACAAGTTTTTTCTTTTTTGTACGCGGGTGACAGACATTGATGATTTAAAAGCAAGAATCACAGCTGCTATTGAGCGAATTCATGTGGATATGCTGCAGTGTACATGGCAACATTTGGATTATCGATTGGATGTTTTGCGAATCACTGATGGTGCACATATCGAATGTTTGTAACAACGTTACTTTAATAAAAGAAACTTTTGAAAATACAGATTCTAAATCTTGTTTAAGAATTTTACGTGTTATCAAGAATTTTATTAAAAGATGAAATTGTACCATACAGATAATTTTCGGACACACTGGAATTTCTAAAAAACTTGTCACAACTTGGTATCAGAAAAAACTTAATGAGATTCTCTGTAAAATGGGACAACACTGGAATTTCTACACTTCATGGTTGACTTTTAATAACAGCCTAAACTTGTACAGATAATTCTCGGACACCCTGTATATTTGAATTGTTAAAACGGCTACCACTTTGCTCAGTAAGACTGGTATTACTGCCTTAAAGTTTTTTAAGGTCTTTTTATGCAGGATGAAGTGAGTTCATTTCATGTCTATGACTGGGATGTAGAATATCTTCATCTAATGAATGTGTGTAATATGAGAGTATTGTTTATCAGTTGCGTGTTTACGATTAGAAACCAATTCTGTCTCTCATCACTGAAAATGGGGAAAAACGTTTTGAGATGGTCTGTTAAAAAAAAAAAAAAAAAAAAAGCCAAGCCAAGATACTGAAATGAAATTAAAGCTTGCACTATCATTTGGTACTATTTTTCAGCTTAACTCACGGTTTCATGACTGATACAAAAAGAGTGTCAGCCACTTCCCTTTATTTTGAATCGATGCCTTACAAGTTGAATCCTGGCACCGGTCTCATTGATTATGACAAACTTCATGAAACCGCGCGTCTCTTTCGGCCACGCATGATTATCGGCGGAGCTAGCGCATATGCAAGACTTTTCGATTATAAACTTATGAGAGAGGTAAGTAATTTATTCTTATCTTGTTACTAAAGCACTTTATAGCTATATTTTTTCTTTCAAAGCTAATGTATGGCAGTGCGGTAACGGAATTTTCGAAAAAAATTCTGTACAAATATTACAAGGCCTAAACACACTTGCTTTTTAGATAATTAATTTATCGATATGAATTTTAATAATAAGAGGTTAGAACTTGTTTTGGTTGAATGTTTTCTTCGGTTTAAAACTATAAAGAACTTGTTATAGATTTGCGATGATGTAAATGCTGTGCTTTTAGCCGATATGGCTCACATCTCTGGGTTGGTGGCTGCTAATTTGATACCTTCTCCTTTCGATCATTCTCACATTGTAACAACAACCACACACAAAACACTTCGAGGTCCAAGGTAAGATAGAACGCGAGACTTCCGTTTTCATTACGGGTCACTCGCTACTCAACCTTCTACATTGAATCTGGGAAGCGAAAATGAAAGAATAAATAAATATTGACATGTTTGTTTACTTCTGAAATCCAGGGAATAAGGGATGAACATTTAAATTTTTATAATCTAGATAAGAGGCTTAGCTTGTAGCTAAATCTAACCAGAATTTGTTTTAGTATGGGATAACCCTAACAATTTTAGTTATTACACAAATGTGTACTATCAGAAATCTATTTAGGAAAAACTAAATGCGTTGCCTGAATGGAAAACAAAATTCATTCATATTGTAGTAATTTCCTACGAGTATCATCAGTATCATGAATAATACAGGGTGTACATAAAGTCAGGATCTATTTTTGTGAAGCACTTGGAAATGATATGGAATTCAATCATAAAATGATAAAGTGGTAACATTTATTAAATAATTAAGAGTAGGATTCGACGTGACGCCCATCAGTATCCCTGCACAGCTCAAATCGTTCCGCAGCATTTCTAAACACATTCTGGAGCATTTGCGGGGTTATGTTATCTGCAGCAGTTCGTATACGTGTACGTAAGTTTTCAAGACTCGTAATCTTCGTCTGATAGACGTGCGATTTGATAAAGCCCCATGCAAAGAAATCTAAAGGGGTTAAATCTGGTGATCTCGCTGGCCAAGGTCTGTTGCTTCCGCGTCCGATCCAGCGATTTGGAAAACGTCCATTTAGATAATCCTGAACAATTTTGGCATAGTGACAAGGAGCACCATCATGTTGATAGACGACGGGGATAGGATTGTTAGTACCGTCGTCTATCAACATGATGGTGCTCCTTGTTACTACGCCAAAATTGTTCAGGATTATCTAAAATCTAAATGGACGTTTTCCAAATCGCTGGATCGGACGCGGAAGCAACAGACCTTGGCCAACGAGATCACCAGATTTAACCCCTTTAGATTTCTTTGCATGGGGCTTTATCAAATCGCACGTCTATCAGACGAAGATTACGAGTCTTGAAAACTTACGTACACGTATACGAACTGCTGCAGATAACATAACCCCGCAAATGCTCCAGAATGTGTTTAGAAATGCTGCGGAACGATTTGAGCTGTGCAGGGATACTGATGGGCGTCACGTCGAATCCTACTCTTAATTATTTAATAAATGTTACCACTTTATCATTTTATGATTGAATTCCATATAATTTCCAAGTGCTTCACAAAAATAGATCCTGACTTTATGTACACCCTGTATAATGACAGTATACTGTGACTGGATTGCATGTACAGTTTCGGAAAAAATTTCGCCTTGAGACATAAAATTTGCTAAAAGCATAAAAAAATTACTAATTGGTGTTATTGTTTCCTTTTAAATATTTTCTCTTTCGGTTCCAGTAATAAAATTCCAAGAACGAAATCCAATCTTACTAATTATTAATTTTTTTTTTTTTTATTTAGAAATTTTGTTCCTAAGCAAACTTCCCCCCCCCCTGAAACTGTACATAGTCTAGTGTCCAGGAGTTCAGATATTGCGTGCACAAGACAAGGATAACCGATAGTTTCTTCTTGTGTATTTTGTTGATTTTAATTCCATTGTGTGTGTGTATACTTAGTCTGAACTGAATTTTTGTATTAAACTTTTTAAGGCTTGTTTAGATTAATCTGCAAGTCCAGCCTTTGATTAAAAAATTCAAGAACTATTCAGGAAAAGAATACAACTTGCCTAAAGTTGTTTTACAATATTTTTCAGTACAATTTAGATATCTGATATGACGTTAATGTATATACACTATTCTAATCGGAATATGCCGTTGAAAGCATGGAAGCTTTTTAGGCAAAATTAATGGTATTTGGTTTTATTACTTCGAGAATAAAATTAAGGACTAACTTGTATTACTGAAAATATGGCATTTAGGACTGAGCAGCTTATTTTTGTATTAATCCACTTAGCTAGATCTTTAGAATGTAATACAGTACTTCAATATTTTCACAGTTTATGTAAAGTACATGTACTGATTGTAGCCATTATATATATATATATATATATATATATTATACAGGGTGTCCAGTAAGTCTGGAACCATAGGGCAAAATGATAAAAACGGCAATAAAAACGCTGAAGAGACTTTTGGGGACTGTTTGTGAAATGAGCGAGGATGGTAGCTGCTGTGTCATCGTCGGTGGATGTCCTCGGAGGTCCACTGCATGGTTTATCTCCTATGGATCCCGTTTCCCTGAACTTTGCTACAAGTTTGCCGACACAGCTGTGTGTTATCGGCGCGCGGTCCGGATGCAATCTGTTAAATTCCTCAGCGACCTCCCTCTGACTCCGATTTCCTACGAGCAGAATTACCTGGATGCGTTCTTCCTTACTCAACGACATCATGGGCACTTGTATAAACGGAAAAACATGAATTAATTATTTTACCCTATAGTTCCAGACTTATGGGACACCATATTATATATATACAGGGTGTCCCAGAATTAACTATTTCAATGAAATCGGACAAATTTAATAAAAACTGACATAATTTTGTGTTTATTACTAAATTATGATACAAAAACAAATAGATTTATAAATCATAAGTCAAAACTTTATTGAGAAGTTTCAACATGTGCACCGTCTGTATCTGCAAATTTCAAATCTATCCTCAGCGCTGCGAAACACATTTTGAAGCATTTCAGGTGTTATCTCCCGCACTGCCAACTGGATGCGTTCTTTAAGTTCAGCTAAACTATTGATCTTTTGGCGATAAACCTTTGTTTTTATGAAACCCCATGCAAAGAAATCCAGGGGTGTCAAATCCGGAGAACGCGGAGGCCAAGGTCGAGGTCCTCCACGTCCAATCCACCGATTCGGAAGGCGTCTGTTGAGGTATTCTCGAACAATTAGAGCATAATGACATGGTGCTCCATCTTGTTGAAACACAACATTATCAAGAATGCCATCATCAAGAAGCTTTGGTTCGAGAAACTGCTGAAGCATATCAAGGTAGACGGTACCTGTTACAGTTGCTTCCGCAAAGAAGAATGTGCCATAAATTTTGGATTTGGTCATTCCAAGCCACACGTTAACTTTTGGAGTCTCTCTTTGCCATTCTAAAAATAAAATTATGAAAATAAAATTATGAAAAAAATTTAGAAATTTATACATTTTTAACACATATTAAACATGATAAACATAAATAAAAGTGTTTTTAAAAAATTTGTCCGATTTTTCATTGAAATAGATAATTCTGGGACACCCTGTATATGGTACGATATATTTTTTTTTATACCCAAACGCACTCTCCCACCGCAGTCAGGTTGCGTCAGGAACAATCCTCAATCGCTCACATTTACTTCATCTTCATTTTAAGTTTGTGAAAAACGTTTCTTCTGAATTAACTCAGTTTCTCTGGGATTCGAATCTTCATTACTGTAAACAATTCACTGACCGAATAGTGGCACAAGTTCGTAAGTGAATTTATTTTTTATCGTATTCGTGCGTTACATTTCCTTTGGATAACTCTCTCTAACTCTTTAGCCTTCTCTCTCGGTTTCATTTAAAGAGCATGAATTTGTCATTAGATAGATTTTATTCGTAAAGTGCATGCGGCTTGTTTAGCATTTAAAAGAGGGAAAAAAAATAGTTTTCTCGGAAATGGGAACCCAGATCACTCTTCACCTTCTTTAGACTAGAAGCGAAATGATACCCGATTTAGAGGTATTTCTATCTCGTTCTAACAATAATAATAATAGTAAAAAGGTTAGATTTTAATAATAATGGATATTAACATTTCACAAAGCTAAACGCAAGGTGTCTGTCTAAAATTTTCATGTTTAAATTATACTGTCTGCGTCGTAGTCAACATTCTTGTCACCCATAACTTAGTGTACATTTACCATTAACGGGAAAATTATACATCTTTCGTTTGTTTAATTTGAGGAAAATTTGTTTGTTTCTAAATGTAAAGCGAGATTCTCTCTCTCGTTCTGTAGTTTTGCTAGGTCCTTACGTATATTTCTAAGTACAAGTTGGTCTTAAGATGTATTAAACTATTCGTCGTTTGTGTGTTTATTGGTGATAAGGGAGTAAGATCATTTAAAAAGTACACAAGATGAAAGGCGATCATAATTCACTCGTGGGAGGGAAAAGGAGACGAGTGATATAGATAATATATATATATATATATATATCGCTTACCTCCTTTTTCCTTCCCATGAATGAGTTATGATTGGAATTTGAAAGAGTGAATGATTTTACTTGATTTTCACACTAAAGCTGAAATTCTAGTAGTCTAGAATCTCATTAGTACTAATTAAAAGCTTCCAAGACGCTTCCTTAATATTAAAAGATGCATTTACCTATAATTTCTCTTCAATAGAGGTCTCATGACCTGGTCTGTCGGAATTTAGACTCGGCTGAGAAGGCTTGGGTTCGACTCCCACCTCCGCCGCGGTCCGAATTGGGCTGGCTACTTATTCTGTGATTTCCCAGCTTCATATGACTGGGAGGGAGTTCACGTCCACTCACCCCGTCTGTGTTGGGGAAATAGGGTTTTCGGAGTTATCTTTTTAAGTTCAATGGTTTTTAATTGGTTTCCGACTTTGTACCGACAGGCCATCTTGGGTAAGTAAGCTTCAACTAAATTGTATGCAAATTTCTGTTCGGTAGGTCGGGAATGATTTTCTTCCGTAGAGGAGTGAAAAAAACTAACAAGAAGGGGGAGCCCATCATGTACACCTTCGAACAGGATATCAATCAAGCCCTTTTTCCTGGACTTCAAGGAGGTCCTCACAACCACGCTATTGCCGGGGTAGCAGTCGCTTTGAGGCAGGTAAGCCGAAATAAACGTTAATTCATTGTCTTTGTAATATCGAAAACGATGATAGTGTGAACTCGGAAGCATGTAGTGTTGCCAAGTGGAGTGACGAGTATTTATACTATACGTCAAAGGGTTTTGCCAGAATTGCTATACAACTTTTAACTGGTACAGGTAATTTGCTCCTTCAAACAGGGTTGGCAAAAACCAGTTGGGTTTTTGTTGGGTTTTTGCTAACCCTGCCTTCAAATCGCTCGATTATGTGGGATATCAAAAACTTTGCTTGAATTATGAATATTCCCTCGCACTAGCATACATCATACTTGACTTTCTCACGAATCTTTTCCATCTTTTCCATGTTTTACAGACACTGAAGCAGTTCCTGTAGTTTTAACCAGTTTTGAAGACTACCCTCATACACACTTAATTTAAGAACTTAACTTTCAGTAGTTGGTCGTGAAAGAGGTTTGTATGATGTGTGGAAGCAGGCGCGTGGGTCTCATACAGAGCGAGTCTACTCGTGATTATATGCTACTTATTTACCTTCTTTTATTTCTTTGTGAAAAATTAGTTTTCTTCTGAAGACTGAAAATCATTAACATACCTAATTTCTACCATATTTGACATACATTATTTTCTTAAATGTAGGCAACCACCCCAGAATTTCGGTCTTACCAAGAAAAGATACTCAGCAACTGCAAAACTATGGCTGAGGCGCTTTTGAAGAAAGGATATACCTTAGTTTCAGGTTGGTAGTTTGGGTTTCATTGACTACTACTGTTAATTATAGCAGTAGTAGTAAGCTCTGAAGTACTATCACTTCACTTCTATTAATAATAGTGGTGGAAATTACAGTAGTAGTTTCTAAATTTTTCTTTAGTTTTGGAACTTACATAAACTTGCCGGTAATCACAAATGATAAGTAATGGAAAGGTTGCCCCTTTTTCCTTAACTAAATTACAGGTGGAACGGACAACCACTTGGTATTGATGGATCTGAGGCCAAAAGGCCTTGATGGAGCTCGAATGGAGACAATTTGCAATGCAGTGAACATCACTGTTAATAAGAACTCCGTTCCTGGTGACAAGAGCGCCTTGACTCCGGGTGGATTACGATTAGGTGGGTTCCACTTATATTTTAATTATTGTATTATAACCAGTTACAAAGGCTTCGATATAACGTTCACGTTCAGCGGTTCAAACCGATGTAGTTAAATATAGCCTGGATGTTAATGGCATCATTAAAGAAGTTTTTAGATGATAGTAATGCTTCCGTAAAAGAAGTTTAAAAGGGAATGTTGTAGTAGTTAATTTACTCGCGCATGATGGGTGAGATAAATGGAGGGATTGTATCAAGTATTCCCCGTCTGCTGTCCATAGTGGATGTGATGAGAGTGATTGAATGTTGGGGAAGAACTGGAAAGGTTATTGGAATATTTAGCGGATGTGTGAGAAAAGGTTCGTGGAAATAATTGGAAAGTCACGTTGAGAGCAAAATTAAATTGTTACTGTATGTTAAGAATATTTATCTTACGAAAGCAGGGATTTAGAAAGATGAAGAACATTTGAATACCCTAAATCAGGGATTCCCAAAGTGGTCTGTAGGAAGCTTCCAGGGGGTCTCTAAGTTTTTGGAAAAATAGTAACATTAACTATATTAAAATAAATTTCCATTTCACACTAGACATTCGGTAAGTGTTTATTAAACTGGTTTAATGAGCGTAGAATGTTTAATTTTACATTAATTTAAAAGCTATCTATGTTTATGAAATATACTATAGTTTGTAACTGAATTCATAATTTTTTTTGTGGGGGTCTATGTCCGTACGGAATTAATATTTAGGGGTCCTGGTGGTAAAAGTTTGGGAACCCCTGCCCTAAATGATGAGAGGTATTAAGAAGCCAGAAACTGAAGGAATGAAAGTAAAGAGGGTACGACTAGAGAAAATGAAACCAGAAAAAAAAAGTATGAAAGTGCAGAAAATAGAAGCTGTCTACCTAAAAGTAGACTAGACCGAATCTCACCTGGTAATATGGGGAAACGGGGTGATAGAGGAGATAACCTTTCAAAAACGTGAGAATATCATTTGGAATTAAGCGACTTTATTGCTGAAATTAATGACCTACAGGGGAAGAATATCTCTCTCATTGTAAATATCCAACAGTTCGATGTAGATTCGGGTTTTAGGTAATGTGGATCTAACTTTTGTTTACGTTGTGCAGAAAGTAACCCAGTTAAAAAAGCTAACTAATCCCCAAAATCATTACTTTAAATTCCGAAGGCGTTCCTGCTTTGACTTCAAGAAATTTCACCAACGCCGACTTCAAATTCGTCGTAGAAATGATTGACAGGGCTTGCAACATCGCGTTGGAGGCTAAAGAAAAGACTAAAGGAAAGAAGTTGGTGGACTTTAATAAGACGGTTGACACGGATAAAGCTATTCAATCGAAGCTCGATGCGTTACAGAAAGAAGTGAACGAGTTTGCCCTTAAGTACCCAATGCCTGGGTTTGACGACCATTAGTGGAAGGGATTCTCAAATAAACAGCTCATCCATTCACACACACATTTTAATTGGGCACAATATTTCTGTGTTGATCTGTCTTTAGCATCGAATGTAATTCGTTGATCAGCGATGAAGGTAATCCGATCTAATTTAGTATGTTAGGGTGGACGAGTCGTAAAGTTAAATTTTTTTTTAATTGGTTGTTATTTTTGTTCGTTAAAGTTATACAACAGTAAAAAATAATTTAATCCTTACCTTTCCGTAATTTGGGATTATATACTAACATTTCAAACTTTTTGTGAATCAGGGATATATTTAACTCGCTACAGACCTTAAAAATGATACTTCGAGGTGTAGTAGGAAGTTAAGATAATGCTCAGAAATATTCCTTTTTATTAATAAGTTGTTTAGACTGTTTGGTTTTTAGATGAACAAATGTACACACAAGTTGTAGATGCGAGTCGTAAAGTTGACTGTTGGGGAATTAAAACCTTGAGTTTAGGATCCACACACCTTTTTTTTTTTCCTCCCGGGTTTTTAACGTCATATTTTGTTTTTTCTCAAACTTACTTTAATTAAATGCAAATTATTTTGCGAACTTAGTGGTAGGGTTAATACTTGGCTCAATTGTTTTGAAGTTCCTTTGGAAAAAGTGTTAGAAATAAATATCACTCAGGTTTTGGGATTGAACAAATATACGCACATAGAGAATGGGAAAGTTTTATCTAAACAAAACATGTTTCATTACGTAATTTAAGATATCTTTGCTCTACCAAATACTAGGAACGCATTGTTTTGTGCATTTGTTTCCACTTCTCTGAAGAAATTTTCTTCATCTTCCTGGGTGAAATACCTTAAAATCATTCACTCGCATAAACTTAAAAAAATAAAAAATATCCTACGTTTGGAGTGTTTTATATAACCTTTTTTGCAATTTTACACTAAGTTGTTGAACCATGAAAATATATAAATTTACCTTATACTTTTTCCTACCCTAATTTTGAATGTTGTAACAGGTACAGCAAGTTCAGTAATAAAAATGTATACTCGTTAAGTGAAAATTTAATGTTTAATAACTTATGTAAATTAACCATTATTTAGTTTCTGCCCAAAAGTTACGATTGCTTTTAAGACGAACTTCGTACTAGAATTCCAACTTCTCGTAAACTTGGTATTTGTACTTGATGTCTCCTTCAACTTGTTCGTCAGTCGGGACGGAAGGATCTCTAAAAAAAAAAAAAAAAAAATTATAAATTGGTTACAAAGAAGAAATATTGATAGTAATTCGTTTTCTCCGCTTCGAGATGCGTCCACTTAATTAGGTTGGATTTTGTTTAATTACCTAAAATTATACTGGGCAGTGCATTTAAATAGTTTTGAATGAGAAAAAAACTAGTTTTAGTTCGGACACTTGAATTGGTAATGAAATTGTTTAACCTCCTTCGCAACACGTAAGGTAATATGACGGAGGGGACGCGCAGTTTTACGTGGGATCCGAACCCCTGGTCGCTACATAATCTGGACACGGAGGATGGTCTCCCAATCAACTGCCCAGACTCAATATGCTTAACTTCGCTGATGAGCGGGAAGCAGTATTATAACATTGGTTACGACGTAGCTCGACACCCGAATTACTTACTTTACTAATTTATACTTTTCAAGAGACATGTCCGGTAAGAAAGTATCGCATTCAAATTCCTTCATAATTCTTGTCAAATATATTCTGTGAAGCAAACCCGATTCAATGGCGACCTAATGAAAATAAAAATGTTTACATTAAAGATGTTCAAAAACAGTTTACTGTAATGCTACAAAGACTTAAAAAAAGATTTTAAAGCACCTGAACACCTACATCCGAACGAAGCAAAGTGATACTCGACTAAAATCGTGTATTTCCGTTGCTTTTTTAGACGAAATCCTATGATCCACTTTTCAATAACAATTACCCCCAATTACCGGGCTTTGGAATGCACGTTTAGTAGGCCGGGTCGAATTTCTGGGGGCAGATCGGGCACCATGTGGGGCTTATGAATTGGGGTCCTGACCAACATACTCCAAAAGAAAGTTTATGCTCCCCCCCCCTCGTACCACTAGCATACTCCCTCCTATTTTTGGCTCCGCCCCAAAAATGAGTCAAATGAAAATAGAGACCATTTAGAGCATCTTCTCATACAATGAATTACCATTGGTGGCAGACCGTTACCGTGTGAGTTCGAGAGCTACAGCAGCTATTGTTAATGCTGCATTGAAAGCTATGGGAATAATCGATCAATCTAACATGCTTGATAGGAAGAAAATAGAGAGAGAATTCGTGTAGGCAAGAAAAATATTGTTAGATCTAGATGTGAATATTGAATGTATAGGGTTTGATGGAAGAAAGGATGATACGTTAACCAAGCATGGAAAAGAGAAAGAAGAATATATGTGCTGATCAAAGACCCTGGAGGTATCTATGTAGACCATCTCTGCCCTGACGGAGGAAATTATAACGTTCTTAATTGATTCAGCGAGCATCGACACTCTCAATGCTCTGCTATGCGATGCGACGGTACTGCTGTCAATACTGGTAGAATTGCTGGTACCATAAAATTGATTGAAATTTTTTTGCATAGATCAGATCCCCTTCACACACATATTTGAAACCATAGACGGAAAAACATCAGGGCCAAATACCTTTAAAGGTTCAATTGGAGCCAAATTGAAATGTGATTTAACCATTTTAGACTTAGTGGCATTTTTACCAGTTCAGGGCAACGTCCAAGATATACCACCGAATGGCGTGAAAGAGTTGAGCAGTGATCAAAAGTATCTCTATGATATGTGCCTAGCAGTGCAATCTGGATGGGTATCTGAAAGTCTAGCCCGCAGGTCTCCAGGTGCCATTCATCATGCTCGCTGGATTACCCGAGCAAACCGGATTCTTCGTTTATATGTATCGACTTTGCATCCCGAACAAAATTTGAAAGAACTGGTAACCATCGTCATGAAATCATGCTCCTGGATGGTTTCATATCAAATCCCATCCTAAAGCTACTGACGGAGCACGGAATTTTTTTCATTTGATTGTCTTGATGCGAGGATTGGAAGAAAAACATTGCATTATTATGGAACCGGTGTTGCGTAATAATGTCTATTTTGCCAATCCCGAAGCTATCCTACTGTCAATGCTTACTGATAGCAGACAACATGTCAGAGAAGATGCTCTTCAGAAGATATTTCTCAGTCGGACACGTTTCAGTGGCACACGAAATTTTGAGCTTCCTAAATCTCTAAATTTCGATTCCAAAGACTCTTATGAGATGATTGACTGGAGAAAGGAAGCTATCAATCCTTCACCTTTGATAAGGAATTTCAGCAATGAAGAGCTACTGCATACAAGAACAGAACCCTTGAAAATTGCTGCCTTTTCATGCCACAGTCAAAGCGTGGAAAGTGCAGTGAACTTAGTGACAAAAGCATCAGAACAAAGGATTGGCTACGGCAATCGGCACAAATTTATCCTCAATCAACTGGAATCAAGAAAAAGACTGCCAGTTTGAATGGAAAAGCCAATGGGGCCAAGGCACATCCACAAGTAATTAGTGAATTGTGAAGGTAATTTTTAAATTAAATTTTGTTTTTACTTCAAAGCTGTTTTGTGTAATAAGTGGTACAATAGACTAATTGTCTTCTTTTCAGACAAATATACTAGGCCTATATGAGGTTTATGAATTGGTCTCCTAGGCAATCAGTACTCCAAACTAAAGTTTATGCCACTCTTTTCTATATACTGATAACACTTTTTGGGGATGCGGCAATTTTTCAAGGATTTGAAATTTCTTGGATAATTGCCTGAAAATTGCACCTGAGGTATTTTATGCAATTTTAAGGGGGGTCATCTCTATATAAAAAAAAAAAAATGCTCTAAATGATCTCCATTTTGATTTATGATACTATTTTTAATTTGGGGGCGGAGCCAAAAATAAGAGGGAGTATGCTAGTGGTACGGAGGGGAGCATAAACTTTCTTTTGGAGTATGTTGGTCAGGATATTTCATAAACCCAACATAGTGCCCATCTAAAAAAAATCATTTTGACTAGATTTCGACCCGGCCTAACGTTTAGCCCTTGATGTACGAGTTTGTCTAAAGCTAATAATTTCAAATACTCGAAGAAAACGGGAAAAGATCACATTTAATTTGTTACAATAATAAAATTAACCTAATAACCTTGTAAATAGACGATCCACCGATGACCCAAATATTTTCAATGTCTTCAGATTGTGAATCGGCTTCGTCTAAAGCTTTTGTAAAAGTTGCGCATGGAAGGCAGCCAGGAAACTTTTCGGGATTCTTACTGTAAAGATGTTAATCCAGGTTATATAAAACAAATGCAGCAAAGAATGTATATCCAAATGTTTTGGTTCCTCATGCGGAGTTGGACAAGGTTCTTTACTCTCTCTCCTGCTGTTTGATATACTCGTATATATTAATGGATTAATTGCTTATATTAATGAGGCAAGAGTGGGATGCTGTATAGATAAAGAGGATAAATTGGTCTATGCCAATGATATGGTGTTAATAAGCCCGTCGGTGAAAGGTCTGGATCATCTTATAAAAATTTGAGTCATATTCTCAGACCATGACATTAATTTTAATGTTATAAAACTAAGGTTATGCAATTCTATCCCAATGGCTCAAACCAAAGACGATATTATTTTCAAAATGAGAGACGAACCAGTAGAGCAGGTACGAGAACTTAAATATCTGGGTCAAACTATTACCAGCTCTGAGTGACTCAGACATAAGGAAACAATATCGAAGTTACTGTGCTAAGGCAAACGTGATTATAAGGAACTTCAAATTCTGTTCAAGTGAAAAACTTTTTCTACTTTTTGCACTAATATTTATGGGCAGGAACTCTGGGTTAATTATAAAAAAGGCTCAATTTGCTTCACAACAGATACTATAGACTGCTACACAAGTTACCTCCAAGATGCTCAGCCTCTCAAATGTTTGCTAACCGCAACGTCCCGAGCCTCCCTTCCTGAGGTAACACGACGTGCCTAATACAGTCTAATGTGAAGAATTAAAAACTCAGACAATCCAATTGTCCAAGCTATTCATCAGTCCTGCTGTGTCTTCTAGACTGTGGACCTCTATTATTATTTCTTTGTTACCGTAGTCCTTATTTCGTTTTTGTTTAAAAGTTAATGTTTAATTGGTGGTATCGTTGATTACCCTGATGGATACTGTACCTTTTTTTTTTTTATGTTAGGGGATCTGTCTCCTGCCAATTAACAGCATTATCATTTTTGTCGTCTTAACAGTGGGTAGGTTTTTTCTATTATTTGTTTCACTACGTGTTTTATGTTTATCTCCTTAAAAACAAACAAACTAAAAATTATGACTTAAGTGTATTATTGTTTGATTTATCTTTTATATTGACAAGCATATGCTATGTTATGGTATTTGTATCCTGCCAATAAAACTTATCAAAGAGTAATGTGTTGTGTTGTGTTCTATTGTCAGTCAGAAAAACAAAACTATTTTAGTCCTATCCTGTATGGAAAAGAAGTAATTTTTAATTAATGGAAGAACAAAATATTCAAGCTAATTTCTTTAATTCAATGCTGTTAGCAGATAACATTTCTGGGATGGCTTAAAATCTAAAAGGTTCACTGCCCAAAATATTTTTTGATTAATCTACCGTTTTCCTGTCTTTTTTTTTTTTTTTTTTTTTGTAACGGAATTTGATAACGTTAAAAACAATTAACCTCCTCCATAAAAGCAAGGTTACGTGACGGACGGGACCAGCAATTTTACGTGGAATCAGAATATATATATTTGTCTTATAATGACCTGTTCCTTAAATCTTGAGATAAACTTTGAATTCCAGCTCCCATGTTTTAGAAAAGCATTTCCCAACCTGGCTGCCGCGAAATTACAAAATTAACCGAAAATTAAAAAAATTATTGAAGATTATGGAAATTTCAGATTAACAAATCCTTCGCGATTTATTACGCACGTAAGGGGACTATGTATAAGCTCAGTTTCAAGTTAAGTGGTGTTGGGGAAGAGGGAGATCCGGATGGTGATCAATGGCAGGGGGAAATCCTCCAGTGTGCCACGAACGAAAACCAGAAGGCACTGAGGTGCCTTGAGCCAGAAAAGATTAGGAACCACTGTCTAAGAGAAACTTCTCAATGTACCATCGGTTACCAAAGTCAGGAAGCACTGAGCCACACCTACTATACGGCCCACTGTTCCGAATTTAGTAAGCTATGGCACCATTCGTAATAGCTCTCAACTACTTTCAGTCATGAAAAGAAAGAACTAAAGGGAGGGGGAACGCAAAAGTGGTCGGAAAAAACACGCTACAAGAAACGCAAAACCCACACAAAACTGACTCAAACCATTCAAAACACTAAGTAGTTAACTAGTTCTATAAACTAACTTTTTAGAAAGTGGGAGATTAGGTTAATCGAATAATTAAAATTTGTACTCTTCTTGAAGAGATGGACGAATTAAAAATTAAGTTTAACCCGTGTTTAATGATGTAACTTACGCAGCTTGGGTAGACACCAGCAGATTCAGTCTTCCAGGCAGTGGTCGGAACTTCTCAGGAATGGATTGCCACGTATTTCTTCCCATGAGAACGGCATTTTTCTTATTCGGATCCTCCGTCTTTTTCGTCATTCTCGAGAAGTGTTTCACTTCTTCCCTAAAATTATAAAATTCCAAAAAACAAAAACTCAAATTAAGAACCGTGTTTTCCATTAAGAATAAAAAACTGGTTGTGGTGATAAGTGAAATGGGCTACAATCGCTGCTAGAAAGTAAAAAATTAACCATTTAGATTTAGATCGTTGAAATGATGGAGGGATTTTGCAGGTTTCATATTAAATCAATTCCATTTTTGTATAAAACTACATTGCTACTTTTTGAAGTTTCTTACTAAGAAATTCTGATATAAATTTAGTGTAATAATTCGGGCAGCACTAAATGAGGGTTTGACCCCCTCATTCTAGTGCTGCTGTCCCTCCGCTCCTGCAGTGGCTTTCATCAAACAGATTCCCAGTACATCCCGAAAAAGGTCTAAAATCTCTGAAATCACCAAACTGCCACGTTTACTGTGCTGGGTTTAATTAAATGATAGGATTAACTGGCAAATAAGACCATGATATGATAAGGTGCTGTCATCATTGCACCCCTATTACTTCATGGTCCGATTAGCGAAGTTAACCCTATCGATATAATTGACGAATTATTTATTCATTAATAAAATAAACCTCAAATACAAAATTATATTTTTTAGTTATATACTAATAACAGTAATTCTTAAGTTAAATCAAATGATTAAAAAATGTGTTAAATTTATACTCTTAATTTAATCCATATAGTCCTTAATATATACATAAGCGGATTACGTATAGGCAGAGTAGGCACCTGCCTAGGGCGGCAAATTTTATCGTATTTCAACAAATAGGGCAAAGAAAACAAAAATAGAAAATAAATAACTTACGAGCACTAATGTATTCGCATACATGTTTGAAAATAAAAAAGAACAGCAGCCTCTAATAGCAAATTAGCTATATCAAATGGCACAACTTAAGCCACTGTGGTGACAACTCCCCTGCCTAGGGGCAGCAAAAATGCTGAGTACGCCTCTGAATATATATATATATATATATATATACTGCACCCCGGATGAGCACACACGCCAGCGGGGTGCGGCGATTTATGTCCATCATTCGTTACCCTCGCGAGGTCTCTCTCTTCGTACTTCCTTGCAGGTTGTGGCTGTACGGCTCTTTTTAGATCGCCAGTACACTGCCTACTCGATTTATATTCCTCCCCATGACCCTCCTTCTCGCGACGCGGTTCGCGAGTTGGTGTTGCAACTGCCTCGACCGTTTCTCCTCCTCGCGGACTTTAACAGTCGCGACCCGGCTTGGGGAGATGTCCGGTCGACGAATGTTGCTGGTATGTTGCTCTCCTTAATGGAGGAACTTTCCTTCGCGTGCCTCAATTCCGGCGAACCTACCTATTTCCACGAACCCACGGGTTCATCTACCTGTATTGATCTCTCCTTGGTGTCCCTCGATGCCTTACTCGATTTTTCGTGGAGGGTGTTGGGGGACTCATGGCAATGATCATTACCCAGTCTGTCTTGAGCCGGTCGGACCGCAGCCGGGTGTCTCGTCTCGACCGAGGTGGTGCCTGGCGCGGGTTGACTGGCCATCCTTCAAAGCTCGTTCCTTCATTGCCCTTTCGGTGTTGGACTTTGGCTCCGTGGATGAGAGCTGGGAGTTCTTCGAGCGGGTGGTGATGGGCGTCGCGGAGGACTGTATTCCTCGATCTTCCGGTAACCCGCGGACGCGTAGCGTCCCGTGGTGGACTCCAGTATGTCACCAGGCGGTGTGTGTGTGAGGAAAAGGGCAACGCGCCGCTTCCACCGCACAGACCACTTGATTGAGATGCGGGGGGCGAAGGCTTTCGCCCGCCGGACTCTCAAGTTGGCCCGTCAGGCCTCTTGGCGTGCTTTTGTGTCCGGCATTTCCTCGTCTACCCCTTCGGCTGCTGCGTGGCGGAAGGTACGTAGTATCGAGGGGAAGCGGGTCCCTGCTCGTCGCCCTGTCCTTCAGGACGGGGACAGCTTCCTTTCGGATCCTACTGCTGTGGCCGATCGGCTGGCCGGGGCTTTTGCTGCGGTTTCCCGTTCGCCTTCAGCTGCGGATCGTCCTTTGTCAGATGTTACGTTCCCGCCGCCTGGGAACGAGCCCTATAACCGTCTCTACGATGCGGGAACTTCGGGGTGCCTTGGCAACCCGTCGTTCTTCCGCCCCTGGCCCTGATGACATTCCGTATGACTTTATTTGGAACCTGCACCCGATGGCCCTACACTTCTTGCTGGATCTTTTCAACCGGATGTGGGTTGAGGAGTCGTTCCCTTCCCGTTGGAGGGAGGCGATTGTGGTCCCGATACCTAAGCCGGGGAAGGATCCGGCGGAGGTGGCGGGCTATCGGCCTATTGCCTTGACGAGCTGCTTATGCAAGCTCCTTGAAAAGATGGTGGCCGCCCGACTTTCCTTTACACTGGAGTCGCTTGGGTTATACCCCCCGACCCAGTATGGCTTTCGTCGATTTCGGGGTACTCTGGACCCCCTTCTCCTCCTTGGTCATGATATACAGGAGGCCTTTTCCCGCCGGAATCTTGTTCTGGCCGTCTTTTTTGATGTCCAAAAGGCCTGACACGACCCGTCGGGGAGTTGTCATGGACCGTTTGAAGTCTCTTGGTTTTGTGGGCTTTTTGCCCACATTTATCCGTAACTTCCTCTGCCGTCGCACTCTCCGCGTCCGTAATGGGGCGGCCCTATCTGACCTGTATGTTCAGGAGGAGGGGGTGCCTCAGGGGTGTGTCTTAAGCGTCTCCTGCTTCAATTTGATCATGTCTGCGCTACTGGGGGCCCTCCCGCCCTTAGTGCGTTGTTCCATCTACGCCGACGATCTGGCTGTCTATGCCGCGGGTACGAGTCCCCCCCCCCTCGTGGAGAGGCAAGTCCAACTCGCAGTCAATCGGGTTGAACGTTGGGCGTCGTCGGTGGGCCTTACGCTGTCTTCCCCGAAAACTTCGTGTGTGGCCTTCCTTCCGTCGAGGAGACGGGGATCCGGCGCCGTCCTGGCCTTTAATCTTACACTCGGGGGTTCCACACCTTCGCAGGCTGCGCGAGACTATAAGACGTACTCTGGATTTACTGGGACATCTGTCTCATACTACATGGGGCGCGGATAGGCGGACACTCCTCCGTTTGTACGTGTCCCTGGTACAATCACAATTAGACTATGGGAGTGTGGTGTATGGCTCCGCCTCCCGTACGGCCCTTCGGATACTGGACCCGGTCCTCTCTAGAGGACTGCGCATGTCATCTGGCGCCTTCCGCTCCTCTCCGGTTGATAGTCTGCAGGTTGAGTGCGACATCCCTCCCTTGGAGGATCGGAGGTCGTTCCTCATTGCCAAGCACTGTCTCCGGATTCTCCGTCTTCCCAACTCTCCTTTGTTCCAGGTGGTTGAGAGGGCGTTCTGCCGGGATGGGGGTTGGTATTTCACCGACACAGTGACCTCCCTCCTCGATGGTATGGGCACTCCTCCTCCATCCGTCATACCGGTCTCTTTCGAGGGTGTTGCACCTTGGGAGAGCACCCCTGTTGCATGCTGTAGGGCGTTGCGTCCCGTTCGCAGGGCCGATTCTGACTCTGCCTTGCTTCGGTCTCTGTTCCTTCAGCATGTGTTGCGGTCTTCACAGATGGCTCGAGGTTGTCGGGGGGCGTTGGGGCTGCGGCTGTTCCCCAGTCGTCTTCACTTGCGCCCCGATGTACCCGCCTCCCTGATGAGGCTTCCGTTTTCACGGCGGAGCTCTATGCCATTCTGAGCGCTCTGGAGGTGGTGCGGGAGCATCCGGATGGGTCGTTTGTTATCTATTCGGATTCCCGCAGTGCCCTGGATGGCTTGTAGTGTTTCGACCCCGTCCACCCACTGGTCCGACGTATCCAGTTACTGTGCCATATCCTTGTCACTTCTGGTGGCAAGGATGTGGTATTTTGCTGGGTCCCTGCACATGTTAATGTGGCTGGAAATGAGGCTGCCGATCAAGCTGCCCGTTCCGCGTGCCGACTACAGGTCTCACCAGTGTCCCTCCCCTTTTCCGATTACACCCCTGGTTTTCGTAGGTTTTTGCGCTCCCTGTGGCAGAGTCGCTGGGATGGCGCTACAAATAACAAACTCTGCAAGATTAAACCCAAATTGGGATGTTGGTCCTCTTCCTTCCATCGGTCGCGCCATGAGGTGGCGGCTCTGGCCCGCCTCCGTATTGGCCACACCCACCTGACCCATCGCTATTTGATGGCCGGGGATCGGGTGCCCCGCTGTCCCAATTGTAACGTTCCACTTACAGTTGCCCACCTCCTGGTGGAGTGTCCGCTTTACCCTGCGCTGCGCGCTGAATATTTTCCCTTTTTGGTGAGCATCGGGCCTCGTGATAGGCTTGGCGCTATTCTATCTGAAGGTCTCTACTTTTCGGTAACCGGGTTGTTCTCCTTCCTCCTTCGTTCCAGACTTCTTCACCGGCTGTGACTCCGCTATGATTTTTCCGTATCTGTGCCCCCCCCCCCCCGTCTATTGTTCATTTCCGTTAGCTGTTCCATAGTCTTCGTCCTGTGTTCGCTCTGCTATCCACCTTTCTTTTGGCCATGAGCGGTCATACTTATATATATATATATATATATATATATATATATATATATTTATTTAGTGTGGACCAAAATGGGGGGTAAATTATAAAGTTGAAGAAATCCTTGTTCCACATTAATGCCCTTGTTCCTTTGGACCAGATAGACATGTCAGCAAAATTTTGGTCAAATATGAGAATATTTAGGGGTCCCGAGATTTAATGACTTATAAAAATTTTCCAATGAATAGGCGTGCTTAGAACATCAATGATCAACTCAACTCTTGAGTTGCAACTTATGAAAAAATTTCTTCTTATTTAAGAAATTTTTGGTGTTAATAGAGTACAAAAACAATCTTAGATCATTATTTCAGAGAAAATTATTAATAAGGAAAACAAAAATTTTGGATAAAATATATTATCCTTAATTGGTCAACTCTAAATTAAAGGCTTTGCCTAATTGGCTTGAACCTTTTAGTTATCCTTTTTATCTCCTAATTTAACTGGTTTATTTTACTATTTCAGAAATTTAATTTTTTAAACTAAAAATGGCTACTCGTTCTAAAACTAAAGTTTGGCTCATTGGCCATTTATATAAAGATATACTTTGTTGCCGCTTACCTACAAAACTAAGTTTTGCAAAAATATTTCTTCCATCAAAAAGAGGAAAAATTGGGATGAAGAAGATCCATTAATCTTTGCTTAGATGAAGTGATGACCTACTGGGAGAAAGCCAGGATTCCCACAATGCGTAGAGACAGTGCCATCCGAAAGATTGACTTTAATAAGCTGTTATGATAAATTGATGAAAAACAGAAAAAGGCCCGAGGAAAAATGCTGTATTGAAGAAGCTATGTTTAAAGATGAAATTAAGGCTGAAATTCTTGATATTGGTCACTCTAATGCCCTTTTGATGATGTCAAATGAAGAAGACAAGCTTTTCTACTTAAGCCAGCAAGAAGATCCTACACAAAGTAGCATGGGTACAGTAGACCAAATTCTTGCAAAAAAGAGAGAAAAGAAGGCTTCATCGTGAAGAATTAGAGTGTGAAAGAGCCCTCAAAGAGCAGAAGCGATCTAAAAGATCATTCTTGCCTGCCAATAGAGATGATTTCACATCGTCATCATCATCATCACCATCAACTAATGACGACAACCTTGAAATGAATTTTCAAGGTCCCTCTGAAGAGCAATTTAAAAAGAAAATGTTGGCTCCTAAAAAGTCAAAGCCTATTGACAAAAATGTTGTAGCAGCCTATGATAGAATGAATCTTTCCAATCGAGATGCAGCTATGTCTTATGCTGTTGTTGCTCAGTCTTTGGGCCATAATTTGGAAAACATTACAGTGTCAAAATCTACTATGCTTCGAACTCATCAAAAGTTATGCAAAGAAATAGCAACAGAATATCAAGAGCAAGCATTTTGTCCTGGAGAGCCTTTAGTTCTTCATTGGGGTGGAAAAATGCTCCCAAAGATATCAGGTTAGTTTTTTTGTCTGATTAATTTAGCATATTTATATTTTATCTCTCAGGTGAAAAACTTAGTTGTGGGTCTGGTTTTCACACCTAGGCAATGTGTTATTATCTGGTTGGTTTTAATTAAACATTTTGATAGCTAAATTTCTATTTAATTAGGTTACATTTCACTGTCTGAAGCTAGTTTTCACAATCTACACCATTTTACCTTCAAATTAAAATAAATCAGGTTTAATTTAAAATAAGTCAAGTTTAATTTAAAATACGTCGTTTAATTTAAAATACGTCAAGTTTAATTTAAAATAACTCGTTTAATTTAAAATTATATATTATATATACTG
Source organism: Bathynomus jamesi (assembly GCA_023014485.1). Classification (NCBI taxonomy): domain Eukaryota; kingdom Metazoa; phylum Arthropoda; class Malacostraca; order Isopoda; family Cirolanidae; genus Bathynomus; species Bathynomus jamesi. The sequence goes on along the minus strand of JAJOZX010001874.1, from coordinate 230,847 downwards.
TATATAAATTATAATATATATAAATATATTAAATATAAAATAAAATATTAAATATATAATATAATATATATAAAATAAAATATTAAAAATAAATATATATAAATTATATATAAATTATATATTTTAACTTTTTCTTGCAGGCGAAGGATGAATGGAAAGGATTGCAGTGTTAGTCAGTGGGAATGGTGAAGAGAAATTGCTAGGAATTCCTAAAGTCACTGCTGGCACGGGTACGGAGATGGCTCATGTTTGCATTTCTCTCCTGCAAGAACATGATATGACCCAGAGAATTATTGGGCTGTCATTTGACACAACAGCATCCAATACCGGAATCCATGCTGGAGCTTGCACTAAAATTGAACAAGAACTTGGAAAAGAGCTTTTATATTTAGCCTGCAGACACCATATTTATGAGATTGTCCTATCTCAAGTCTTCCGAACTTCTATGGGCCATTCCTCTGAACCTGATATTCCAATCTTCAAAAGATTCAAAACTTAATGGGATTTTATGGATCATTCTCAAATCACAACTGCTGTTGATTCCCAAAGCTGCAGAATAATTGAAAGAGTTCAAGATTTAAAAAATCAAACAGTCTTAATCATGAAGGAGGCACTCAACTCTAAACAGCCAAGAGATGATTATAAAGAATTTTTTCAACTTGTTCTCTCGTTTTTTGGAGAAGAAAGCATTTCTAATACTCCCTTGAAGAGACCTGGAGCGTACCATCATGCAAGATGGATGGCAAAAGGAATTTATGCATTTAAGCTTTTTCTTCTCCAAAATCAATTTAAGATGACTAAAAAAGAACTTGATGCAATAACAGAAATTTGTTTATTTGTTGCATTGGTATATGCAAAATCTTGGGCAAAAGCTTCTCAACCAGAGGAAGCCCCAAATGTTGATCTTAAATTTTTGCAAGATCTTGCAATAATGGAGGAAAATTCTTTGATATCAAGTGTTATCAAGCAAGCCCAAAATGCCATTAAACGACATCTGTGGTACCTCTCAGAAACACTTGTTGGATTAAGCTTCTTTGACAAAAGCATATCCCTTGAAGAAAGGAAGCAAATGCGAAATAATATCAAAATGCCTCCAAGAAATAAGGGACTGAAACGTTTAGAAGCAAAGGTAACCCTAGCTTCTTTTAAAGAAAAAAGGATTTCTGATTTTGTTACTTCAAGGACAATCTCTTTTTGATGCTCTACATCTCAATTCTCTCTTCACTGAAAATTCTGCATCAACATGGGGAATAGATCCTGAGTACCAAAGAGGCTGTGCTAGAGTTCGTGCCCTTAGAGTGACAAATGACACAGCTGAGCAGGGTGTTGCATTGATTGAAAAATTTAATCAAGCAGTGACAACTAAAGAAGAGGACAAACAATACCTGCTCAAAACAGTTTTCAAGAATCGTAAAGAATTTCCAACAAAAAATAAAGCAGAACTTATGAAAATGAGGAAAAACTAATTTTTTCAGCATTAAAAGGAAAAGTGCAATTTTCTCAGGACCCCTAAAACTTGACGTAGAGGTTTCAAATTTTGTAATTTGATTAAGGTAAGCAAAAGGAATAACATTACTCACATGGAACAAAGATTTTTAAACCTTCATTTTTTTGGTCCACACTAATATATATATATATTCATCATAAATATTTTTCACGTGTTACCTTCGTGAAATAATTTTCATATATATATATATATATATATATATACACTTTTTTTCTTGCAACAAAAGTGTTAAGTACATTTTCATGTACTTAAAAAACAAACAAAAAAAGGCAATGTTAACTATTTTTGTTTTTTTTCCTTTCTTTAATTTACTGCTGATTCGTACCTAGTGAAAGTGGTACATATCTTGGCGAGGCAGTGGGTGGGTGGTGTTACCGAGTTGGGGATGGTAGACTAGGGGGGTGAGTAAGGTTCAGTTACTGGATAGTGGGTGGGAGGGGTATGGTCTTAGACCCGATGAAGCAGATGGGAATACGTGAGGAAAAGGAAAATCGCTTCCGTTGAAAAATGGGGGCCTTCGGCGAGTATGTATTGTAGACGCTCGGGTATGGGAGTTTTGGTCAAGAGAGGGAAACACCGGCGACGAAGAGCGGAGAGGTTTGGGCATTCGACCAGTGCAATTTTCTCAGGACCCCTAAAACTTGACGTAGAGGTTTCAAATTTTGTAATTTGATTAAGGTAAGCAAAAGGAATAACATTACTCACATGGAACAAAGATTTTTAAACCTTCATTTTTTTGGTCCACACTAATATATATATATATTCATCATAAATATTTTTCACGTGTTACCTTCGTGAAATAATTTTCATATATATATATATATATATATACACTTTTTTTCTTGCAACAAAAGTGTTAAGTACATTTTCATGTACTTAAAAAACAAACAAAAAAAGGCAATGTTAACTATTTTTGTTTTTTTTCCTTTCTTTAATTTACTGCTGATTCGTACCTAGTGAAAGTGGTACATATCTTGGCGAGGCAGTGGGTGGGTGGTGTTACCGAGTTGGGGATGGTAGACTAGGGGGGTGAGTAAGGTTCAGTTACTGGATAGTGGGTGGGAGGGGTATGGTCTTAGACCCGATGAAGCAGATGGGAATACGTGAGGAAAAGGAAAATCGCTTCCGTTGAAAAATGGGGGCCTTCGGCGAGTATGTATTGTAGACACTCGGGTATGGGAGTTTTGGTCAAGAGAGGGAAACACCGGCGACGAAGAGCGGAGAGGTTTGGGCATTCGACCAGATGTACGACAGTGATAGGGATATGGCAGGTAGGGCAGAGCGAGGCTGGCAATTTAGCCATGAGGTGACCATGAGTAATGCGTGTGTCTTAGGCAGAGACGAGTTAGAATCACTTCTTTGCATGTTAACTATTAAACATATTGACAACTATAAAATCTATGACCTACTGTTTATACAGTAACCAATAGGATAGGTTTGTTACACACAACCACCTTCACCCAAGGTCCAAGGAAAAAATCAAGTCAAAGTCCAAAACAAAACGAGAAAGAGTTGGGGAAAGGAGGAGAGGGAAATATAAGTAGGAGGGTAGATCAGCCGGGTCCCCAAACGGGTCCAGTGGTCCACGAGGGCAGAGAAGGCCCTTGCATCGGAGGAAGATGCATTCCCCCATTGGCCACAGAGGGACGCACCCTATAGCTCCGGACAAAGCGAAGGGCCTAAAATAATATAAATCCAGTCGGGATATTCTTAATCCTTTAGTGCCCTCAAAGTAACAAAGTCTAAAAATTCAATGGCGATTCAATTATTTAAATTTGCTAAAAACTTAAAACTTCATTACTAAGAATTTTTTTGGGTAGGCCTACTATGCTATCCTAAATGGTATACAAATCCACAACCCAAACCGTACGTTTTAACTATCTTCTTAAGAACACGCGATTTATATCTAAAGAGTGAGTAACTTCACACAAGATAAAATTGCAAAACTGGCTAAAAATGAAACTTTCATTCTTTTTAAAATTTATTTTAAAAAAAATCTTCTCAGACTACTAATTACAAAACCCTTTTTTTGTCTACAGGAAACTTTTCTTTGGTTATAATTGAAAATTGAATATAAATACAATACATACATATAAAGTAAGCTAAAAACCTAATGGCACATTTAAAAAACAAGGCCTCTGTGTTAAAAGTTTTCCTATTTTAATATATATATATATATATATATATATATATATATATATATATATATATATATGTCGAGAGATCAAACTTGTTAGGGTATACTGAAAATTATTGTGGGCAGTATTTGTTATGCAGTCAAGAGAACAATGAACTAGTTACTAGTATCCAATTAATGTGCATTTTATATATATATATATATATATATATATATATATATATATATATATAAGCCAATTAAAATCAATCTTGTATTATTGTGTATAATACTGAAAAAAATATGCCTTTTTAACATAAAATTTTAGTAAAAAGGTCAATATTAAAATTGCTATTTACAAAACAGAATGTTTCAAACTGTGAACTGTATAAAATAAATAATATTAAATATGCAATATATCCAGGTTGTTCCGAAAGTCCTATCTCAATGTACATGACATCAAACTTTGTGGCAGCACTTCTGGGACACACTGTATAAAAATAACTAAAATGGAACCTAAAACTTCAGAAAGGGATGGTTAAGGTCCTCCACCTTTACTTAACCTAAATTAATAATAATAATGATAATAAATAATACAAAAAGTTGACATTTTAAATGTAAATCTGAAAATTTGAAGAATTCTTACAAATTATATCAATACAGTAACTTGGAAAAATATAGTGAAGGACTGCGTTAAAGGAATGACAAAAAGATACAAAAATTATTCAAAATAGCAGAAATAAGTAACTTAACTATTGCAACAAAAAAAAATATTCAAACTAAATGTAATAATAGGGTTGTTTAACCTCCTTCACAACATCTAAGGTCATATGAGGGAGGGCCCTACAGCTTTGCGTAGGATCCGAACCATGGGTTGCTACTTAATCTGGATGTAGAGGATGGTCTCCCATCCAACTAGGTACGGTACCTACTCTCCAGACCCAGTGTTGCTTAGCTTCACTGATTGATGGGAAGTGGTGTTATGACACTAGCCATGATGTAGCCCTTAATTCATAATGGGTTCTTTAGACATTTGCTAACCAAAATTATCTCAAATGGTAATATACAAAATCGCAAATATTTTAGAGTAACAGAGTAATATTAAAGTGTAAAACAAAGAATGAGGAGTATTAATATTAAATACAGTACATGATGAAATGTGGCTACTAGCCTAAGCAAGAGGAAAGAATTTTAATTCTATGTACTCCAATGGCCATACCTACCATATTCCTACCCAATGTGAAGTAGGTTTTTCCAGATCAATACGAGAGGACTCATGAATGGGTTAACATTATAAATGTTTATCGTACTTTTTAAAACAATTCTTTGAAATTGTCTTTTGACATTTTTACTATGAGCTAAAGCCAACAGTATAAATTAAAACAGCCATAAAAGATATGAAGATAAGTATGACACAAAAGAAAGGTCAACGAGTATGGTAGGTCCAAAAATGAAGGAAAAAAAAATAGTTACATTCATCTGCGAGAGTAGGACAGATTTAAAATTCATGTTAGACTATCAGTAAAAGCTATTTAGACCAGGGCTACAAGAAGGAATTTTAACATTATTTGTTGGTTTTGAACATGATTTAAGTACAGACAGTAAAGCGTGTACCCAAATAATCTTGTACAGTAGCTACAGTATAAAATATATTTCTTCATGTAACCATTTTTCTTCTTCAATAACAAGTACGGTATTGCTTGAATGTTAAAATTACCTTGCCTTGAAATTTCTTAAATAACAAATTTTATCTTACATAGACAATAATAAAATGAGCCAAGGGGGTACTAAAAGAGATTATTTGGATCACCTGAAGATCCATCACCTGAGCCTTTTTCAGTTAACTTTATAAGGCTAATGAAAATATCACGACTTAAACTAACCAATCATTAGGTCAACTGTATGCCCTTGGTGATTGGTTAGGTCATGATATTTTCATTAGTTAGCCTTATAAAGCTAACTTAAAAAGGCTGGGGTGATGGATCTTCAGGTGATCTGATTATTCAAATCAAAATAGAGTTCACTCAAAGAATTGGGGCTTTAGATCCTAACAATAATAGGCCCTTAAAATACATGATACAAAGAATTTTGGTATAAAGTACTATTAAATTATTTTATATATATATATATAGATTTAAGCATTAATATTGACAAAATAGTTTTATCACCTAGTTTCACTTTTATAACATTCATACATACAAGCAAAAGGTTCAAAGTAAATTCTAAGGAATGTTATATTTCTTAAAAGTTAAATAATTAATTACAAAAGATGTTCCTTTACATTGCATACAATGCTCAATTTGCTGACTTCATAATTAGGCCTACACATGGTACCATTCTATTTTTTTTTTCTACAGAGCCACACACATAATAAGGGCCTAAGCCTTATACAGGAATACCTCAAAATTCATCATTTCGCAGAAACATCATCAATCTTTTACTACCTATAGTTTCACAATCCATCGTCCATATTTGCAGATTCATTGTTTTTTTTAAAAATGTGAAAAAAAACCCTGATCAAAATTGGCGAAATTCAACTGTTTACCAATGCAATATATTTTATATTTTGCCAAAAAACGAGTAGAATTTGATTAATTAATCTGTTTAATAACATAATACAGTAAAATATCTTCTCATTGAAACATGTTATAATCTACCTCAAATTTCGTCGTGTTATTCCAGAATGAATTAATGATGAATTTCAAGGTATTCCTGTACAAAATAAATTTAAAGTTGATAAAACTATTAAAAGAAAATGTAACATTTCTCTTGTTCATTATTAAATGAGCTATAGAGATGTACTTTCTTTAAAGCTTTCACCATAGGGCCTAATTAATGTTCAAATTAACAAACTAAACCCTCGAAGGCCAGTGTGAGACCACACACATAACTAGTGTTGGGGCTATGTAACCCCTAATGAAAATTACATTTATAGGTTAAATTAAACAAATTTATTATTACTGAACAATAAAAAAAATGGTAGAATCACAGTTTAGCATTGTAAAAAAAAATTTTTGGTGTTCCAAATTATTCAACCAACCAGTTAGGTCAACTGTACGCCCTTGACAATTGATTAGGTTAAGTCGTGATATTTTTGTTAAAACTAATGAAAATATCATGACAACCTAACCAATCACCAAGGGCATACAATTGACCTAACTGGGCATTCAATTAATCTAATTAACATAAACAAGTAATTTGAGTGTTGGAGTGCCATTTATTTTTGGTTGGTTGAATAATTTTGGATGCCAAAATAGGATATCACTAAAATATTTTTTTACAAAGCTAAACTGTGATTCTACCAAAAAAATTAACTTGCATACAATAAAAGACCATTTCCAGAAAAACAAATGTTACTGTAATGGGCCATGATGGTTTTCTAGAGTTAATCCTTAAATAAGGAACACAAATACAGAATTGATTAATGAATTACTGTACTTCAAATTGTATGGTACCATACTTCCTCCTTTGTGTAGACCTACAAAGTTAACACTTGCAAAATTATTACAAATTTTTTGTAATTAGATTGTGTCTGCAATGAGTTAGCCTAGGCAATAATGAGAGCAGCACCCCATTATTAATTGTACCAAAATATTTAATAGATACTACCTATATTTTTAATAAATTAGTTAATTACAAAAAAACAGCCTCAAATATGAAAGTTCATAATATTAGCTATAGCCTATATTCTAAATTCCAAAACCACAACTAACTAGTTAAAAAGTTAAAATCAATGCAGAATCTATTTTTGCTTAGGGGTTCTGTTAATGCATTAGAAAATACAAAAGTTCTAAAACGAAAAATATAATCAAGTAACAGTATTATATTAAACATTGTTATCATTGGACAGAAGGAACATGAAGTTTCATGATGAGCTCATGTGTTTTAAATAATCTTGTCTGGCTTCAAACTATTCCAAATGGAAGCATTCATATAAACCAAAATTAATATTTAATTTAAGTCAAAAAAGTTCTCTAAATAATAATAATTGAAAATGTATAAAAACAGAGTTTGTTATGATTTATAGTTGGGTAAAACTTATTAAATTAAGTATAAGTCTATTAGCCTATTATAATTCATATATTTATAAGAAATTGAGCCTCACTTAAAGATGTCATGATGCAGCTATTAAATAAATATAAAAGTTATTTAAAGTAATATAAATTTTAATTTTCGGTTATTATGTATTTTATCATACTCAGTCATTTTACACACCAAAATACATTTTTCTAGTAGTATTTGATGTGATTTGTTCAAATATGACCTCCATTTCCGTCGGAAATGAGATCCAACAAAGTTATAGTACTTTGAAGTTTGGCTCATTTTCAAGGGAAATGGAAGTCAAAATCTAAGCAAAACACATCAAATATTACTAGAAAAATGTATTTTGGTATTAATTAACCTAACCTAACCTAACCCTGCTAAACGAGCCTAACCCTGGCTAAATGAGCCTAGAGTATTACCTTATTATGGATTAGGTGATGGATACAGACGAGAGCTCATTTAGCCAGGGTTAGGCTCGTTTAGCCAGGGTTAGGTTAGGTTAGGTAAGGTTAGGTTAGGTTAATTAATACCAAAATACATTTTCCTAGTAATATTTGATGTGTTTTGCTTAGATTTTGACTTCCATTTCCCTTGAAAATGAGCCAAACTTCAAAGTACTATAACTTTGTTGGATCTCATTTCCGACAGAAATGGAGGTCATATTTGAACAAATCACATCAAATACTACTAGAAAAATGTATTTTGGTGTGTAAAATGACTGAGTGGGATAAAATACATAATTACCTAATTTTCTTTCCAATTAGTACATAAATACATGAACTTCATTTAGAGTTGACTAGGCAGGATTAGTGTCAAATTAGTTATTTTTCTTTTTTTAACTTGTGAACCTAGGATAGGTACCTATTTTTAATTCTAAACTAGAGCAATGAAATTCATCAGCAAGGAGTGGGGGTCATTTCAAAATCAAATATTATACTAGCTCTTGAATTTAAAAAATAAACAACTGAAACTGATAGCAGAATTGAAATTACTCCCCCAATAAGCAATCCAATTTCTTCAGAAGGCGATGGGCGTAAGAAAATTCTTGCTTCACTTTTTGACCAAATGCTTTCTGTCCATGTAGAATACTCATTAGATTGCCAATCGTAATCTTTAATAGTGAATGCTGGGCTCAAGGCACTACTATGATGGACTGAAGTTTCAATACATGTTCCATTATTCAGATATGGAAAATATACTAAATTCATAAGTTGCGTTTCATTAGATTTACAACTTGTTTCATTGAATTCCACTTCCTTACCCATGAATCTTGAAAGAACTCTTTGTATTAAAATTGGCAATGGATTTTTAGCTCTTCCAACAGACACAAATGTCTTTGCTGGGCTTGGATGCAAAACACTCTTGAGACGAGCACTACTACTTTCTTGGAAATAAGTACAATTCATATTCCGGAGAAAACAATATAGTAATTCATTTGTGATATTGGAATCAGCCTCAATTGTTTCTTTATTTCCTGTTACAATATTGTATAATGAGGAAGCTAATATACTCGCAACTTGAGCAATATCCTTGTGCAAAACATCATCATCATCAGGACCATTAGAAGAAGAAATATAATTCAAATTGGTGTCATTGTCATAGATACTCATATAATACTGATTTAGGTATTCATATTCATGATCTGCTAATACAACTCCAGAAATATTTTGTTTCTTTAAAAATGTTTGAAGGGAAGATGGTGGAAGAGGGATTTGATCCGAGGGTGCCATTAGCTCAACATCCCAATTCTTACTCTCTTCTATTAAAACTTTGGCTAAATTTTCAGTCTTCATTTTCGTTCCCTCATCTTTATTTGATAAAGGATCTGTATGCAAAAATAAATTCTTTACCCCATTTTCTTTATGAATGAATCCAGTTTGTTTGAGATCAATTATTGATTTAATATGACTTAAATTCAGTTGGTGCATTTGATCTTCTTGTCCTTCAATGTTTTTATTGGGGAATTTGTCATTTACCATGTCATACACCATTCGTGATGACCCAATGTAATCCCAGGCTTCTCCTTCAAAAACAGTAAATAATACATTTTTCTCATTATCCACAAGATCCCCTTTGTACCTGAACAATGCTTCTGCTGTAACTAATAATGTTACAAGTCCAGATATAGCTGCATTGGCCCCTGGGGAAATATTCTCAAAGAGTGATGCAGCATCAGCAGCTGCTGACACAATAATTAATGATTCATCTGGAATAAAATCTGAAGTATTAAATGGATGGATACTGCCCCAAATATTAATATCTTGAAGGGGTTCACAAAGATTTATCAGAGATGTAATTTCTTCACTTCTTCTCAAGCAAACTTCAGAGCTTGTTGTAGCATACATATTAGAAGAAAGTTCAATTGCACATAAAGGCCAGTCTCTAGATTCTCCATATTCATTTGGTTTATTGAATTCCTCATAACACATAATAATTTTATCGACAGATTCATCATCATCAACAAGAAAAATTGGAAAATTCCAATTCATATGCAGCAGAAATGAGCCATGTGGATTCCATGGTGTTTGTTCACAATACTCACTAAGGGAAGAATTCAAATACAAACTGCTTTCTCTGTTGGGGCAGGTCTGATCTCCAGAAAAACTTGGAGGAGGAGGATATCTACTCACTCCCAGTAAAACAATGCCAGATAACTTTCCAGACTCAGAAGCAGTTTTAAGAACTTCAACAGTAAACAGCCCTGGTACAAGAGCAATAACATACGGCGGGTGGGATCCCTTTTCAATAAACCAGGTTAAATTAGCCATGTTTTCAACATAATGTATAACTCCTACATTTCCCCAAAAACTTGAGGTGCACCCTATCTCATGGGTGCCATTGAGTCTTTTGAAGCAAACCAAGTTACTTTGGATGTCTTCATACATTTTCTCAAAAACCCGATTACTGTAAACGTAACTAGGTACATACAATATAAAGAAACATACTACTGTAACGAATTTACATACTACAGCGGACGCCATATTTGCTGTTTATGAATCACTCAAAATAAAAGTAGTTCCCCCGTAAATGTCAACACTCATTCCTTCCGTTTTTTAATATAATCTCTGTGAACACCATGGCATATCACTAGGAACATACGAAATTGTACGGTAAAAATTTCACCAAGAATATTAACACCAACTACATTGGCCTAAGTCCAGAAACAAATTCTGATTTTATACTGGGGTTAATATACCACATTTAAATTAAAAGTAGCACAATTAATTTATTAAAAATACTGTCCCATTAATTTAATAGAGGTCATATTACTTATTATATTTGGAAACGATTATTCAAACCGATGAAGTGGCAAGATTCTACTATATTTCAAACGTGATGACAAATATATAAAATCTCTGTGGATCCTAATATTGCAATGCAATATCTTACCTCAATGACCATGGTAATTTCCCATTCATTCCAATGCCGTTATTCTCAGAACAGGCAACAATAATATTAACTTTCAATTTTGACATAATTCTTTGGAAAATATTAAATTTAACACTAAAATCAACGAGCTTCTGCCTACAGTACTAGCGTCACAAACTGAGCTTTTATCACTGTTGCCATATGAATATCGTGTACCATACTAATTTTCATCATTAAAAAAAAAAACATACCAATATCAAGTCGTCCACACTCACATTATATAACATGCAAATAATTTTATTTAAAGAATTTTTAATAGAAATTTTTAACGCAGTGAGGACATAACATTTTTAAGGGTACTACTTACCTTTCCGGATCCCGACGTATATTCCAACTAAAATAACCTTTCCTAGTCCCAACATATATTTAACGCAAACCTACACTTGTGAGTAATACATATTGGTGAATGAAACCATTCATTCTAACTTCTTTCGGATCTTGTGGGTTATAAGTTATAATCCATCATTTTCGACAACAATTAAAACTAAGGAAAATATCACGACTTAACCTAACCAATCGTCAAGGTGTATAGTTGACCTAACCGGACATTCAATTACCTTCTTCCTACTTCTACTAGTAAGTTAGGTTAATTGAATGCCTAGTTGGGTCAACTGTACGTTTTGACGATTGGTTAAGTTAAGTCGTGATATTTTCCTTAGTTTTAATTGTTGTGAAAAATGATGGGTTATAACCCACAAGATCCTCATATAAATATATGTTGCTGAAGTTAATTTATGTTTTTTATTTGGGACCCGGAAAGGTAAGGTTGGGTCATTATCGAGACCCGGAAAGGTAAGTAGTACCAATTTAAGCTCATGAAGCACTTGGATTTTGTGTGAAACCACAAATTTCTAATCACCAGTTTTGGAGGTGGAGCTCAAAATTTTATTGGATTTGATACTTTATAAAATTAATGGAAGACTATCTTTTTCGCGATTTAGCAAACGTGTACGAAATTTTGTACAAGCGTGGCCTGAATAGATATAAACAGGCTTTGATTAAAATATAATTTCTTTCTTTGGAACCTCAAAAGATTACCAATATCTAGTTGATCCACCCTCGCATTATAGCATGTAAATAATCTATACTATAATAAGAGAGCTGTCCGTCCGTCCGTCACACTTTCAGAAATTGTGAGAAAAAATTGAGAAAAAAATTCAGAAATTGTATTACGGGCGGTAATGTGAAGCTCAAAATTTTCATGACTGTTTTCTTTTCTGTAGTTTAGCCTGTCTGTCTGTCTGTTTGTGAAATTTATCACGGGCAGTAATGGGGAAGGGTGGGGGATGGGTGGGGTAATGGGGATGGGTGGGGTAATGGGGAGGGGTGGGGTAATGGGGAGGGGGTTAGCCCCCAAGTTGCATGAATGGGGGTGAGGAGGTTTTGGGAGATACCAGATTCAGAAATGTTGAAAAAAATGTGAAGCTCAAAATTTTAATGGGTGGGTTTTTTTCTGTAGTTTAGCCTGTCTAACCGTCAGCGAAGCGACGGGAACTGTACTAGTTTCATATAAAAGATAGTGAACAGCAATAATTTTAAGTCAGTGAGACCTTAACATTTACTTTAAGCTCACGAGCCACGTAGATTTTGAGTGCAGCTTCACAAATTTGGTTTCATTGGTTTTCCATCGATTTTACAAAAAAAGCATGAAATTTCATGCAAAAAAAAATATATTATATATATATATATATATATATTTTGTGTGTGTGTGTGTGTGTCAGCTCAAAATTGATGATTGATTTGGAATCAAAATGAAGTGCATCTTAGAAGGCTTTAGTTGTATTTTATTTCCAATTTATGGGCAAAGAATTAAATTTGCACAAATTAATCGTACGTATAGAGACATATATAAACGTTCCTAAGCCAGCCAAAATTGCTTTTGAGTTATGAGTTGATAACATGTCCTGGTAACCATGAAATAACTGAAATTCCATATGACTAAGATTTTTTTGTGGTGAATGTTGCAGTTATCGATTTTTGAAAATTTCTTTTTCAAATATCTTTAATGAGAGAAGTAATAATTTTTACGATGGGGGGGTATATACCCCCCCTTATGTACGCCACTGTGTGCATATTATATATATATATATATATATATATATATATATATATATATTCCAACTTCTAAGATGTGGTAATAACAAAGAGCTACAGAAAAAAGGGTACAAAACTCCGCAAGCCAAACAGATAACACCAAATCCACAAGTCAGGGATCTTGGAATAATAATGTCGTCGGATGCAAAATTCAGAGAGCACTATAAAATCAAAATCACAACGGCTAGGAAAATAATGGGAATCATCTGGAGAAGCTTCCGCAGCAGAAAAGCAAACATCATGCTCAAATTATGGAAGAGTCTTTTTCCTTGCAATAATTAAGCATTGCTTAGTACTCACAAGCCCACACAGAAAAAGAGACATTGCGAGCATTGAAGCTATACAAAGGACTTTTACGTCTAAGATAGAGGAAACGGAAGGTGAAGACTACTGGTCTCGACTACAATCCCTGGAACTCTACTCTCTTGAAAGAAGGTGCAAGCGGTACACAATAATATACATATGGAAAATACTTGAAGGCTCTGTCCCTAACCTCAGAAATGAAATAGAAACAAACTGGAATGAGAGAAGAGGCAGATTTTGTACGGTCCCAGCTGCGGTGGGACAAGGGGCCATGAAAACGAAGATGGAAAATACCCTCAGAATACGCGGCCCAAAGCTTTTCAATGTCCTTCCAAAAGAAGTGAGGAATCTCCAGCACACCGACCTGAATAATTTCAAGAACCAGCTGGACAGATTCTTGTGCGAAGTTCCTGACCAGCCATGCGTGGCTGGCTACGAGGGCAGGAGGAGATCAGACAGCAATTCCCTCCTTCACCAAGTCCCGCAAATGAGGCGGGATGCTGCAGAGGGAGGTCGACCCTGAACCGTTGTTCAAACAACAAAAGTAAGTACATATATAATTCTATGATGATAATTATAATGTGAAAATGTCTTAATACAAAAACATGTACGTACAAAAGTAAGTAAGGGAAATTATCCAGATAAAGCTCCTCGTGACAAAATATAGTATTTAACACTTGGTACGGTTCAGTGTAAGCAGCCTTAGCAAATTATTCTGTTACTTTATTCTGACTAACGTCAAACGATCTTATTCACTTTTAGAAAAGATCATAAGGCCTAAAAAAGTTAAAACAAAGATTTTTCAAACCACAATGCGAACACTTCTGAACATTTATGACAGTGCTAAGCTTGAGTAAGTTGGTTCATTCATTTAATGTTCATCGTTCACCTGTGGAGAGTGAAACGGGTAGTAAAGCCACCGACCGGAAAATATAAGTCTCATTTGAAAGAACTGGGTTCAGCCAAATAAATTATGTGCAGCGGGCTCATCACTGAGTCCCCGCCCCTCCCGACTTCGGCCACTTCTCAGACTGACTTGGGCTAGTCCATGACTATGTTACCCCCCTTTCACACGAAAAACTTTGTCTGGAAGCAATTCTCTCCTCTCAATACAAGGCTCCGTTTTTTCAACGAGACAGGTTCATTTCAAGACAGCGACCAAGATAACGTCACATTGTACCTTCGCTCGAGACCACTCTCAAGTTTCTTCAGTAAGAGGTAGCTCCAGCGAGATGCCACACCTAAATTAGCAGGCCTCCACTTTGTTCTATCACTATCCTTTTAACTTAACGAACTTAAATTTATTCACGAATACTTTAACAATAATTACATCTAATTCATTTCATCCATCCACTGTGCATATTCCTTCATTATAACTTTAACCTTTGCAATGCATGCACACTTCTTATCGCAATTTCATTCAGCTTTGTAACGTTAATCACTGTGGCAGTTACTGGTTTTGCTTAAATTAAAGGGTAAACTCGCGGAATTTATTCTTTTCTCGGTTTGAGCGAAAAATCGAATGGTGATCCCCTGAAACCAACATTACTTAATTTATTCATTTGCATTCATTATTAAGGTCCACAATCCAACTGGCCCTATAGATTCAGTCTGCCCTCAGCACGTTAAAATGAGACTACCTGGTAAATATCTCAAAGCCAAACAAAAATGTGATTCTTACCGAAATTCTTTTTGAGTTTTGCTTTGTCTTAATAGAAGCTTACCCGATTTAAGTGTTCAGGATAGAAAAAATAAAAATTTAGTTTTAACACTGACAATTCTCATATCTTGACACATTTTGAAGTTCTTTAAATGATGGACTTGCTAACGCAGTAACCTATTAGCGTATGTTGTTGTTTTATCTTTATAATCAGTCAGATGGAATCTTCCTTCGGCCTCATTAGGCGCAGCAGCAGCAGCAGCTAGCCTATCAGTTATATAGAATTGGGAAGGAGACTCGCTTTAGCAGGCAGTAAAGCAGAGTTCGAAGCAGTGATAAAATAAAAAAAAGTCTACTGTATGTAAAAGCTTTGGTGTGTACCAAACGTTCAGCATGAACAAACGGGTGCATTACTCTTCTATAACTTAATGAATAAAATATTGCTATTAGTTATATTACGTTGCTTCGAGTTTTATATGTAAATAAGGTAATTAAAAATCATTATTTTAATGTTTTATATTTACATATTTTGTTTATAAGAAAATATACAGATTTACTAAAATATAAATAATATGAAAAGTGCATGAAAGTTTATATTGTAAAATGGGAAGTGATAAAAACTCATAAACTAAATATGTATAGATGAAAAGATCAATAATCTTCATTGAAGAATTAAAAAAAAAATTATAATAAAACTAAAAGCTACTGGATATCGTAATTACACTTTAAAAAGATTTTTTTAAAAAAAAAAGTTTACCTACTTACGGCAAAATCTCTCTCGATCAATTCTGATTATCTCGGAGAAATGTGATTTAAGTAGGTAGGAACGCTGACTGAAACCACGCGACGCGGGTTCGAGTCCCACTAGTTCCTGGTTCTCCACTTTATTGATTTTTTTCCTTTCTATTTCATAAAATTTTTTGAAAAACGATGTAATAGGAAACGAAATAAAAATAAAGACGGATGGAGAGAGAGATGAACTAATGGGATTGGTTTACGAGAAATAATAATATACCCAACCCTCGAGAAACTCTGACTGGGAACTGGGCATTGTTGTTCTAATCCCCCCCCCCCCCCCACACAGGACCAAAATTTTATAAATGACCTACACAAACTGGGTACTAAATAAACAAAAATGAACAGAACACACTACTTGCATTATTATTGTAATTAAAAAAAAAAAAATTATCTAAGTAAATAATTTAGTTAAAATGACATTTAAATACTTGATAAATGAAATGGGCTTAGGGTAGAAAGTGATAAAAAATAAAAAATAAAAAAGTGAATTGTTTTCGACTATGTTCAATATGTACAAAAGAAAGCTCAAAACGTATTAGCTTCTGTTATATAAAAATAAAACCTTCTAAAATAATATACAAGAACTAATCTAGAATAATGATTTGGTACCGTACTATTAATTGTATATCCTGCATATGGTAGAAACTTATTGCTTATCATAAGAATATTTAAAGAATAGGAAGACGCCTATACTCAACAATTATTGGTAGATTATGAGCTGTAATGAACTCTATACGAAGCGAGTATAGGACAATTTTAAGAGTAATGAAATTCAAGCCTTTTATCACAATCCAACGAGGAAAGAAGGAATCAATTATTATGTTTACGAACCTAATTAACTATGTACTGTACCTTAAATTAGAATTAAAAAATGGTTCAAATTTAGCCAAAGAAGTCTCTCTGTTATAACACTGAGCACTGACACGAAGGTTAATAATGTACATGATAGGAGCACGAGTAAATTTTGGAATGCTCATCGAATGAGACAAGTAACGCAAAGTCTTGATGGACTGATACAATCATGGTGACAGAATGCGCCACATTTCATGCATGCCACCATTGCACGCATATTGCATGGGCAACCTTCCTCCCCAGCGTTCGTATTCTTATTATTATTTCCTCCCTCGCAGTTATCCATCTGTGCCACTTTTCTCAATCCATTTCCAATTGCTGTTGACATGACGGTCATCGTCTGCGGTGAATCGCTGCCATCGTTTGCCATTTGGTTGCTATTCATGGTCATCATATTGGCATCCATATTAAGGGAATGAGGGGCATTCATCACTTGATTGTTATTCACATTGGTGAATGTGTGAATATTAAGTGCCATCGGTTGATTTTCTATTTGTTGGAAGTTATTGATCACACTTGCTCCGATAGGAATATTTTGATAAATGTTTTGTGGGTGAACGTTCCCTTGTTGCTGGGTAACGCCTCCCGAGTGTTGCTGTTGTACGTAATAAGTTTGTTTCTGCATCATTTGTTGCTGTAGTGGACTATTATTCGGCTGCTGAACAAGTTGCTGATAAGGAGTTTGCTGGTGAAAGCACTGCTGTTGCTGCGGCTGAACTATTTTATTGGGAACAATGTTTTGCGATGGACACCCTTCATTGCCTTGCATTTGAGAATCATCTTGGTGCAATTGTTGTGTGGTGATCTGTGGTTCTAAAATGGCTCCTTGCTTGACTATTTGCTGCTGTTCTTGTTGGTATGCTCGAGCATTTAACTCTTCCTTGTCTTTGGTTTCCATCCGTGATTCAGCATGAGGATTATCAATATCCTGCATCGATTGGTGATGACACGTACTGACACATTTTTCTTCTTTGGGGGAAGAACGCTCTTTCATATCGCTTGTATCAAACTCTTCATTAGTGCTACAAGTTTCATCGGTAATTAATTCAGGATAATTTTCACTTTCACGTTTCGACATGGAGTGACTTTCATTACAATAATGTGTTTCATTGGTTTCAGACGAATCACCTTTCTCATCTTTAAACTGAGTGGGAATATCACTTTTGATATTAGAGGGTGTAGTAGTGTGTGTACCGCTATAAGCATTGGTAATAGGCATTGACCCATAGCCGGGAGAAAGCTGTGTATTACTTTGGTCTGAGGAAAAATCTCTGAACATCCCCGTCTCGCTGTTAGCATCACACTTCTGCTCGCACTTATTAGAAGATGCAGGCTCCACGCAGTCTCTCGTCTGAATGAGAGAACTGCGTTTATCCGCCTGCGTTTGTTCTAAGACTACCTCTGAAGGAATGTGAGAAAGTTGCTCTTGCTTGGAATTAATAAGCAAACTTTCCTTTTGCTGACTCAATCTCTGATTTTCAGTATGAAAGGATGATGCGGTTTCTCTCTGGTTAGCCCCAGCCCGTGTTTCCATAGCAACAGAATCATTACCGTGTTGGAAAGCCCTGATTTTCTCTATATTCAAATCATGGTTCTCCATGGGAACACTGAAGTTATCCGTGTTGCTGCAGTTATTTACACCTGAGCTGGGGTCACCTTCGGATAAAAAATGACGAGAAGGATTGGGAGAGGAAGGAATGAAAGTGGGATGCGCCGGAGAGGATGTTGGAATAAGGATTCTTGGTCCGACGCTGTTGGGCCGAGGAATCACAGAAGGTACCGTCACTAAATTATTCCTAGTTGGGGGAGCGCTGGAGGCCCTCGGGGGCTGCTGATGGTCGCCCTCAGTCCTGCCATTGAGGATGTCTGACACGCGCACTAAATGCACATTTGACACTGACAACGTGCGTAGGAAAACTGCTTTCCCTCCGGCTGCAGGACGTAAAATAGTGATGGGACCGTTCGTGCTCACGGCAGTTTTCGACCCTTCTTTAATTATGGTCTACAAATAAATAGAAAATATATTATAAGTCAATTTTGGTGAACAGTCATTCAGAATAGAATACACAATCTATTGGGAAAAGAGCGAAGACGCTTAAAAGTTTAGGTGTAAAACGCTACTCCTGAAATTACCTTATCTTATGTTTCAGTACTTATTCTGCCCTGCCAAAGTATCTAATCAGGCATCTGCAACAAGCTATGCGGCTGTACAACACCTAGTAATGCGTAGGGTCTCTGTTAGTTTGTATAACAACTTTCATATGACGAGACGCGCTTTCCACTACGTTTCTACAGATATCTGGTGTGATACATACATATTTATCCTTTATAGCAGTGGTTCCCAAACTTTTATGGTGACGACCCTGGATACAATATTGTCCTGGCCTGGCGACCCTAAACGCTGGTACATGCAGTGTTAATGACCAATCATTTTGATACGTTGTGTTTATATTCATATGGTTTGATTAAATCAGTCGTGGAAAATTTCCGTCCCGCGACCATGGGTTTGGGAACCACTGCTTTATAGCATACCTACCATTTGACTTAATACATAGAGGTATATCGATATCTTCATGAATCATTCCCAACACATTGCTCCAGCAGGGTAATGGCCTTTGCCCTACCTGGTTTGGGGATAATGACATGCCATCATGACCCACTGAAATCTCATTTCCACTGAGCATCTTTTGGTCCCTCTGCAGAAGGAAACTCAAAAGATAACTACAAAGTTCAGTACCTATAGGCAATTGGTTAATGTATAAAGGAACTAGTATGAATCAGGTATCTGCTGAAACCTTGTGGAAAGCATGGCCCGTCATGTAGAATAGGTGGTTATACAAGTGAACGGAGATCCTACGTATTATTGAACGTTTTAGTCACACAGCCTATAGCTAATGCTTGGCTGAATAGTTTTGGCGCAGCAGAGCGCCAGCGATTTTATATATAGCGTCCGGGAAATAATGGTGCAAAAATAAAAAATAACTGGTTATTTTTTATTAATATACATACAGTACATATAGATGTTTACGTTTCCGAACTGTCCAAGTTAGAACACTTCTACCTGATGACCATCATTTGTCGTTACACTTTACAGTGCGTATTCGCCGCTCGAGCTCCATTATTCCTGGGCTCGTCACGATGTACATGGGTTTAAAAAACCCCAGAAGAGATCTGGTAAAACTCCGTCAAAGAATCGGAGAGGTAATTGGATCCATTCTACAAGAGCATCTTGCTAATGCGCTAATGGAGTTCGAGTGTCGAATACGCACCATAGACATGAAATGTAAACAACCATATATGCGCCTCGGGGGTGTAGTGGTTAGCGTCACTGGCTACGAATCCATCGGCCCCGGGATCGAGACCCGGTGACGGCAGGCGACGCGCAGCAAAATCAGCTGTTCATCCTTTCACACAATAAAGAAATTGGTTGGTAGATAAAATGGGTACCCTGGGTAGCCTAGTGGTTAAGACGCTGGGCTGCTGGTGGGGCGTGGTTCGGATTCCATGTTAAACTGTAGTTTTAAAGTGGAGTGACAAGCTTGACCTTCGTCAGAATGGACAGTTCGGGCGGAAGCAAAACCAAGTTTAACCAACCAAGGTTATATACTGTATACTTAATAAAAAAAAATATCCCACGCAATACACGTACGCAAGCGAGGTTACAAGGTAAAAATTTATATATATTTTTTTATTGGGGTTGTTTAACCTTCGCAACATCTAAGGTCATATGACGGAGGAGACCTACAGCTTTACGTGGGATCCGAACCGCGGGTCGCTACATAATCTGGGCTAAGAGGACGGTCTCCCATCCAACTACTACCCAGACCCAATGTCGCTTAACTTCGCTAATCTCCGGGAAGTGGTGTTACGACATCGGCCACGACGTACCCCATGAGCTAACACAAGAACAAATCAATAAAGCCATAGATGAGTTCCGTTCTAGACTGAAAAAGGTTGTAGAAGTTCGTGGTAAACATATCGAGCAGTTTTTTTAACATCAAGGTAGCACCATATGTGAGTACTTTGTAAATTTTTATCTGCACATACAATGCAGTAGTAGAGTAAATGGATAATTTCCAGTGGCATAAAGAAATGTTCAATAAATCCGTAATTTTCATTTGTTTTCATTTAAATCCGCTCACCGTAAGGGAAATTTACTTAGTTGTAGGGGGTGAAAAAATGTTGAAATCTGACTATAATTTTCGATTTTACAGCCAAAGTTCGAGGTCTCCCCCTTTTTTTTTTTGTCGACCCGATACACACACACCTCGGTGGTGTAGTGGTTAGCGTCGCTGACTACGAAACCATCGGCCCTGGGTTCGAGACCCGACGGCAGCCGGCGCTCAGCAAAACCCAGCTGTTCATCCTTCCACACAATAAAGAAAGTGGTTGGTAGATAAATGGACCCTAGGTGGCCTAATGGTTACGACGCTGGGCTGCTGATGGGGCGTGGTCCGGATTCCACGTTAAACTGTAGGCCTAAGGTGGAGTGAAAAGCTTGACCTTCGACAGAATGAACAATTCGGGCAGAAGCTAACCAAAGGTGTGTGTGTGTATATAGATACACTGAGCGGCAGAAAAATCGGCCCACTTGGAATATCGCGAAAAGCAAAAGTGGGCAAGCTCCTGTTTATAAAAGTTTTAAAATTCGAAAATATAGTCTACAAGGCAACTAAATAACGAGACAAAACAACGTCAGCTGCGAACACACTAGATGTAACGAATTTTCGACTTCTTTTAAGAATTCGACAGTGACATTCAATTGCTCTTAGACTGCTAGTGCCACTTTTTTCTTCCACTAGTCGGAGTAGGCATTTGCGTTTAGTAACAGATAGACTTCTAATTCTTTTGGGTTTCAGAAATGGACATTTACAATCGATTTGAGTGCCGTGAACGTCGCAAGAGTCATCGCCCTAATTGAAGATGATCGGAGCCAGCGTTGCGGCGCCGATGCGCTACGAATTCCAAGAACAACGGTTCAACGTGTCTACCAACGTTATGTGGAGACAGGAGAGTACAACCAAAGACCAGGATCTGGAAGATCGCGCTGCACATCTGCCCGTGACAATCGTTTCATTGTCTTGAGTGTTTTGTGAGATCATCGCTTGACTGTCACAAACGTCCGCAATGAGCTAGAAAGGTCTCGAGACGTCAGTGTATTGGAGCGAACCGTTAGAAGGAGACTTATGGAAAGTGGCTTACATGCTAGACGTCCAGCAATGGGCCTGGAATTGCTCCCACACCACCGCAATGCTCGTCTTGCTGAGCCTCCTCCAAAAGCAACCCTCTCCGTAAAAGTACTTGGGACGAATTTTTCTCCTGTTCTTCTCCACACTCTTTCCTGTCCATCGGATGTTCGACGATTAAATCTTGATTCGTCCGTGAACAACACTCGTCTCCATTGGACCATAGTCCAATTGACATGCTCACGAGCGAAAGCAAGACGAGCATTGCGGTGGTGTGGGAGAAATTCCGGGCCCATTGCTGGACGTCTAGCATGTAAGCCGCTTTCCATAAGTCTCCTTCTAACAGTTCGCTCCGATACACCGACGTCTCGAGGCCTTTGCAGCTCATTGTGGACGTTTGTGGCAGTCAAGCGATGATCTCGCAAAACGCTCAAGACGATGAAACGATCGTCACGGACAAATGTGCAGCGCGATCTTCCAGATCCTGGTCTTCGGGTTTACTCTCCTGTTTCCACATAACATTGGTAGGCATGTCGAACCGATGTTTTTGGAATTCCTAGCGCATCGGCGACGTAACGCTGGCTCCGATCATCTTCAATAAGGGCGACGACTCTTGCGACGTTCACGGCACTCAAATCCATTGTAAATGTCCAATTCTGAAACCCAAAAGAATTAGAAGTCTATCTGTTACTAAACGCAAATGCCTACTCCGACTAGTGGAAGAAAAAAGTGGCACTAGCAGTCTAAGAGCAACTGAATGTCAAACTGTCGAATTCTTAAAAGAAGTCGAAAATTCGTTACAGCTAGTGTATTCGCAGTTGACGTTGTTTTGTCTCGTTATTTGGTTGCCTCATAGACTATATTTTCGAATTTTAAGACTTTTATAAACAGAAGCTTGCCTACTTTTTTGCTTTTCGCGATATTCCAAGTGGGCCGATTTTTCTGCCGCCGCTCATGTGTGTGTGTGTGTGTGTGTGTGTGTGTGTGTGTAACGTTAGTTTGTTCTTCCGCCCGAATTGCTTGTTTTGACGAGGGTCGAGGTTGTTGCCCCACGTGTAATCCGAACCACGACTCACCAAGGAAATCAGAAATTACAAAATCCTCGTCCGGTCTCGACCTGACGATCTCCCGATCAGCAACCCAGCGTTTTAACCATTAGGCTTGGTTAACCTTGGTTTTGTTTCCGCCCGAATTGTTCATTCTGACGAAGGTCAAGCTTCTTGCCTCACCTTAGACCTACAGCTTAACTTGGAATCCGGACCACGACCCATCACAGGGGTTAATAAACTACAAAGTCCTTGCCCGGACTCTATCTCACCCTCTCCCGATCAGCAGCCCAGCACCTTTTACCACTAGGCTACCCAAGGTACCCATTTATCTTCCAACCAATTTTTATTGTGTGGAAGGATGAACAGCTGGGTTGGCTGCGTGTCACCTGCCGTCACCAGGAATCGAATTCGGGACCAATGGATTCGTAGTCAGCGATGCTAACCACTACACCACCGAGGGGTACCCATTTATTTACCAACCAATTTTGTTTTATGGAAGGATGAACAGCTGGGCGAACTTCACGCCACCTAGCCTTGCCGGGAGTCGATCCCGAGGTCAGTGGATTTGTAATTTCTTAGTCAGCGATGCTAATCATCTTTTACACACAAACAGTGTGTGTGTGTGTGGGGGGGGGATAAAACCTTGCAACTTTGCAGATGCTCGGTGCGTCTCTCTCTCTTCACATGAAGGTCATGCTGGTGGCCTATGTATAGATATATACTTTAAAGCATAGACCATAGTCATTACGTACATTACCCGATATAACTATTTACTTTAGAAATACCTGGACCTCTTTTGAATAAAATAAAAAATGTAAATACAATATAAATTCCCCATTCTGAGTCACGCCCATCCATGAAAAATCGTAAAACGTTTTGTAGGGCCTATATTTTTATTTTTTTTTGTATTGGGGCGTTTACCGCCACTTCCCGCTATATGGTAGCGGATATCATGGCGAGGCGGAATACGAGAAAGAGAAACGGAGACGGAGAAAAGGCACTAGAAAAGGGAGAACAGCGGACTACAGGTGAGAAGTCACCTAAAGCTCAGATAGGATGCGAGATTGGGAGAGGAAGAGGAAAAGACGGTCAAGCGAGAAGAGAGGGCTCTCAGCGAGCATAAGGCGTAAACGTTCGGGGAGGGGGAAATCAGAAAGGTACGGGAAGGCGCGACGACGTACTGACGACAGGTGGGGCATTCCCAAGGATGTGAGAGACGGTGAGGGGCGACTGGCAGGAGGCGCAACGAGGAGCCTCCTGCCGGAACATAAGATAGCCGTGCGTGAGGCGCGTATGGCCGATGCGAAGCCGCGCAAGGACGACCTCTTTGTGTCTGGAGCGGTGGAAAGAGGACACCCAATATGACAGACGGGGGCGGATGGACCAGAGTTTATTTTCGGTGGCATCGTCCCAGGACTGTTGCCACATGCGGTCGTAAAAGGAACGAAATACCTGCACATAGTCTGAGAAGGGGAGCGGGCGGGGGAAGGGAGGCAGCGAGGCGGCGGACCGGGCTATGCGGTCCGCCGCCTCATTACCGGAAACACCAACATGGGCGGGAACCCAGCAGAAGGTGACCCGGATCCGGTGAACGGTGTGCAGGACATGGTACTCCTGTTGAATAAGGCGTACGAGGGGGTCCGGGGAATCATAGCGCTCGAGCGCCTGAAGGGCGCTCAGCGAGTCCGAAAAAATGGTACAGGAGGACCGCGAACAACCCGATACCAGACGGAGGGCTTCCAGAAGGGCAAAGAGCTCCGCGGAAAAGATGGAGGCCTGAACCGGCAGGGGAATACCCCGGGAGGTAGGTGACAATGACGGAGAGAAGACGGCGGCCGCGACACCTGCAGGGGAGCGCGAGCCGTCGGTGTAGACGGGAACGTCGTCCGAATGGACGGGAAGATGGGCCAGAAAAGAAGACCGGAGGACGGCAGGAAGAGACTCCTTACGCAGGCCACGGAGCGCCTGGCAACGGCAGATAGGGGTGGTCCGCCAGGGGGGCGAAGGAGAACGGCAGAATAGAGGGTGGGGGGATCCCCAGGGACGAGAAAATCTCGGCCAGAGAGGCAGCGAAATGCCACGTGTCAGGCCGGGGTAGTGCCTGGGAGATCGCGGAGAAGAGTAGGGACATCGGAAGGCGGCAGATGCGAAGGTAACACTTCGCCATGAGAAGGCCCCGGCGAAGGGCAGGGGGGGTGTCCACAGTCCACCTGAAGACTAGCGACAGGGGACGAGCGGAAGGCACCCGACGCCAGTCGAAGGCCACGGTGGAGAAGAGGATCCAGCATACGGAGTGCCGGAGAGGAGGCGGAGCTGTAGACCACACAGCCGTAGTCGACACGGGATTGCACCAGGGAGGTGCACAGGCGCAGCAGAGTACGCCTGTCCGCCCCCCAGGTCGTGTGGGACAGATGACCCAAAAGGGAGAGGGTGCGGCGAGATGTTTGCCGCAACCGCCTAAGGTGTGGAACCCAACCGAAAAATCCGTCGAGGGTCATACCCAGGAATCTAACGGATGGGACGAGGGGAAGAGGAGTGCCGGCAAGAGTAAGGGCGAAGGTATGCGACAGACGGAGGCGCCGAGGACGGAAAAGCATACTGGAAGACTTAGAGGGTGAGAAAGCATAGCCAACCGAGGACGCCCAGCGAACCACCGCGTTGATGGCTAGCTGGAGCCGACGTTCAGCCAAAGACGGGAGGCGGCCAGAGCAATAGATCTAGAGCCAGGTCATCGGCATAGAGGGAGCTACGAACGGATGTAGGCAGGACCGTAGCGACTGTGTTCATCACGAGTGAGAAACACAAGACGCTAAGGACACTACCCTGAGGGACACCCTCCTCCAACGGAAAGCGGTCAGAGAGGGCAGAACCGATGCGGACGCGGAAAGAACGGGCGGACAAGAAGTTATAAATAAAGGAAGGGAGAAAGCCTACGAAACCCAGGGAGCGTAAGCAGTCGAAGACCGCGCTCCGCCGGGTAGTATCGTAGGCCTTCTGGAGGTCGAAAAAGACGGCGAGTACAAATTGACGCCGGGAGAAAGCCTCCTGCACGTCATGGCTAAGGAGAAGGAGGGGGTCGGTGGTAGACCGGAAGCGCCGGAAACCAGCCTGGGTAGCAGGGTACTGGTCACTCGCCTCCAAGGTAAAGGACAGCCGCGAGGCGACCATCGCCTCCATCACCTTGCAGGCACAGCATGTTAGGGAAATGGGGCGATAGTTCGACGGGAGTGAGGGGTCTTTATCGGGCTTCGGGATGGGGACGACGATGGACTCACGCCATCGGTCCGGAAATGAACCCTCCAACCAAATCCGGTTATAGAGGTCCAGTAGAAAGCTGAGAGCAGAGGGGTGGAGGTGCCGTAACAAGTCATAGGGGATATTATCGGGGCCGGGGGCGGAGGAGCGTCGGGGGCGGAGGGCCTCCCGAAGCTCTGTCATGTGGAAGAGGTGATTATAGGGGTCATCCCTATGAGGTGGAAATTCCGGTGGGTCGCGGCGGGAGTGGGGGGAATCGGAACTGGAGATGGCTGCGAAGTGCGCCGCGAGTGCGTTCGCGACGGCCTCCGGATCGGACACGAACTCGTCGTCCCCGACCCGAAGCACCGGGGGTCGAGGGGGGACACGGGTCCCCTCAAAGCTACGCACCTTGCGCCAAACAGTCGAGGGGGCGGTCGAGGAGATGATCCCGGACACGTAACTCCGCCAGGAGGTACGCCGGGCTAGTTTCAAGACCCGACGGGCCACTGCCTTCAGGCGCTGAAACGCCATCTTATGCTCCGGCTGGCGGGTCCGGTAGAAGCGACGGCCAGCACGGCGCCGCTCCTGAACGGCACGGGAGCACTCTGGGGTCCACCATGGGACGCTGCGCGGCCTGGGGGAGCCTGAGCTACGGGGGATGCAACTGGTGGCAGCCGAGAGAATCTTGCTTTCGAGAAAGGCGAGGGCCTCACTAACGGAGGGAAAGGCAGGAATGGACGGCGAGATCGCCGTGCACCTCGTGTATGAGGCCCATTTCGCTCGGGCGAACAGCCAGCGCGGGCGGACAGAGGTGGGGGGGAGGAGACGGGTTGGGGTAAGACACACAGGGAAATGGTCACTGCCGGAAGAATCCGGCAGGACCTCCCAGGTGAACTCCGTCACGATATCGAGGGAAACCAGGGAAAGATCAATACAGGTGAAACTGTCATGGGCCGAGTGGAGGCAGGTTGGGGAGCCATCGTTCAGAAAGGTGAACTCTAGCTCGTCCATAAGGGAGAGAAGGGTCCCGGAGAGAAAGGTGGAGCAAACGTCCCCCCAGGCCGGGTCCCGACTGTTGAAGTCCCCGAGAAGCAAGAAAGGGCGGGGAAGCTGCAGAATTAGGTCACGGAGAGAATCGGGTGGAGGGCGTACGTTAGGGGAGAGGTAAAGAGAGCAGACCGTGAGCTGACGCCACAAAGAAAGGCGCACGGCCACAGCTTGCAAGACAGTACGGAGCGGGAGGGGGCGGAAAGGGACGGAGCAGTGCACGAAGACCGCGGAGCCCCGCCTACCCGCCCCATCGAGAGGCGGGGAAGGGAGCCCGCAGTAGCCGGACACTCGAGGGAGGGAACGGGAGCCCAGTATCGTCTCCTGAAGGCAGAAACACGCCGGACACCTGGAGGCCAGGAGAGAAGAGAGACTCTCGAGGCCTACCAGGAGCCCGCGGATGTTCCACTGCAGGAGCGAAGTATATGGAGGGGTAGGAAAGTCTGCGAAACGGATGGTTATGGGGTGGGTGGGCCGATCGGGCGGCCCGAGATTAACAAGGGGATTGGAAAGCCCCGGGGCCCAACGGGGGACGCCGAACGTGGGCGAAGGCGAGGGTCACCCCGACGGGGGGGCGATGTGGAAACTGACGCCGGCAAATCCTCCTGAAGAGGAGTCACCCGGACGCCCGGGGGAGAGCGATGCAGAGAAGGGGATGTGAGAGGTATCCAGAAGACCCCTCCCTTCACCGGAGGTGCAGGGGAGGCTGGACTACAAGGGGGAGTGGAAAAGGATACCTCACCCGGATGCATAGGCAGGTCAAGGAGAGAGGTGGGGTAGGTCACGCGCGGGGGCGTGCTCATCCCACCCACGCCGACCAGGCGGGCGAGTTCCCCCTCCAGTGGGTCCATCGACCGAACAGGTGAGGGATCTATCTCCGCCCCCACCACGAGGGTCGTCGGGGACCCCAGGGGGGCGCGTCCATAACGGTTGCGCAGCGGGGACGGTGAGGACACCGGGATGGTAGGGCGAAGGGGGCGTTTGTGTCTGGGAGAGGAAGGTGATGCGAGGCCTATGGCCTCGAACCTTTCGGGGTCACTATTGGCGCGGCGCTTGCGGCCCGTTCCCCTCCGTCGTGCGGCCCGCATGGGCGACGGCGGTTCACGGTCCGGAATGGGGGTGGCCGAAAGCGCCGGTGGAGAGGGCGTAGAAGGGGCAGGGGGGGTTGCCGACGAAGCATCGGCGTTCGCGGAGGGAGCACGTGGGGACGCGCTGGTAGTACAGGGAGCCGCGGCGGGAGTCCGCTGGGCGGCAGAGGATAGACAGGGAGTAGCGGACACGGTGAGTGGAGGCGCGTCGGGAACCGCCGGTGAGGACGGGGTCTGGGCCGGCGGCGGCCGGGGACGGAGAGCCTCGGCGTACGAGGTACCACGCCGGGCCTCGCGGCCACGCAACCGGTCCCGCGCCTCCCGAGCGCTGAGAAATTCTGATGAACAGAGGGCCCGAACCTCCCTCTCGAAGAGGAAGGACGGGCAAGAGCGGGATGAAGCAGGGTGCGGTCCATGACAGTTGGTGCAGGAAGGCGGAGCAGTACAGGGCAAGGGGTGGGGAGGGCCGCAGCAGCGGACACACAACGGGGCCGGCTGACGGCAGGAACTGCTCACGTGGCCAAACCTACTGCACTGAAAACAGCGCGTAGGATCTGGCACGTATGGCCGAACCGAGAATTCGCATGCTCGTCTCTCACCAAAGCCCCAGAATACCGAAACGGGGGGCACCAGTGAGTCAAAAGTAAGGAGAAGGCGAGGAGAAGGGACGGCTGGGGATCGCGATCTGTCGGGAAAACGGTATATTCTCACCACACCCTGGGAGGCGAGGTCAGTCTGGAGGTCCTCCACCGGGATGGGTAGAAGACGAGCAGCGTAGATCGTGCCCTGGCACTGATTGAGGCGGGGGTGGGGAGTCACCGTGATCCCGCAGCCCAGGATCGGGGATAGCGAGCAGAGAGGAGGTTTCGGCAGAGGAACGCGACCTTATCAAAATGGAGCCATCCCTCTGAGGCCGAAGGTCAAAACGCGCCGTCCCCGTCTTCCCATGGATCGCTCGAAAGAGGCGTTCGTGGTTAGTGGGGAGGGGCTTGGAGGAGGAGGGGCGGAGGACGAGGAACTTGTCCATCGTCCTAAGGCCGAGTGAAGCCGTCTGGCCAAACACCACCGGAACTTCGAGGGGGCGAGAAGACGAGAAAGGCGGACGGCGACGTCGGGTCCCACGTCCCCCAGGGGCCGAGGGGGCCGGGGGCGATGAGGCCCGACCGGGGCCGCGGGCCTCCCACCTGAGGGCGAAAAAGCAGGTGGGTCCCTATCGGGACGTGGAATATGGGGGGATCCAGGGGTCGGGGGGTCCACTGCAGGTCCATCCGCTACTGGCGGGGGTCGGGCAGCGGCACCACGAGCCTGGGGAAGAGAGGGAGAGGAGGTGTCGGCAAGAAGAGCAGACGGGGTGGGCGAGGGCTGCCGACTGCCCTTACCAGACCCACGGTCCAAAGAGGTAGTCAGAGGGAGGTCATATGCACAAGCCGGGTCGTCAACGAGGTCCTTTAGATTTGTAAATGTTTCCATACAAAAAATTTTATTGTTGTTTCGCGCCCGGGGCCGCGGGGAACCGATTACCCGGGGCCCAAGGGGACCAAGCGCACGCCGGCGGGGGATGGGTGCCTCGTCCCATGCGGGTACCCCCGTTTCAAAAGGGGCCCTTGCAGCATCGAGAGTTCTCCCCGCCGGCAGCAAAGACCAAGGCCCCCCAGGGTCCCAGGCCCGGGCACCCTACCAGCCAACTTAGTCCGGCCCCGACCATGGGAGCGAGACCCCCAGCGATCAGCCCCGGCAGCCCACGGGGCGCGCGAAGTGAAAAGAGAAAGCAGAAAAAAAACAGAGGGGGCAAGGAAGAGGGGAAGACAGGAAAGAGGGGGCTGTAGGATAGCAGGGTATGTTAAAAGTCTACTTCGCAACCGGGCGGGGGACCCGGCAGGGCCCCCAGCCGCGGCTGACCCCCCTCGCCACATGGAGGCAGGAGCCCGCGGGCGATCCACCCCAGAAAGACCGCCCGCGGGGAGGGGGTAGGGCCTATATATGTGTAATATTGTGTATGTACAAATGTAAACCCTTTACCTGCGCAATAGAAGATGAATTCGAGCTCAGCTGGGTTGATTCATTCGAAGTAACTCCAACTTGAGCAGGTAAAACTGGTCGAATCATCATCGTGCTTCCGGAACTACTGATGGCTGCCAAAGGAAGCGCGACGCTCCGAAAAATTCTCTGTCCCGTTGGCAAAAACTGACCGATGGATTGAGTCCCTTGTGGGAAAGGGTGCATGAACTGGCCATTAGCGCTTGGCAAAGCTTTCAGAACAGTTACAGTTTGGGGCTGCACCGAAGTAGTAGGAATCCCTTTGGGCGCCACAAACTGGGGTTGGGGTTGCTGAGGTGGAAGAGGAGTGATACTCAGAGAAGGCTCCATGATGGTCTCCTTCTCGTGGCTTTGGTTCTCTAAGGATTGGTTAAACTTAGAAGAGAGCGTAGTTGGAACGTTGGCAGATGATGATGATGATGATGATGACGATGACGATGATGATGATGACGACGACGACGATGATGATGATGACGACGACGATGATGATGATGATGATGATGACGAAGATGACTTTGATTCGGCGAAGATGAGTGCATGCTGCTTCAGTTGGGCTTGTAACTGGTCTCTGTTGGGGCTATTGGCGATTACTCCTTGAACAATCTCGTAAGACCGTTGCAGATTCACTCCGCCTTGGGATCGCCCTTTACTTATGCGTAACGTTACAGAACTCCCATGCGATGAACCCTGCGAAGAGAGTCGTTCATTAGAACAATTCAGCACCATCAAACTCAACTAAAGTTTCATACATACTAGTAATAACCGAAATGCCTTTTAACCATCTTTAAAAAATTTTCCTTTACAACTGCGTTAATTCTCAAAGTTCCATTCCCAAAACAGGCTCAAAATGAGCCACACCAGAAATTAAAGGAAAGTAATATTAAATTAAAAAAAAAAAAAAAATTATTACTAACAGCCTGAAAACTTGAAAATGTTTGTTCTTGAACAGTAAAATAAAGCAACGTGTAAAGGCGTAATTTATGAGGTTACTCGTAACAGTTAAGTACGGGAAAAGTTAGCTATAAGTACAGTTAGATCAAATTTGGTTACGTTAGATCATTTTGTTTCGTCTGCCAGTGCCGGTTCTAATACTTTCGCCGACCGAGAAATTGTGCGCTCGAGAACTTATCCCATCAGTCAAAAGTTCCGTACGCATTTCAAAAGGCGCCAATTGATACTTTTTGAAGAAGATTTTGCAATGATCAAGATCTTATTTTAAAACCGGGGTCTAATTTTCTTCTAATCATTTCCTTATTAAAGGAAATCTCGCTTACTAGATAGATTTGTACACATTTTGACAATAAAGACGTGGAAAGGTAAAAGTTAGGGATGTACCGATATCGCTTTTTAGCCGATAACTGATACCGATAATTAAAAACAGTATCGGCCGATAACCGATACCGATATTCAGCTAGGGTTTATTATAAATGCAAAAAACTTCACTTTTTTACGTGAAGGTCAAAATATGAGAATAAAAACCCACTCTAATAGACAGAGTTTATTTCCACGACAGTTTCGACGCCCACTGGCATCCTCCTCGGGTGTTTCTGTATCCACCCGAGGAGGATGCCAGTGGGCGTCGAAACTGTCGTGGAAATAAACTCTGTCTATTAGAGTGGGTTTTTATTCTCATAGGGTTTATTAGTTTGTCATATTTTTGTAACACATTCATAATTTATTTTCTTTGTTGAAAATTTGGCAACAAAGCAATAATCCTTTTCATTAAAGATGGCAACACTGCATTAGATTTAATAGTTTTGTTTGTTATACAATTGGACTGTGGGCCTATGTTAGGTTTAGTAAATTTGTTTTTTGGGGAACTTAGCTCAGAGATATTTGGGAGCACCATCAACAACAGTTGCTAGCGAACGCATGTTCAGTATTGGAGGAAACATTGCCAGTGCTGCTAGAAATCGGGTCTCTCCTGAACATACAGAGCAGCTGCTATTTTTACAGAACTTAACCCTTGTGAAAAAATAACGAGTTATGTAAAGTGATAAAACAATAAAATATTGGAAATTTCCTCCTCTAAATAGTCTTTTATTCATAATTTTTGAAAAATCGTACTTTTGAAATATCGGCCGATACCAATATTTTTAAAAATCTACCGATATCACCGGTACATATCGGTACATCCCTCGTAAAAGTAGTGGTCGTTATGACCTGAGTCGTTAGGTCGGATATACTGTGACTCTATGATAAAGCAATGGCTATGTCAGAGCACCTATAAAAAATATACAGGATGTTTATAAAGTCCCTATCTATTTCGGTGAAAACGTAGCAAAACGTGTAAAATTCAATAACTATATAATAGAAGGCATACATTTAATGAATACTTAAGCATATGATTCTACATGAGCACCATCAATATCTCCTACAGAGTTCGAATCTGTTAGCAGCATTGCGGAACACATTACGTTACGATACGATACGAACACGTAAATGTCCCAGCTTCATTCAGATGGCATTTTAAACACCGTCGTCTTTCAACAAGATGGGGCACCTTGTCATTACACAAACATTGTTCGGGAGTACCTAAATGAACGATTTCCAAATCGGTGGATCGGACGTGGAGGCAACAGGCCCTGGGCGGCTCAATCTCCTGACCTAACGCCCTTGGACTTCTTTGCATGGGGCTTTATCAAATCAAACGTCTATCAAACGAGGGTTACAGATCTGCAAGATTTACGTGCTCGTACCGTAACAGCAGTTACAAAAATAACCCTTGTCATGCTCCAAAATGTGTTCCGCAATGCTGCTGACAGATTCGAACTCTGTCGAGATACTGATGGTGCTCATGTAGAATCATATGCTTAAGTATTCATTAAATGTATGCCTTCTATTATATTGTTATTGAATTTTACCCTTTTTGCTACGTTTTCACTGAAATAGCTAAGGACTTTATAAACACCCTGTATTTATGCAATCTCCTTCGAGGCCTACAACCCAAAACTGAATTTTTCTAGTATTAAAAAACTTCGAAAGATTCCTAGTAGGTCTACTCCAGGTCAGTAGAAATCTATATGAACTGTATACTCTAAAGTCTAAACTGTTGTTCTAAGGCCGATTAGTAGGTATTATACTTTTTTTAGTTAGGCTTAGTGCCAAAAGTAGTTATATAGAACTCAAGTCATCAAAATTAGTTAAGCATACATGCTATGTCAATTTCAATAGAGCTCACCTGATGTCCCTTTAAAATCTTTTTGGGTGCATTTAAAGACTGAGATACGAAGGAATGCCCAAATAAAGCGCTGGAAGTTCCAGCGCACACATTCACACCTTGAGAATTGAGTTTGCTTATCACTGACGATGTAGAACTTGTTGAAAGTTTAGACGTAAAATGAGGTCTTGATTGGATGACTGGAGTTGTGATTACTGAATGAGATGATGATTCTCCTACTGATCTCAACGTTGAAGAACAAATTGAGAGAACAGAAGACGTACTAGGGGAATTCACAGAACTGGAAGAACTACTGATTAATGTGTTTGTGACAAGCGGTTTCACTGAAGAAACTTGAGGTTGCAAAGTGCAATTTGGAGGAACTGTTAACGGGTTTGAATTAGATGCATTACTAGAGTTTATCACACATATGGAAGGTATAATTTGCACGATTTTATTAGTTTGTTCATTCTCTGGCTTCGTCTCTCGCATCACGCTTAATTCGTTACTATGACCCGACATTCTTTCATCTTCCACGTAAATTTTGTTTCCGACAGTCCTATTAGCAATTTCGGGAGGACAAATTTTCTTAGGCAGGCGTTCA
Source organism: Bathynomus jamesi (assembly GCA_023014485.1). Lineage (NCBI taxonomy): Eukaryota > Metazoa > Arthropoda > Malacostraca > Isopoda > Cirolanidae > Bathynomus > Bathynomus jamesi. The sequence continues at coordinate 196,636 of JAJOZX010001874.1, read as the reverse complement.
GTCTCAACGGGACTAACTTTCCTCTTCAGATTTACGCTAAGATCATTTTTAAAATCAGGAGCTTTGTCAACTTCATGTTTAGAAACGGTTTCTTTTTGTGGAGAGGAAATGCCACTACACTCCGCTGGCATGACGATTTCAGGTTCTGTGGCTGGAACGTGCGAGGAGCACTCACTCGATGCAGAAACCTCAACTTTTTCTTCTCGCTTGGAGCTTTCTTTCAGAGGCGTCGATTTTCCCTTTTCAGGACTGCAAGAGGCCTCTTCCACCTTCGCCCTTTGAGCTCTCCTCGCTTCTCTTCTCTCTCTTCTCCTCTGCTCTTTGGAGGCAATGAACTCAATCACTTTGGTTAACTTTTTTACGTGAACGTCAGTGAAGAGTGGGGATGAAGGGCGTTGGTTCCCCGTACTCGAAGAGGATAACGATGACTCGTTCTCCTCGACGGACACCAAAAGAGGAGAAGAAATTTCATTTTCCGGTTCTTCGCACAAACTTTGTTTCATCCCCCAAACGGGTTCAAAATGCGCCACCTAAAATTAATAAAAGGCAACGGACAATTATTACTATTACGACGACTGCAATATGTTCGTTCTCGAAAAGTATGGTAAGGCATCGTAAGCGTGACATTTACGATTTTATCTACAACAGATTCAGCTAGTATACTAATGAATAGTATTCTCGCACGCAAAACGGGAAGTCATTAACATGAAGCATAAACTAGGTTCATAAACCTCAAATTGTATTCACGAACGGAGATCCTTTTCATTCATTCATTACCAGAAACCTATTTTCAATTCCTGATAGTGGGTGCCAAGCCTCGACTTACGACACCATGCACACAATATACTTACAACTAGGCCCGCGCGTAAAGAATTAATACTTTCATACCAAAAATAAGAAACATTTACAGATCTACGTATTCTACAGTAAATGCAGTGATCACATTACATTCTCAAAATTCTTCAAAGTTTTTACACATTCTGCTTAAATGTTATGTCAAGAATCTATGAATCATGAATTCAGTAAGTAAAGCCACAAGAAGCTCACAAAGTGATCCAATCTCAATACTATGACATAAATTAACCAAACATAATAAATAATTCAATTCAACTTTTATTTACGGAAATAAATGTACTCGTACATATCATACTTTACATATATAGTCATACATTTATCATTATCCTTTCAACTGTGTAAGAGTTTGAATCGCCTTTAGCAAGCGGACACGCTTTTCAGGCTGAATACCTTCTTTACGCGTTATTACAAAATTTTTATAAAAAAGAGTCTGGAGATAACTGGCTGGCTATACGACATTAATTTTTACGCATTAAATTTACGAGCAAGCTTAATTAAATAAGGTTGTCATTTTACCGCGTTATTAAACGGTATTATAACTCGTTATCGAACATTTTTATTTATTTTTATGAATATTAAATTCTATTATAGCAAACGCGATAAATCTATGTATCCGTTGAGCACATACTGATCATCGTATTATAGTCCAATAAGGAAAAGGCAAATGCGAGACTTTAACTGATGTATGGGAACCTATAGTATAAAACCTTTTCTCGGAGGAGGAGGAGGAGGAGGAGGAGGAGGAGGAGGAGGAGGAGGAGGAGCCAGGGAGTCGAATATTTGGGAAAGGAGCGTGATTTATTTTCATTAAGAAAGCTGTATGTGCAGTCATTAATTTTAATCCATTCGTTAGCTTATTCCTTAATTTAACCGCTAAATAAATTTAAGAATTTGAGAGTTTGTGATCGATGTTTTCAATATGTCGTCAAAAGGACAATTTGTCATCAAGGACGACTCCTAAATCTTTCCTTCAATGATATTGTACGCGAGTCAATGATCATATTAAAATCCTGTATTGTTTTCGTTTTTTTGGTGATTAACAAAATGTATCCGATTTTTACTAAGTAAAATTTGTTGGTTTCTGCAAATTCAAATATACTGCAGTGTGTCTTTTCATTATTTCATGAGGGGAAGCAATTTCTTGTCCTCCTTTCAGCCTAACAAAATACTATAATAGTGAAGATTGAGAATCTTAAATTTACAACAACTCCCTCGAGTTTTTTATTTCATTCGTTATTCCTCGTATCCATCATTTTCTACAATTTTTTATCGCACTACAGTATCACTTCACTATATAATTAACTTACGCTCCAGGTTCGTAACAGTACCCACTTACTACTCTGCCGAGGATGATTCAGCCAGGTATGATGAATTAATTCGTTTTTGTGATGCTGACCTTAGTCAAACACCCGCATCATCAAAACTACTAACTAGCTTCATTATCTGTAAGCCAACATACCTTACAACAGTGCTTCTCAACCTATTTTTATTTAACCGGACATTTTCTAGTTAGCTCGACCCTCGCGGCGCACCGAACCGAATTTTGCCAAGTCATTGTGACAATAGTAGTTTCAAATTAGTAAAATACAGCGATGTAGCTTATTTTTCTCTAATTACGAAATACCGCGGCACATTAGGGACTTTGTCGCGGCACACCGGTTGCGAAGCACTGCCTTACAGTACTGCGTACATCCTCTAAATAGATTCATGAAAAAAAATGTGCGACCTGTAATTTCTGTCCGATCCTACTGCTCTCTATATATGCAATTATTATTATAATAATATAATAATAATAATAATAATAATAATAATAATAATAATTATTACACTATTATTCAGTGTAAGAATTTCTGCCAAGGTAAATGGGCCTGCATTACTTTTCGAGTCATTCGTCTCAGTGAAACGGAAGCTGAACATTCTTTAGTCGAATGATTAAATATATCAGAACTACTAACCTTCCACGGATCTAATTTTGACCTCTCTTTTTCCGCTTCTCCTCTCAGTTTAATTTGATTGTCATGCGTGAATTCTCCTTCGCTGAGTCTTTCCCTCCAAGATACGCACGCGCGTGCGAGAAATTCATTGTGAAAACCAGTAGAAATAACTCTAAACGGGAAGAAATAATTTTAATCCACAGTGAAAGGGATGAACCAGCAACTTCAATTCCATTCGAGTGAGCACTCATACTTTAAAATGATTTTTCCAGTACTACACACTACTATAAAAGAAATTACTATGCCTATATAGTCACAGTGGCTCCACCATAAACTAGGTACGCTATTTTACCACCACCTTTTTAACCCTGAATACAAATACTCACTTCAGAGTATTATCGGGGGCAACAACTTGGTCAACCCTAGGTAAGAGCTGAGTTAATTTGTGTTGATAAGTAGGGGGTAAAGCTGAAAAAGTTTCCACATTGATCAGAGATTTTAAATTTACATTCACCAAAATGGAATCTGGTGTCTCCAAATCAATGCTCCCTTCTTTGGTTTGGGCTAATTGGGCAGCAGTAGACAGCTTTCTTTGAGATCTGAAACATATTCAATGTAATAAAGTATTGAGGATATGGGTATATGGTTAATTTAGTTAGTGATACGCAAACTAGGGGCGTGAAGAGACTTATAACTAATCACAAAAGCATGGGTGAATCACATGAAAACAAATAGCTATAAATAATTTGTTAAAACTATTTATCGAGCGTTATTCATTTGTTCCGTTTTATCCGAATAAAAAATGTGTATTTAACAATTACTTTTATTTTATTATGAAAATATAGGTCCAAACTTGTTAAAGGTAAATTAGCATTAAAAGTTAATTTAAACGAACTCAAACTTTTGTTTGTTATATTACCTAAGTTCGATAGAGTTCCACTTAGTATTTATGTAATCATGTTAAGGCTCTGACTACTTGTAAGTTGTAGATAGGTTATCATTTATTTATAGATCACACATTATCAAAAATCTTATTTCACAAAGAATTAAACATGGTTTTTCCCTCTCTCTTTTCAGAAAGTTAATATTTTTTTGGGTAAAACACACTAAGGTCAAGCCAGGCCCAAACATTGGCACCTAGAAAAGTCTCTATGTAATGCTAAAACTCATGAGTAGTTTGTGCTTATTTATAATGATGCAAGTGCCTCAGTCCGAACCAGGCTTCAAGAGATAGTCCAGGCTGCTATTTTTCAATCTTTGCATATGCATTATGTGAAAAGGGAAGTGGGGGAGGGGGACTAATTTAGTTGCTTTTCCAGCAGGGAAGGCGCGATTGGAAAAAGTGTGCAAACCACTGGGTTAAGTTATGCCTAATTAAATTCGGTTAAAAGTGTCAATGATTTTGAGTTGTTCATAATTTGGGGGTTAGCTAATGTAGTTAGTCCAAGTGTGAAGGAGGATAAATAATGGAAATAACGCACCGTTTCCTTGGCTTGAATCCTGGAATGGAAGCTAAATAACACTGCATAGTGGTCATGGAAGGCGATGATGAGTCTCTTGTAGAAGGAGAGGATTGGGGAGGACACACTCGTAAAGTTCTATTACCTGTTATGGTACATCAGACAAGTGAATTAAGGTACTATGTATCTTAATAATAATAATACCAATAATAATTATGGGGACTTCAATTTTGCTATATTAACTCATCAGTTAACATGCAGCAAAAGTGCCCTCACTAGAAACTACATTAAAAAAATTATAGTGACAAATTTAAGTAAAATGCTGAATGAAAACTACTACATTATGTAACAATGTTATTACTTGTTGAATACTGACATGAACTTACTACTATACACATATCTAAATTAATTATGAAATGTTACTACGAGCTATACAAATTGGCTGAGGTCAACCAAATAAATTGTCTAATTATTTAAAAATAACTGAGAAGCAATAGTGAAATATATATAGCCTAACATATTATACTGACTGAGTGGCAGGATGACTAGGATAACATACTGTATAACAGAGATAAACATGTGTGTGACCTTTAGTCACATCACGAACCTTCCTTACTTGACTCATGCACAATCACACAAAAATTTGCGTTACTCACGTAGCGAACGATTATATATATATATATATATATAATGAATAAAACCACGAAGGAAAGGAAACACAAAATGGTGCTCAAGCGCTTTCGTCTAATGACATCCTCAGGAACACTGAAGTACATAAAAGGGTTACAGCCTATATATAGGTTACAGAAAGAAAAAAAAAAGAAAAAGAAATAATATACATATATATATATATATATATATATCTACAGTATATATATATATATATATTATATATATTATATATATATATATATATTATATATATATGCAATAAACGGAGAAGTAAAATTAAAAATTAAAGGATTATCAGAGAGGCATACAGATTTGTAAGGAAAAAATATCGATTTTTAGCACAAGATCAAATGAATTATAAAAATACAAATTTATACTGGAAATTTGCCCGGGTTTTAACACACTGCCTTTTATGGTTAAGTTTCGATGTATGTAAAAATAAAATGAAAATTAAAAGTTAATAAACTAGCATACAAGTTTACCAAAGATTTAGCGTTCTACCCTTCTTATCTAAATCTGTTTTGAAGGAATTCAAAACAACAGGATCGAGTTGAAAAAGACCTTTGCTTATGTTGAAGTTATTTGAAAGTTGGATAATGGCAGACTCAAGAATATTTCTATTATAACAATGTTGCTAGAGTGGAATAAAACTGAAGCATTATTCCAATCAATACAGTGGGAGAGCACTGGACAACTGTCCTGTTCTAACGGAATATTGATGCTGTTTTATACGTGTGTGCAAATCCTTTCCCGTCTGACCTATGTAAAAGGAATCACATTGTTTACAACCAATTTTATAGATAATGCCTGAATTATTGGTAGGGTTATTTTTTACTATGATATTTTTCACAATATTGTTATATAAAAATACTACATTAATATCCAAAAGTTTAAGTACATTAGCAATGCCTAAAAAGCCCGGGAAAAATGGAAGTACTAAAATATTTTTTGACAAAGTACGTGTGTTATTATTGACACGATAGAAAGTTCGTTTTGCCTTGTTGAGACAAGATTCCATAAACGCAGATGGATAACACAGATCACTTCCAATACCGTTGATTTTTTCCAATACGGCATTGATGTATTCCGGACTGGCGATCCTAAGGGCGCGGAGGAACATTGATGAAAAAATGGCCTTCTTAGTGGGGGTGTCATGTCCCGAGTAAAAGTGTACGTAGGACAAATTGTTTGTTGTTCTCCGATAGATACTAAACTTAAAACCTGGGCTTTCCCTATGTACACGCACATCCAAAAATGGGATTGAATTGTCTTGTTCCACTTCTAAAGTAAACTTAATGGAGGGGACTTGATCATTTAACTGAAGGAGGAAGTTATCCAGGTCACGATTCATGGGCCAGATACACAAAATATCGTCGACGTACCGCAACCAAGGGATGCCAACCCCCAGGATTCTCGGAATGTAAGTAATTTCGAAAAACTCCATATAAATATTGGAGAGGAGGGGCGATAAGGGGTTGCCCATGGCCATCCCAAAAACTTGTTGATAATACTCGTTATTGAAAGTGAATTTACAGTCTTTGATGCAAAGCTTAATAAGTTCCAAAACAATGTGTGAAGGTAGTGGCAGGTCATACTTATGTAATTCTTGGGAGAGAAAGTCAAGCATATCGTCAATCGGCACTTTTGTAAACAATGAACAAACGTCAAAACTGATCAATCTATCGTTAGTTTCAGTACGTGGATTATTCAATTTTTCAGTAAGATCCATGGAATTTTTTACATGTGAATCAGAGATAGTTCCGAGAATGGGGGACAAGACTTTGACAAGCCATTTGGAGAGTTTATAAGTAATAGAGCCCAACGAGCTAATAATCGGGCGCATAGGGTTTTGATGACGCCATCCTGCGGGTTCTTCCTAAATTTGCTGTATGTGGCGGGGTCCTGGAGAAGCTCGTTCATCTTTCCGATGTAGTCCACTTTGTCCATAATAACTATGGTGTTAGCCTTGTCTGCTTTAGTAATATGGAGCTCCCCACCTTTTTTTAATTGTGAGGCTATTGCGAAAACGTTTAGGAAAGTTATCTTCGTAATTACTATTCGCCGCACTATAAACGAGGCATTTAACTATGTTAAACAAATACTGAGGGAGATTACACAGTTTTTCAAAACACGCGAGACTAACAAATTTGTAAAGCCGAAGGTTTTTTAACAATAAAAAAGGACATACCATATCCAAGGGCACTTTTTGCATCGTCACTAATGTTTTTCGAAGAAAGGTTCACAACACACTTTGAGCTTGCTTTTTTACTCCACTGACTATTTCGAATGAGACGTTTAATTTTTCGATCCAAAATGTTACGAAGTGAAGTAGTTCTCCGACGCAACTCGTTGTAAATTTCATCATCCATATTACTAAAACAGACAAGGCTAACACCATAGTTATTATGGACAAAGTGGACTACATCGGAAAGATGAACGAGCTTCTCCAGGACCCCGCCACATACAGCAAACTTAGGAAGAACCCGCAGGATGACGTCATCAAATCATTTAATAGTGGCTTGAAACGCATTCTCAAAGATCATAAGGACTTAATTCCACTTTTCATGTCCACTTCACCTTCTCTGCCCTACCTTTACGGTCTTATTAAAACCCACAAACCTGGCAACCCTATGCGCCCGATTATTAGCTCGGTGGGCTCTATTACTTATAAACTCTCCAAATGGCTTGTCAAAGTCTTGTCCCCCATTCTCGGAACTATCTCTGATTCACATGTAAAAAATTCCATGGATCTTACTGAAAAATTGAATAATGCACGTACTGAAACTAACGATAGATTGATCAGTTTTGACGTTTGTTCATTGTTTACAAAAGTGCCGATTGACGATATGCTTGACTTTCTCTCCCAAGAATTACATAAGTATGACCTGCCACTACCTTCACACATTGTTTTGGAACTTATTAAGCTTTGCATCAAAGACTGTAAATTCACTTTCAATAACGAGTATTATCAACAGGTTTTTGGGATGGCCATGGGCAACCCCTTATCGCCCCTCCTCTCCAATATTTATATGGAGTTTTTCGAAATTACTTACATTCCGAGAATCCTTGGGGGTTGGCATCCCTTGGTTGCGGTACGTCGACGATATTTTGTGTATCTGGCCCATGAATCGTGACCTGGATAACTTCCTCCTTCAGTTAAATGATCAAGTCCTCTCCATTAAGTTTACTTTAGAAGTGAAACAAGACAATTCAATCCCATTTTTGGATGTGCGTGTACATAGGGAAAGCCCAGGTTTTAAGTTTAGTATCTATCGGAAAACAACAAACAATTTGTCCTACGTACACTTTTACTCGGGACATGACACCCCCACTAAGAAGGCCATTTTTTCATCAATGTTCCTCCGCGCCCTTAGGATCGCCAGTCCGGAATACATCGATGCCGAATTGGAAAAAATCAGCGGTATTGGAAGTGATCTGCGTTATCCATCTGCGTTTATGGAATCTTGTCTCAACAAGGCAAAACGAACTTTCTATCGTGTCAATAATAACACTCGTACTTTGTACAAAAATATTTTAGTACTTCCATTTTTCCCGGGCTTTTTAGGCATTGCTAATGTACTTAAACTTTTGGATATTAATGTAGTATTTTCATATAACAATATTGTGAAAAATATCATAGTAAAAAATAACCCTACCAATAATTCAGGCATTATCTATAAAATTGGTTGTAAACAATGTGATTCCTTTTACATAGGTCAGACGGGAAAGGATTTGCACACACGTATAAAACAGCATCAATATTCCGTTAGAACAGGACAGTTGTCCAGTGCCCTTTTTGTCCATTTGTCAGAGTTATCCCACTGTATTGATTGGAATAATGCTTCAGTTTTATTCCACTCTAGCAACATTGTTAATAGAAATATTCTTGAGTCTGCCATTATCCAACTTTCAAATAACTTCAACATAAGCAAAGGTCTTTTTCAACTCCATCCTGTTGTTTTGAATTCCTTCAAAACAGATTTAGATAAGAAGGGTAGAACGCTAAATCTTTGGTAAACTTGTATGCTACTTTATTAACTTTTAATTTTCATTTTATTTTTACATACATCGAAACTTAACCATAAAAGGCAGTGTGTTAAAACCAGGGCAGATTTCCAGTATAAATTTGTATTTTTATAATTCATTTGATCTTGTGCTAAAAATCGATATTTTTTCCTTACAAATCTGTATGCCTCTCTGATAATCCTTTAATTTTTAATTTTTACTTCTCCGTTTATTGCATATATATATATATATATATATTATTTATTTTTTTTTTTTTTTCTGTAACCTATATATAGGCTGTAACCCTTTTATGTACTTCAGTGTTCCTGAGGATGTCATTAGACGAAAGCGCTTGAGCACCATTTTGTGTTTCCTTTCCTTCGTGGTTTTATTCATCATAAATATTTTTCACGTGTTACTTTCGTGAAATAATTTTCATATATATATTTTTTTTGTTTCAAAGTATGACCGCTCATGGCCACCAAAAGAAATGTGGATAGCAGAGCGAACACAGGACGAAGACGATGGAAAAGCTAGCGGAAATGAACAATAGACGGAAAAAAAAAAGATACAGAAAAATCATAGCGGAGTCACAGCCGGTAAAGAAGTCGGGCACGAAAGAGGAAGGAGAACAACTCAGTTACCGAAAAGTAGGGACCTTCAGATAGAATAGCGCCAAGCCTATCACAAGGCCCGACGCTCATCAAAAAGGGAAAATACTCTGCGCCCAGCGCAGAGTAAAGCGGACACTCCACCAGGAGGTGGGCAACTGTAAGTGGAACGTTACAATTGGGACATCGGGGCAACCGATCCCCGGCCATCAAATAGAGATGGGTCAGGTGGGTGTGGCCAATACGGAGGCGGGCCAGAGCCACCACCTTATGGCGCGACCGATGGAAGGAAGAGGCCCAACATCCCAATTTGGGTTTAATCTTGTAGTTTGTTAGTTGTAGCGCCATCCCAGCGACTCTGCCAACGGGAGCGCAAAAACCCACGAAGACCAGGGATATAATCGGAAAAGGGGAGGGACACGGGTGAAACCTGTAGTCGGCACGCGGAACGGGCGGCTTGATCGGCAGCCTCATTTCCAGCCACGTTAACATGTGCAGGGACCCAGCAAAATACCACATCCTTGCCACCAGAAGTGACAAGGATATGGCACAATAACTGGATACGTCGGACCAGTGGGTGGACGGGGTCGAAACAATCCAAGCCATCCAAGGCACTGCGGGAATCCGAATATATAACAAACGACCCATCCGGATGCTCCCGCACCACCTGCAGAGCGCTCAGAATGGCATAGAGCTCCGCGTGAAAACGGAAGGCGGGTACATCGGGGAGCAAGGGCAGACGACTGGGGAACAGCCGCAGCCCCAACGCCGCCCGACGACCTCGAGCCATCTGTGAAGACCGCAACACATGCAGAGTGACACGCTGTATGCTGAAGGAAGAGAGACCGAAGCAAGGCAGAGTCAGAATCGGTCCTGCGAACGGGGCGCAACGCCCTACAGCATGTAACAGGGGTGCTCTCCCAAGGTGCAACGCCCTCGAAAGAGACCGGTATGACGGATGGAGGAGTAGTGCCCATACCATCGACGAGGGAGGTCACCGTGTCGGTGAAATAACAACCCCAATCCCGGTAGAACGCCCTCTTCACGACCTGGAACAGAGGAAGTTGGGAAGACGGAGGATCCGGAGATAGTGCTTGACAATGAGAAACGACCTCCGATCCTCCAAGGGAGGGATGTCGCACTCAACCTGCAGACTATCAACCGGAGAGGAGCGGAAGGCACCAGATGACATGCGCAGTCCTCTAGAGAGGACCGGATCCAGTATCCGAAGGGCCGTACGGGAGGCGGAGCCATACACCACACTCCCATAATCTAATTTTGATTGTACCAGGGACACGTACAAACGGAGGAGTGTCCGCCTATCCGCGCCCCATGTAGTATGAGACAAATGTCCCAGCAAATCCAGGGTACGTCTTGTAGTCTCGCGCAGCCTGCGAAGGTGTGGAACCCAGCTCAAACGGCTGTCGAAGACCATACCCAGGAAACGTACTGATTGAACGAGGGCCAGAAGCTGACCACCAAGTGTAAGATTAAAGGCCGGGACGGCGCCAGAGCCCCGTCTCCTCGACGGAAGGAAGGCCACACACGAAGTCTTCAGCGAAGACAGCGTAAGGCCCACCGACGACGCCCAACGTTCAACCCGATTAACCGCGAGTTGGACTTGCCTCTCCACGAGGGGGGGGACTCTTCCCCGCGGCATAGACAGCCAGATCGTCGGCGTAGATGGAACAACGCACTGAGGGCGGGAGGGGCCCCCGGTAGCGCAGACATGACCAGATTGAAACAGGAGACGCTCAGTACACAACTATGAGGCACCCCCTCCTCCTGAACATACAGGTCAGATAGGGCCGCTCCATTACGGACGCGGAAAATGCGACGGCAGAGGAAGTTACGGATAAATGTGGGCAAAAAGCCCACAAAACCAAGAGACTTCAAACGGTCCATGACAACTCCCCGACGGGTCGTGTCATGCCTTTTGGACATCAAAAAAGACGGCCAGAACAAGATTCCGGCGGGAAAAGGCCTCCTGTACATCATGACCAAGGAGGAGAAGGGGGTCCAGAGTACCCCGAAACCGACGAAAGCCATACTGGGTCGGGGGTATAACCCAAGTGACTCCAGCGTAAATGAAAGTTGGACGACCACCATTTTTTCCAGGAGCTTGCATAAGCAGCTCGTCAAGGCAATAGGCCGATAGCCCGCCACCTCCGCCGGCTCCTTCCCCGGCTTAGGTATCGGGACCACAATCGCCTCCCTCCAACGGGAAGGAAACGACCCCTCAACCCACATCCGGTTGAAAAGATCCAGCAAGAAGTGTAGGGCTATCGGGTGCAGATTCCGAATAAAGTCATACGGAATGTCATCAGGGCCAGGGGGGGAAGAACGACGGGTTGCCAAGGCAGCCCGAAGTTCCCGCATCGTAAAGAGACGGTTATAGGGCTCGTTCCCAGGCGGTGGGAACGTAACATCCGACAAAGGACGATCCGCTGCAAAAGCCCCGGCCAGCCGATCGGCCACAGCAGTAGGATCCGAAAGGAAGCCGTCCCCGTCCCGAAGGACAGGGCGACGAGCAGGGACCGGCTTCCCCTCGATACTACGTACCTTCCGCCACACAGCAGCAGTAGACGAGGAAATGCCAGATATATATATATATATATATATATATATATATATATATATATATATATATATATATATATATTAGTGATGTAGCGGATGTCATTTTCGTTATTTTTAGGATATATTCGAGATTTGTGTTTAACGTATATAATAAGTTATTATATAGAGAGAGCTGTAGCTATAATGTAGTATAATTGATTAATTGTACAATTGCTGTACTTTTTTCTGAACATATAAAATAATATCAAGCATCTAACTAATATAGAAATCAATTGTGAATTCGTCTGCAAATAAATTCGTTATATTTTGTCGAGTTTCAGCCACAATTAGAAACCATAATTGTGTTACCAGGATGCGGGACGTGAACCCAACTCAAATGCACCTCACCGACCTCTTTCCCCAACCTCCACCCTTATAGAAAGAGATCTTTAATTAGCTTGATAACTATTTATATTAAGTTTAAAGTTTTATTAGGCATATTTATAAATGAGTAATTAAAATAAAGTAAACTAAGATGTTCATCGTTTAATATTCAAACTTAATTATAGGAAGGTTATGCTTAAGGAACATTAATTTTTCTGCCTTTTCTGCTGCCAGTCTGTTTCTCTTTTCATCATATATTAATCCAGCACTGCTAAATAATCTCTCGCTTGGTACGTTTGTTGGAGGACAGGCTAAATGTTTCCTTGCAAGTTTACTCAAGTATGGATAGATATTCTGCGTATTTTTCCACCAACTAATAGGATTGTCACATGCAGCCAGGCGTTTTTCTTGGTGATAGCTTTCGATCATTTTCACTACATCTTTTGACATCGCGTAGGTCTCGTCATTGCTGCTTGACTCAAGAAACTGAGAGAGAGATTCTGTGATAGATTTGCTCGTTGAAGGTGTTGGTTCTGTCACTGAAACTTTTATTCTTTTGGTGGGTGGCGAAGCGACAGATTCAAGAGATTGAAGCTCTTCAACTGCTTTGCCAAGTGATGATTTAACTCGTTCTAATGTACTAGGTGAAAATAATTTAGCTTTGTAACGTGGATCTAAGTAGGTTGCAAGAGAGTAACTTCATACAAGAACAGCCTCTCGTCTTGTCGCTTGCATCACTTTTGCGCACAATGAACTAGTTCTATTATTATAGTAGAATTTGATAATTTCCGCTTATTAATGACGTTTTATCTCAACGGTCCACATCCGCACGACATCCGCAGTCCAAAGTGCGGATGCAAGAAAATGTGCGGATGTTCCGCGGATGCGGATGTGACCTACATCACTAATATATATATATATATATATATATACCCTCGATTAGGTACTCCGGATTGCCGGGCCGAGGGGGCTCGTACACCTCGTGGGTTGTTGGGGTTTCCTCAACTCCTCGCGGGGTGTGGGCGAAGTTACCTAGTTGCGTTTTTTTTTTTCTTTTTTCCTTTTCTTTCTTTTTGCTCCCCCTTTTTTTCCGTCTCCCGGAATTTCTTTTGTCTTGACTCGGTCTTGTGCGTCTGTTAATTGTAGTATCCCCCCCCCTCTGTATTTTGCAGTCTTGGGGTCATCGGGTGCACCCGCCGGGGGGCATCGCTCCGTGGACGGTACGGGCGCCCGGACCGCTGCTGCGTCTGGATTGGGTCTTTGCTTGGCCCTTAACGGACAAATCTCCGTAGTGCCAATCTGCTGTTTTTAAAACGACAGTCAGGTTGGGGGGCGGGCTACCCGGGACGTTGGGCCTGCGCCTTGAAGGATGCAGCGGCGGATGGTGCATTGCCTTGGGTCCGAGGCTGTCTTTTTTGTAAAGCTATTGTTTATGGGTTCAATTTCTAAACTTCAATCCCCTCCTGTTGACGACTCTGGCCCGCCCTTGGATTTGGATAAGACTACTACTTCTGGTCGTTCAGCGGCCTCTGCCTCCGCTGGATTGACCTTCAAGCCGTATGGCCCCCTCTCGTCCTCTGCGGCGTCTGGCTCTCGTGGCCGGACTCGTGGTGGCCGTAGGGCGGGGTCTTCGCGGCCCTTGTTCTCTCGCCCACTCTCGGTTACCGTTACACATGGACCTGTCCCGCTGTCAATTTCTGTCCGGTGGACAGGTTCCTTGTTCTCCGCCCTTCCGCTGGCTCCCTTCCGGGCAACTCGGAACGGGTGTTTCAGCGCCTTAAGACGGTGGGGGTTCCCTGTCGTTATGATATCCGCCCTCTGAAGGATGGGTCTCTTCTTTTGAAGTCCCGTTCTTCGGGGTGACTGAGTCCCTTCTACAGTTGCAGGATGTCTTGGGTTGCAGAGTTTCTGTGACTCCCCATCCGCAATTGAATAGCTGTCAGGGCACCATTTTCGCTTCCCGTCTGCTGTCAATCCCGGTTGGCGAGTTGCAGGAGGATCTTGCCCCCCAGGGGGTAACGAAGGTCTTCCGCTTTTCGTCGCGCCGGGATGGTGCTCTTACCCCGTCCGCTCGTCTGCTCCTGACCTTTGACTCCCTTGTGCCTCCGGCCCAGGTGTTCTGGGGCGTGGGTGATCGCCGGTCGTGTGAGTTTTCGGTGCGACCATATGTGCCTGACCCGGTTCGTGCTTTGGCTGCAACCGGTTCGGCCATGTTAGCTCTGCGTGCCGCCGTGAGGGTAAGCTATGTGTCCGCTGCGGTGGGCCTGCGCACCCTACCCCGTGCACGAAGCCCCCGCGGTGCTCGAACTGCTCGGGGGCCCACCCTTCCTCCTCTCGGGACTGCCCCGTTTTCAAATTTGAATTCGAGGTGCGGTCCTTAAGGACTACCGAATTCCTTAGTGCGCGGGAGGCGCGCGATAGGGTCCGTGACCGGGAGCCGCGGCGGGGGTTGTCCTATGCTGCGGCTCTTGGCCCTGGCGGGTCCTCGGGCCCCTCCCGTGCTACCCCGGCGTCTACCGGAGTGGTGCCCCCCTGGAAGTTCCGGGGGTTGGTGGTCCTCCTGGCGCCGCGGGCCTTCTTGTTCCTCTGCCTCACTTTCAGACATCCCATCTGATTCCCTGCCTACAAGTGCCCCTTCTCCCTCTCCGGCCTTGGGGTCTGGATCCTTGCCTACTCGTCTCTCGGGTGGGGAAGGTGATGCCCCGAAGGGGAGGAGGAAGCGTCGCCGTGGTCGGAGTCCTCCAGACCCGATCATGACCGCTGCTCGCCCTGCTTCCCCTTCTTCACCGGAGGGGAAGCGGCGCGCCGCTCCTGATCCGCTCGGGACTCCCCCCCTATACGGAGGGCTGGTGAGGCGTCACCTCCCGGTGCCCCGACCAGTGTCCGGGTGTCGGTTGAGGTACACCGCCCCATGACACCCTCGATTACTGACTCTGTTCCCATGGTGGACCCGGTCGAGAGGAGCCTGGCCCTTCTTCATGGAGTCTCTCCCTTCGGCTCCTGCTGAGAGTGGTCGGGTCTCTCTCCTGGATCTACCTCTCCCACCTGTGGTGGACCTTTCCTCCCCCCCCCCGTCAGTGCTTGTCTGGTTTGACGAGCCCTCGAACATCTGGTTCTTCCCAGCCCCCCTCTGGTGGGGAGTGGGGGGTTTCGGCTGAGCCCGTCTCGTCGTCTCTCACCCCCCCAGGGGAGCCCCCCTCTGAACTCACTGTTCCACTCTCCACCTCTCGTTCTACTACGGGTGAAGCAGCTGCGGGGTCGGTGGCCCCCCCCCCCGTTCGGGGTGAGCCGGGAAAGCCGATTCCGTCCCTGGTTGCGGACCGTTGAGTTTGCTGCTCAGCTTGGTCAGTGGCTATTTCTCTGTTATCTGTCTCTTATAATGCCACTTCCCCTTACAGTTCCATTTTGCATTGGAACCGTAGCGGGCTTTTAGCTAACTGGGAGAACCTTGCCTCCCTGCTGAAGAGCGAGCGGCCTTCCTGTGTTTGTCTCCAGGAGACTATCCTGGCTGCGCGGGGACTCCCTCGTCTCTCTGGCTATGTTGGTTTCCCTTGCACCCCGGATGAGCACACACGCCGGCGGGGTGCGGCGATTTATGTGCATCATTCGTTACCATCGCGAGGTGTGCCTCTTCGCACTTCCTTGCACGCTGTGGCTGTGCGGTTATTTTTAGATCGCCAGTACACTGCCTGCTCGATTTATATTCCTCCTCATGACCCTCCTTCTCGCGACGCGGTTCGCGAGTTGGTGTTGCAACTACCTCGACCGTTTCTCCTCCTCGGGGACTTTAACAGTCGCGACCCGGCTTGGGGAGATGTCCGGTCGACTAATGTTGCTGGTATGTTGCTCTCCTTAATGGAGGAACTTTCCTTTGCGTGCCTCAATTCCGGTGAACCTACTTACTTCCACGAACCCACGGGTTCATTTACCTGTATTGATCTCTCCTTGGTGTCCCTCGATGCCTTACTCGATTTTTCGTGGAAGGTGTTGGGGGACTCTTATGGCAGTGATCATTACCCAGTCTGTCTTGAGCCGGTCGGACCGCAGCCGGGTGTCTCGTCTCGACCGAGGTGGTGCCTTGCGCGGGCTGACTGGCCATCCTTCAGAGCTCGTTCCGTCATTGCCCGTTCGGTGTTGAGCTTTGGCTCTGTGGATGAAGCTTGGAGTTCTTCGAGCGGGTATTGATGGGCGTCGCGGAGGACTGTATTCCTCGATCTTCCGGTAACCCGCGGACGCGTAGCGTCCCGTGGTGGACTCCAGCATGTCACCGGGCGGTGTGCGAGAGGAAGAGGGCGTTCGCGCCGCTTACACCGCACCCGGCGCGCGGACCACTTGATTGAGATGCGGCGGGCGAAGGCTTTCGCCCGCCGGTCTCTCAAGTTGGCCCGTCGGGCCTCTTGGCGTGCTTTTGTGTCCGGCATTTCCTCGTCTACCCCTTCTGCTACTGTGTGGCGGAAGGTACGTAGTATCGAGGGGAAGCCGGTCCCTGCTAGTCGCCCTGTCCTTCGGGACGGGGACGGCTTCCTTTCGGATCCTGCTGCTGTGGCCGATCGGCTGGCTGGGGCTTTTGCTGTGGTTTCCCGTTCGCCTTCAGCTGCGGATCGTCCTTTGTCGAATGTTACGTTCCCGCCGCGTGGGAACGAGCCCTATAACCATCTCTTTACGATGCGGGAACTTCGGGCTGCCTTGGCAACCCGTCGTTCTTCCCCCCCTGGCCCTGATGACATTCCGTATGACTTTCTTTGGAATCTGCACCCGATGGCCCTACACTTCTTGCTGGATCTTTTCAACCGGGTGTGGGTTGAGGGGTTGTTCCCTTCCCGTTGGAGGGAGGCGATTGTGGTCCCGATACCTAAGCCGGGGAAGGATCCGGCGGAGGTGGCGGGCTATCGGCCTTTTGCCTTGACGAGCTGCTTATGCAAGCTCCTTAAAAGATGGTGGCCGTCCGACTTTCCTTTACACTGGAGTCGCTTGGGTTATACCCCCCGACCCAGTATGGCTTTCGTCGATTTCGGGGTACTCTGGACCCCCTTCTCCTCCTTGGTCATGATGTACGGGAGGCCTTTTCCCGCCGGAATCTTGTTCTGGCCGTCTTTTTTGATGTCCAAAAGGCATGACACGACCCGTCGGGAAGTTGTCATGGACCGTTTGAAGTCTCTTGGTTTTGTGGGCTTTTTGCCCACATTTATCCGTAACTTCCTCTGCCGTCGCACTTTCCGCGTCCGTAATGGGGCGGCCCTATCTGACCTGTATGTTCAGGAGGATGGGGTGCCCCAGGGGTGTGTCTTAAGCGTCTCCTGCTTCAATCTGGTCATGTCTGCGCTACCGGGAGCCCTTCCGCCCTCGGTGCGATGTTCCATCTATGCCGACGATCTGGCTGTCTATGCCGCGGGGACGAGCCCCCCTCATAGAGAGGCAAGTCCAACTCGCGGTCAATCGGGTTGAACGTTGGGCGTCGTCGGTGGGCCTTACGCTGTCTTCCCCGAAGACTTCGTGTGTGGCCTTCCTTCCGCCGAGGAGACGGGGATCCGGCGCCGTCCCGACCTTTGATCTTACACTCGGGGGTCAGCCTCTGGCCCTCGTTCAGTCAGTGAGTTTCCTGGGTATGGTTTTCGACAGCCGTTTGAGCTGGGTTCCCCACCTTCGCCAGCTGCGCGAGTCTGCAAGACGTACCCTGGATTTGCTGGGACATCTGTCGCATACTACATGGGGCGCGGATAGGCGGACACTCCTCCGTTTGTACGTGTCCCTGGTACAGTCAAAATTAGATTATTGGAGTGTGGTGTATGGGCTCCGCCTCCCGTACGGCCCTTCGGATACTTGATCCGGTCCTCTCTAGAGGACTGCGCATGTCATCTGGCTCCTTCCGCTCCTCTCCGGTTGATAGTCTGCAGGTTGAGTGCGACATCCCTCCCTTGGGGGATCGGAGGTCGTTCCTCATTGCTAAGCACTATCTCCGGATCCTCCGTCTTCCCAACTCTCCTCTGTTCCAGGTGGTGGAGAGGGCGTTCTGCCGGGATTGGGGTTGGTATTTCACCGACACGATGACCTCCCTCCTCGATGGTATGGGCACTCCTCCTCCATCCGTTAATAACGGATTCCGTTATACCGGTCTCTTTCAAGGGTGTTGCACCTTGGGAGAGCACCCCTGTTGCGTGCTGTAGGGCGTTGCGCCCCGTTCGCAGAGCCGATTCTGACTCTGTCTTGCTTCGGTCTCTGTTGCTTCAGCATGCAGCGTGTCACTCTGCATGTGTTGCGGTCTTCACGGATGGCTCGAGGTCGTCGGGGGGCGTTGGGGCCACGGATGGCTCGAGGTCGTCGGGGGGCGTTGGGGCCACGGATGGCTCGAGGTCGTCGGGGGGCGTTGGGGCCGCGGCTGTCCCCCAGTCGTCTGCCCTTGCTCCCTGATGTACCCGTCTCCCTGATGAGGCTTCCGTTTTCACGGCGGAGCTCTATACCATTCTGAGCGCTCTGGAGGTGGTGCGGGAGCATCCGGATGGGTCGTGTCATCTATTCGGATTCCCGCAGTGCCCTGGATGGCCTGGAGTGTTTTGACCCTGTCCACCCACTGGTCCGACGAATCCAGCTACTGTGCCATACCCTTGTCGCTTTCGGTGGCAAGGTGGTGGTATTTTGCTAGGTCCCAGCACATGTTAACGTGGCTGGAAATGAGGCTGCCGATCGAGCTGCCCGTTCCGCGTGCCGACTACAGGTTTCACCCGTGTCCCTCCCCTTTTCCGATTATATCCCTGGCTTCCGTAGGTTTTTGCGCTCCCGGTGGCAGAGTCGCTGGGATGGCGCTACAGATAGCAAACTTTGCAAGATTAAACCCAAATTGGGATGTTGGGCCTCTTCCTTCCATCGGTCGCGCCATAAGGAGGTGGCTCTGGCCCGCCTCCGTATTGGCCACACCCACCTGACCCATGGCTATTTGATGGCCGGGGATCGGGTGCCCCGATGTCCCAATTGTAACGTTTTCCTTACAATTGCCCACCTCCTGGTGGAGTGTCCGCTTTACTCTGCGCTGCGCGCAGAGTATTTTCCCTTTTTGGAGAGCGTCGGGCCTTCTGATAGGCTTGGCGCTATTCTATCTGAAGGTCCCTACTTTTCGATAACCGGGTTGTTCTCCTTCCTCTTTCGCTCCCGACTTCTTTACCGGCTGTGACTCCGCTATGATCTTTCTGCTTCCCCCCCCCCCCTCCTCCTCCTCCCCGTCTATTGTTCATTTCCATTAGCTGTTCCTTAATTTTCGTCCTGTGTTCGCTCTGCTATCCACCTTTCTTTTGGTGGCCTTGAGCGGTCATACTTTGAAACAAAAAAAAAAAATTATATATATATATATAATATATAAGGCAAGGTCGAAATTTTTTATTTCTTACGTACATAGTGTGAGGTGGTTCAATCAATCATAGTAACACCCTAGTAAAATATTTTTTAATTCTGGGGACCCCTACCCCCCCTTACCGGTTTCAGTTTTTTCAGAAAATTCGTAAAATTCGAGATAATTTGCGATTTACTTCGAAATTTTTTTATTATTACAAAAGTTCGCTTATAAAAGTTATTTATTTTTTAATGAAAAAAAATTTTAAAAATACAAAAATGCATGAAAAAAAAATTAATACAAATTTTTAGCTATTATTGGTAGAAATTTAGAGATAGAAATTCAATAAATTTTTTTACCTAAAACTAATGTTTTTTTTTATTCCTTCCATTGACCTTTCCACTCAAAAGTAGGCAGTTCTTTTCTAGACTCTAAAGTATTTAAAATAAATTTATGCCGATTAATAACCAATTCTTTCCTGGCTAGATTTAGTTACTAAGTTCACACCCCGTTCAACGCTTTGACTGTGACATGGAAAATCTAGTATTTCTAGAGGTTTAGTTCTAATCTGAAGCAATTGCTCATTGGTAAAATTACTTAGCAAAGGTGGAGGAGTGATTATCTGCTCATTCCAATTAATCAAATAAATATAATCATTTGCTAGAAAATTTATAGATCTTGGTAGCTCAAAATTTCTGGCTCCTGAAAACCCAGTTCTGGAAAGAATTATCTTTTGAATTGCTAGCTCTCTAATATGTAATCGTTCGTCAGAAACCATTGACAGTAGTATATTTTCAGGATTAGCGAAGTAAGCGTTGTTTTTCATGACCGGCTCAATAATTTTCTTGAATTTTACATCTAAATTTCGAAGTGTCATAAACCAAAAATTTCGCGCACCCTCAGTGGCTTTTGGGTGTGATTTTATTTGAAACCACGCAGGGGCATAAAAATTGATGACAAATATGACAAGATCTTTTAGGTTAGTATCATGATTTTATGTAGAAATGTATAGGCGGAGAACCCTATTAGCCAAAGTCAGCCACCTGGCGTGATTTAGTCGTCCTGGATTGTGGCTTCTTTTTCTAGTAGCCATAATTTAATTTAATAAGATTTTAACTATATTTTATTTATTACTGATATTTTAAAATTAAATAACGTATTTTAATACAAACTTTTAACATTCTAGGTACCTAAATAGGAATCTGGAAAGAAAAAAAACAAAAATAATTTAATATTAGGTCTTATATCCGGGGCTATGAGTCAGCACCGGATTTAAGTCCCTACCCCTTACCCCCCGATCTCAAAAAAAGTTGGTGAATGGTCTATTCTGATGTAATTCGTGCCGGAGAACCCGATTTTGGCCATCCGAAAGCAAAAAAATTAATATTTAGGGTCGATTTTTACGGTTTTCGATTTTTGGCCTATTTCCCATACAAATTCATATGGAAAAAAGTGAGTATCGGTAGGGGGGGTAGCGAAGGTCTCACAGCCTTGATTTTTGGTGTGGATACTACTATTACAAAATGATCAACCTCACAATATGTACCGAAGCAAAATCTTAATCTTGACCTTGACCCCTTTTCGACCCGGCCTAATATATATATATATATATATATTAATATATATATATATATACACAGGGCCATTCAAAAAATAAGCAACAGTTTAAATTGCTTATATTTCGTAATATTGTTAACATACAGGGGTGAATTTTGTATTAGTTTACAGCGTACAATTGGGAGTTTTTATTTAATGAAAAACATGTTCAATGTGTGAACCACCGGCATCCAAAACCATTTGCAGTCGACGTTGAAAGTTGACAAGTACTGTGCGTAGAACGTCATGAGTGATTGTGCTGACAACATATGAAATTTCCTCTTGCAGCTCACTAATTGTGAGAGGATTGTTTCTGTAAATATCATCTTTCAGATATCCCCATAAAAAATAATCACATGGGTTGAGATCCGGAGAATATGGCGGCCAAGACCATCCACAGGCAAAACGTTCAGGGAAGCGATTCGAAATGACGCGATCGTCAAAATATTCATTTAAGGCTACAAGAGTCGTTCGCCTAGCGCCTTAGGCTACTAGGCCTAAGCGATAACAAAACTCCAGGTGTACGCTGTAAACTAATACAAAAATCATTCCTGTACGTTAACAATATTACGAAATATAAGCAATTTAAACTGTTGCGTCTTTTTTTAATGGCCCTGTATGTATATATATTATATATATATATACATATATATATACACACACACACTGTATATATAACCTTTGGTTAGCTTCCGCCCGAATTGTTCATTCTGACGAAGGTCAAGCTTTTCACTCCACCTCAGACCTACAGTTTAACGTGGAATCCGAACCACGCCCCATCAGCAGCCCAGCGTCTTAGCCACTAGGCCACCTAGGGTACCCATTTATCTACCAACCACTTTCTTTATTGTGTGGAAGGTATATATATATATATATATATATATATATATATATATATATATATATATATATTGAGGGGTCCCGCGTCTTAAGGTACCTAAGCGCCAAAATTGAAATTCGCCAGAAATTGCCTCCAAAGTTCAGAAATATTCTCGCAATAGTATCTCTGTTATTAATTGAGCTAGAACGTTCATTTTTAGCTAAATTAGAGTTCTAAGTATGCTAATGAAGATGATGATGAGTTTTTGGAATAGATTTTCATTTTATATTTTTTTTTATTTTTTGATTTTCTTATTGTGCCGAACTTTGGGTGAACTTTAGGCTGGCGATAGAGGTGAAAAAAGTAGTTCGCTTCATAAGGTTTTTCAACCATACTTCGTGTCGTAAGGTCATTATAACCCAAACCACGCGATAGAAGAAGGATGAAAATAGTGATATCCATCAAAAACACGTTTTCGCCTGTGGTGGCGCTTAGGTACCTTAAGACGCGCGACCCGTTATATATATATATATATATATATATATATATATATATATATATATATATATATATATATATATTAATATATATATATATACACGTATATATAAATATAATTTTTATTGGATTTTGAATAAATGTTCAAGATCGACCTGTGTTAACCCCTCTGCAGCCCCTGCCTCACGTTGGGGGATTTTTATGATACCCATTCATCTACCGAAGGGAGGATGAACAGTTGGGCGAGTTTTGTTCGCGATGAGAATTGAACCTCGGGCCGATGGATTCGCTGTCAGCGATGCTAATCACTACACCACTACTGTGTAACGCATAATTTGATGAAATTTTCAGCTCCGAGGTTATGTAGCCTCGTATAACCTATGAGGTTGTAATTTTATTACAATAAAAGGGAGAACTACACTGAGCATCAGAAAAATCGGCCCACTTGAAATATCGCGAAAAGCAAAAAAAAGTGGGTAAGCTTCTGTTTATAAGTCTTTAAAATTCGAAAATATAGTCTATGAAGCAACCAAATAACGAGACAAAACAGCGTCAGCTGCGAACAAACTAGCTGTAACGAATTTTCGACTTCTTTTAAGAATTCGACAGTTTTACATTCAGTTGCTCTTAGACTGCTAGTGCCACTTTTTTCTTCCACTAGTGGAAGTAGGCATTTGCATTTAGTAACAGAGACTTCTAATTCTTTTGGGTTTCAGAATTGGACATTTACAATGGATTTGAGTGCCGTGAACGTCGCAAGAGTCGTCACCTTTATTGAAGATGGCCGGAGCCAGCGTTACGTCGCCGATGCGCTTCGAATTCCAAGAACAACTGTTCGGCGTGTCTACCAACGTTATATGGAGACAGGAGAGTACACCCAAAGACCAGGATCTGGAAGATCGCGCTGCACATCTGTCCATGACGATCGTTTCATCGTCTTGAGTGTTTTGCGAGATCGTCGCTTGACTGCCACAAACGTCCACAATGAGCTGGAAAGGTCTCGAGACGTCAGTGTATCGGAACGAACCGTTAGGAGACTTATGGAAAGCGGTTTACATGCTAGACGTCCAGCAATGGGCCCGGAATTGCTCTCACACCACCGCAATGCTCGTCTTGCTTTCGCTCGTGAGCATGTGAATTGGACTCTGGTCCAATAGGGACGAGTATTGTTCACGGACGAATCAAGATTTAATCTTCGAACATCCGATGGACGGGAAAGAGTGTGAAGAACAGGAGAAAGATTCGCCCTGAGTACTTTTACGGAGGGGGTTGCTTTTGGAGGAGGCTCAGGTGGTATCACTTCAAACTTGCGCACAGAGCTCGTCGATGTTGGTGCTGGGTCATTGACGTCCGCAAAATATGTGGGAGATATCTTGTTGGAGCATGTGGTCCCTTTTGCTCCTTTCGTTGGCGAAGACTTCCTTCTACAGTACGATAACGGTAGACCACATACGGCAAGAGCTGTTAGCCATTTCCTTGACGAAGCTGGAATTCGTCGAATCGAGTGGCCTTCCCGAAGTCCGTACCTGAATCCCATGGAACATCTCTGGGACACGATGGGACGGCGTCTTAGGGCTCGTCTAGTAGCCCCTGACACACTACAGGAGCTACAACAAGCTTTAAGTGAAGAGTGGGAGCGAATCCCACAGGATGTGATCGTCGCTCTCATTCATGGGATGAATCGACGAATGGCTGCAGTCATTCAAGCTAGGGGAGGCAACACCTCTTATTAACCCTGAATCACAAGGGTTTTTTTTTCCTGAAATCTTTGGTTTTTTTTTTTTTTTTTTTTTTTTAGTTACAATTTTTGTACAGTATTTTCTGATAAATCGTATTCAAGATATGTTTGAAGATTTTTTTAATGTCATCATAGACTAAATTTTCGAATTTTAGAACTTTTATAAACAGAAGCTTGCCCACTTTTTTGCTTTTCGCGATATTCCAAGTGGGCCGATTTTTCTGCCGCTCAGTGTACTTTTCGTGACACGATTCACACGTAAATCAAAGAAAAGGAGACGTACACTCACAATGTCAAGTGAATTATCATGTTGACGCAGTCACACTGAAATTCCTGAGTCACAACACTGTATAATATAGAATAATCTAAAGCATTTGATACCCGTAAGACTGTTAACAAAATATTCTTTGTATGAAATTACAAATCGAAAAAAATGCAGCAAACATACTTTGAGAAGATGAGGATGATGTTCCAGTTAGTAATGACTGGCTTTGTGATGAAGAGTGGCTCGTCTGGGTTTGTCCTCCAGAACTATTTGAGGCCACAGATCCTGCTAAGCGAGAACTGGATCTCATAGTCGGTATGGCGGACTGTAATAAAGCGGGAGGTCGGGAACTTTGGGAGGGAGAGGTTATGATGGAAGAATCTCTTCCTTGGAAAAGGCCTCTACTATTATCTAAGTAATTAAGTTCATTGAAAGGATAATTTAAACTGGATTCGAGTGAGGACTTCACATTACTCGTATCACAATTAATTTTGCTGATTATTATTCTGGCCAAATTATCAGAGGAAGCTAAACTTTCTGAAGCATTTCTTGATCCAATGTTCTCCATAACTTGGAAGGGGTACATCTGATTTGAATTTAGTGTGGAAAGAGAAGAAGATTTGCCAGCCTGCTTCAGAGTGGCTGAGTGTGGGGAATGTTGATTCTGAGGGGACACTGATGAAGGGTGCCCACCCTGAGTTAGTTGATTTCTGGTGGGACTCGCGCCAGAAGGAGAGCAAGCGGCACTGGGAGCGCCTGACTTCATCGTTACTCTCGTGATAGGGGGAGAGTTTCCAGCTGCAATTGAAGTGTTTCGTCTGCGCCTTCTTGCCTGCTGTCGAAGGGCATGTTTTCCTGAGGTTGAGCCATAGTTTCCCTTCCGGCCTATCACGCCATTTACCTATTAAAAAAACAATTTTAACTCGTTATTGGGTGGTATTAAAACTGTCTTTATTCATTTTAAAAGTGAAGGAATTTTCCCACTGTCTACAATTTGCAATGTGAAACCAATATATTCAATTTTTTAAACAACTGTGATTAAGCCTAACTCCAAATCTTCTAAAAGCAATTTCCAATGTTATTCTAACAGGCACATACGTACAGACCTGTAAATTATATGAAGTTCAATAACTTTTATAGATTCTTGGAGTCACTACAATGAAGTGATAGAATAAATTAATAGAAAGAAGCCCCAATTAACATTAACAAGAAATTTCCGCATTTATTGTGCAGATCCTGCTATTTAATTAAAACCCAGTACCAGCAACACGCAAATATAGTGATCTATCAGACCTTTTGCTGAATGCCACTCGAAGTATTGGTAGAGTCAGAAGAATCTTGCAGGTATCCTGAGAGTCCCTCCTGGTTCATGTAAATACCGGAGGGACTCTTCTGTTCCCCAGGAAAGATCACCTTCCCTCCAACCACACTCCCAATGACTCTCTCATGGTCAGCGGATGAAAGGCTCTCAAAAATAAGTGCTGAAGGGACTTCCACTGGTGGACCCCTTCCTTCATTCACATCACCTGCAAAAATAGAGGTGTTTTCATTTTAAATTGCCATGAAGTTAACATTTATGAAGCACAATCAAGCCTAGGCTGGGGAATAAAAATCTGACAGTGAATAGAAATATGGCTACAGTATTTATCCTGACAAGCATTCAATTTGAAAAAAAATTAGCTCAGTGAATAGAACAGTATTAGCTTACCTGATTGTGTACTCTGAGAGTCTGAATGGCAACTGTCCATGGAGCATAGGTAAATGTACCAAATGAAGCTAACAAGGGTCTGGCACTTTCATTGTACCAAAATTACACACACAAATACATGAGTTTAAAAGGTCAGTGGCAAAGGCTAGAAAAAATAATTAGTACAGTTAAATAATGGCCTAAACTGAAAGAGAGCACTGTATATATATATATACTAGTAACAAATTCTATCTTAAATTATGATTAGACTAGTGGTTGATTTCAAGTTAAATGGAATTTTCTAGGATTCTATAAAGCAACCCCATTTAAATAAGCAAATATGAAAATTCATGATATAGAGTCAAATTAAAAAAGTCTTATGAAATTCCAAGCTTCATTCTGATATCAGTAAGAAACAAAATTTCACAACAAAATTTTCTGGAACTGATGTATGACCAAAATTAAAGAAATATTGAGTGATGTTACTAGCTAGCCTAACTTAAATTTCTTTTACATTAAAATATCTCACTTCAGTTTAGCTATATTAATAACTGTGCTAACAAATGTTAAAAGTGGGTGAACTTAAAACTATAAGAAAAATGTGTACTTTCATGATAAATTTGAAGTTTGAAGAGTTTGAAGTTATAGCCTACCTAATTTACTAACTGTTCAATAATTATTAAAATACAATTCTTCATCTTTACCTGAAAATGGCTCCATTCACAAAATGAAATACTCAAAACTGATGAAGGTAATGGCAAAATTCTAAAAATAGCGAGTTGAAAATATACCCCAAAATTAACTTCTTGTCAACAAGAAATTAATATGGTACTCAATATTGAGTGTGTATGCGTAAAACAGTTAATTCGTACATCTGAAAAATCAAGTAAAAATTAGTATTTATGGATAATGGATAAGAACATTAACAGTCTATAATTACCTATGATACACATTACATACACAGAAAAAGACTGAAATTTTATTTAATAACTTACTAGTTAGGCTACACTAAGTTAGTTGGGCTATATTGTAACCACATCACAACACTGCTTCCCATTAGATCAGCAAGGTTAAGCAATGTTGGGTCTGATTAGTATTTGTATGGGTGACCATCCCCCGCATTCAGATGATGTAGCAACCCATGGTTCAGATCCCAGGTAAAGCTGTAGGTCCCCTTCATCACATGATCTTTGCTGTTATGAAGGAGGGTAAACAACCCAAAATATTATTACTCCAAGTCAGCTGATTCCACTTTATAATAATTAATACATTTCTCCTAAAAACTCAATATTTAAAAGTGTAATACTACAAAACTAATTGGGCCTATCATTGTTCATATCTCTACTTGAAGCTTGTGGCTAATCCAAAATGATCCACAGTTTATGTTTCTTCACTTATTAAATAATACTGACAACTATACACTTATCTATCAACTGATTTTCTCTCTCAAAAAGGTGCCTAATCATATAAACAGCTACAACAATAGAAATACTATTCTCCACTGCTATAGTACATTGATGCAATGAACTGTAACTAATTTAAAATCTCCCCCAAAATCTGCAGTTCTACATAGATTACAACCAGAAAGCTCCTTGTACATTTTTGGTATTTTCAAATACTGTATTTTTGTTGTCATTAACCTGAAACAGCATTTCTTTACAATATTATGGGCAGACACAGTGAATTTTCCAGTGTGGCAGCTTAGCCTAAAAGGAGAAAATCCTACAATTAAAACTAATTTTCAATAATATACATTTAAAGTTCAGCTATGCTAAATCATAACTTCACAAGTGTACAGATAACAGAAATACAGTTGGACTTATCATGGCTATCCTACTTGAAAATGATATATACAAGTAATTCAGCTGTCCTTTAAGAATGATAACTGTAGGCCTACAACAATGAAGTCTAAACCATTTACAGATTTTCCCTGACTCAAGAAAATATGTATGGTACCTAATCATTCTGTATATTGCATACTTCCAAAGAATTAGTATTTATCACTTTAAATGGTACTTTCAGTAATCTATGATTAAAGTATTTGTGGTGATACTTTCTTAGGTCCTATATCTTGTACTTCCTTTATCAGATTCTAATGACAAAGCCTATAATTAAATAATTAAATCATCTACGCCAAAGAATATTTTGCATATGTAGTTATGGTATATCATACCCCCTTCTCAAACACTGCTTCTCAAATAAAAGCATTCCTACCTTTCACTTGCTAGGTCTATACTCTAATCTTCACAAAGTCAAGATAAGCTTGGTACTATGCTGTATTCTCTCTGGTACAGACAACTCACAAATCATCACACATCCACTTCTTCACGTTAACCCCCTCTATATATAACCCCCAAATCATTGCACTTATACTTTCCTGCCTTTTAGAGATTTTGAATGCTCTTCACTAGTGATGTTAAAAAAAAGTTTTTTTTATGTCCATGGTTTTTTGTTTTTTATTGTTTTTTTTTTGGTTTTTTTAATAATTAATATAGATATTGACAATTTAATTATAAGGTATACTTTTGCAATGATATATATTATAAAAATAAATAAATAAATAAATAATAAAATAGGCCATATGGTACCAGTATAGAATGTCCTTTTCAGCCTATTTACAGAAAAAAAAACTGGCCTCTTTCTTGCACTGAAAGTCTTGTATCTTGAAATCCGTTAAACTTGCGAGAACACTGGCTGGGAGCTGACTGCCCATTGTCCAACCTTTCTAGGACTCTCCCATCCATGCCTCGGATTTTGAATCTCCCACTTAACTATCCTTTAGACCCACGATGACATATTTTACCCCCGAGACCATCCATATATATACAATTATACATACACATACACCCATATACATATATACCAATATATACATAAATACTTATATACACATATTTATATCTATTATATACCCCATACACACGCATACATCCAGAATTCCAGATACATACGCATGCATACTCACATATATACCTACACAAACTCATACATCTCTATTTCGCCCTTTCATTACCGCCGAGATCATTTAGCACATACAGTAATATCCATACAGCCAAAAGAAACCAATTAAGCACAGACAGAGCAGCAAAGCTAGTATTTATATCTCAAAATGCAAAATTCCAAGAAAGTGAAGTAAAACATGGTGCTACATTGGCTTCATCAACATCCAAATCTGCAATAAGTACCAGTACCTGTCATATTGAAACTATATGCTCTAATCACTCGTGATAATGATTCTTCAATGGAAATAGAATCAGATAATGAAAGTTAAACAGCATTAGGTTAACACAAAGGTTAAAGAAAGAGATGAATATTTTTATTTTTTTTATTTTTCTATTTGGAATATATATATTATATATATATATATATATACACTGGTATTCTTGCCAATCACAATTATATATATTGTTTTATACCAGTATTATGTATTTTTTATTATGTATATTATGCCAGTACCTGTGATATTGAAACTAGCATATATGCTCTACCCAATCTAGTGATGATTCTTCCATGGAAATGAAGGTTAAACAACATTAGGTTAACAAAAAGATTCAAAAAAAGGTGAATTTTTTTTTTTCTATCTGGAATATATATACTGGTACTCTTGCCAATCACAATTATGTATATTGTTTGAAACGAGGAAAAATGTGTTATGTTCTAGTTAAAAAATATATATACATATAAAAAACGAGGGTTTGTTTTTCCTTTCTATTATATACTTTTTGCGTGATTCAGTTTTTCTAAAAGATGACTATATATACTAGGTATAACCATATAAGCATGGTAGTATAGTAAATTATAGGTAATACTAATATACTTATTAGATTAAAGGAAGAAAAATATGGAATAAGTTTAAAACAACAAAAAACAAAAAAACAAAAAAAACAGACTATCTTCGTTTTAAACGAAAAAAATGACAATAAAAAATGACTCGCATCACTACTCATCACATGTCTGGAGTTTGATATGAAGATCATGACATTCTACTGAAACTGTGCAAATGTTGCATAAGCTTCATGCAAAATATTCTTGGGCTTACTATCAAAATTGTAATCCAAAGATCACTAATTTCTTCAAGAAGGAGTAAGCTTTGCATCATATGCCTTTGTAGTTTCAGTCAGTTTAGTTTAGTCTTAAAGTTTGCAAGAAATTAAATTGATTAAATCCAGCTGGAAGACACCATGTGTTTAGAGTAATAGACCTTTATAAGGCAATATCCTTTCAGTGGTAAAATAGGCCAAACCATGTTTTACTAAGCTTGCATTACATACAATCTTGTCCACAATTATGTACACATTAATTAAAGTATGTGTCAAGTCTTAATGCAAGTACAGTACACTGTACAGTATTTTATATTATAATGGACCTCCGCATCATCACACCTTTTGCTTCATTGTACACCTCAACCATCCCATTAATGTGACAATTCACAAATTGTCTGTATAGTAATATCCCATGAAAATAATGCAACTATGGCTAAATATAATACTCTAAATGAGACATATGGTTTATATACCTAATACATATATTATTTCCTTACTTTTATAAAAATATTTCTCTTCATAATGCTTGGCATTTAGCATGAGGTTATTTCTACTAATATAATTTTTAAAATCTCGCATAATTTCTACAATAAATACCTTCATTAAAAAATCCCAACCATTTCCAAGCTATTTTGTACCACTTTTTGTTAACTAAATACATCTCTCTTGATATACAGGGTGTACATAAAGTCAGGATCTATTTTTGTGAAGCACTTAGAAATTATATGGAATTCAATCATAAAATGATAAAGTGGTAACATTTATTAAATAATTAAGAGTAGGATTCGACGTGACACCCATCAGTATCCCTGCACAGCTCAAATCATTCTACAGCATTTCTAAACACATTCTGGAGCATTTGCGAGGTTATGTTATCTGCAGCAGTTCGTATACGTGTACGTAAGTTTTCAAGACTCATAATCTTCGTCTGATAGACGTGCGATTTGATAAAGCCCCATGCAAAGAAATCTAAAGGGGTTAAATCTGGTGATCTCGCTGGTCAAGGTCTGTTGCTTGTTTATGAACTTGTTTATGACCATATGTACATATTGTAGTGACTGGATCTGATAGTCATAAGGAGTGAAATTCTCATGAGTTCTAGATGGTACAACTGCCTCATTATTTCAAAATTTTGTGACTGCACTGTATATATAAAAGCCAGGTCAAAGAATTAAGTTTTGAATGCATTTAAAACTGCAGCTACAGTTGCATAGCCTGTAAGCTATGCTCACATTTTGCAATCAGCTGATGTCATAGTGAAGTCTATGAAAATGACAACTGATCTGAAAATGTGGGTATGGTTTATGGGTTCTTTGAGCTACATCTAGGTTGTAAAGTTTTACCTTAATTTCAGTAACTTTAATTTTACCATATTTAAACTTTCATCCTACAAATTGAGCCTGAGTAAATCTGAGTTAAAACTCTCACCCAATGCATCAGGAGAGTAATTTCAGTTAAAACTCTTGCCTGATACAAGAGTTATGGAAAAATCCTCATGTGATGTCAGAAAACTCAAGCAGATCTTGCAGTCTATAAATAGTTTTATGTTAATTAACTTGATTGACATTTTGCAAAATTTTATATATAAACTATAGCTTATGACTTGGATAACTTAATAAACCCAAGTGGCTTCATGTTTTCCAAATGAAATGTAATGTAATATGCAATTTTTTTTTTTAGAACAAGAGGTTATTTTTGGGGAAACTTGAGAATCCAGGTGCAGTTTGAAGAGGGAGGCCATAAAAATGTGGTAATGTATTAAATTAGGGTTGGCTAGATTAGGTTGGTTAGTAGTTAGAGGCCCATGGACTCTGTCTATAAAGGGCATCTGGATTCTTAAGTTTTACCTATGTTATTTATAAGGTAAATCATGAGTTCTTGGCTATTTCACAATTCTTGGCTCCTAATTTACTTACTTTTCTTAGAAATACATATGAGCAATGCTCTACAGTACACATGCAAAAAATTTTATTATGCTATTTTATTATTGTTTTCTTTCACGCGCTAATCTTGTTACAATTTGACAGATGAAAAAGGAGCATAGGGTACCGTATGTGGTGGTTTTAGAATGAAGTTAGGACTGAAAAGGTGGGTTAATTCTTAACTCACTGTGCCTGAAAGAGTTTATATATTTTCCTATTGTTTGCTATAAAAACCTTTAAATTCTAAAATATATAAAAGTTACTGATGTGAAGCGAGGTGCTCTCTAAAATCTTAACAGCAGATAAACATGACACCCCAAAAAGGAAAGCAGAGTTATTCAGTAGAAGTTCCAAAAGCAGCAGTGAGAAAAGTAACCAACAAAGAATTCTCTCTCACTGAATCTTCTAAAAAGTATGGAGTCGTGCGTGCAACCCTGTTTGATAAGGTAAATTTAAGAACACCTTTTCATTATTACCCCAGGCCCAGATCTATATTTAACTAAAATAGAATAACCAAAATTCCGCAAGATGCAAGTAGATCCAAACGATGTCCGCAACAGGGTATGACAAAACTAGGGCAGATATCCCTTAGATCAAGGGTTCCCAAATGGGGGTACACATTTTTTAATCTACCCTCAATAGGAGGATTCTTAAACACCTCTCTACTCACAATCTTCTTTCAGATTGTCAGTATGGTTTCCACGAGGGACACTACTGGCAATCTTCTTGCATATCTCTCTAACTCTTGGTCATCCTCTTTTTGGGATTTTGGTGAAACCCTTGCTATTGCAAAGGTTTCATAGAAGTGTTTTAGAGAGTCTGGTACAAATCCTTAATTTCCAAATTGCCTTCCTTCAGTTTCTATTCTATTTTATCTAGTTTCTATATATCTTAAATTGTACAGTACTTCCTAACCTATCCACTCCTATGCTGATGATTCCACCCTTCACTTCACTCGCTCAGTGTCCCTCTCAACAGCCACTCCATGCTTCACACAAGATGACTATGGTGCACCTGACCTCTGATCTTTCTACTATCTCCGATTCGGGCAGAGAAAACCTTGAGGCTTTTAATGCCTCATAAACCTGTTTCCTTCATTTGTCTACTCATCACAATCTTCCACCTGACTATCCCCTTATCTTCAACAATACACAACTCAAACCTTCCTCTTTTCTTAACATTCTCGTTGTTTCCTTTACTCATGATCTTTCCTGGAAAGATCACATATACAGTATTCTCTCTTTATAACAGCTTCTAAGAGGTTAAGCGTGTCGTACACTGTGCTGGCAGTTTCTTAATCCCCACTCAGTTGCTGTCTCTGTACGGGGGTTTTATTTATCCACCCCTGTATGGAGTACACTTCAATAAATATTCTGCAGAACACATCACCTGAAATTACGTGCCAGATAATAATTTTCTGATGTATTGTAATGTGTTTTGACCAGACATAGGGTTGATTATGATTGTAATCATAATCTAATCAACTATTTTGAAATGCCATAATCATAATCAAATCATAATCAACATTACAAAATGCTGTAATCAATGACAGTATTGTTTTGATTTGAATTTTAGTTAAGTTCTGGTAACACTGCTCGCCAGTTGCCTCTCAGTGCTTTGAGATGGACTGTAGCATACACATCACCAGTGCCAGAAAGTCAGTCTGTTAGCAACAGGAAAATCATCCATTTCAGAGATCAATATCATGTACACCTAATGGTATGTTAATTATGTTTTCACCAAAATGTGGCTTTATTTGTCTTCTTTCAGTATATGGTCAACTTTTTGTATAGCCACAAAAATACGAACTCTATAAAGAGTATATAGTCAACTGTTCACTCCATTACCATGGCAACTATCAGAACTGTCCCATTGAGCCTATGGCCATCTGGTGAACTCTAGTACAATCTAACAATATCTTTTCAGATGCCATATCTTTCGCATGTGATAATACAATTTCGCATTATCATAATGCTATGATAGTACTGAGATGAGAGTGCCATATACTGATGCTTTCCTAGTTATTCATTGTAGATTGTACAATTATAATTCAAAATAAGAGTGTGTGAATTTGATTAGTGATTTCTTTTTTTTTAATATAAATACAGCAAATATGACATAAATAATACATATATAAGTTGCACAAACTCTACACCAATACCATACTCTTATTACTCATAACTCCTTAATAATAATGAAACATGGTAATCATAAACAGGATTTGTTAAGCTCATAATCATAATCAAAATCAAAATTTTCCAAGGCCCATAATCATGATTATAATCAAGATTTTTCAAGGCCCATAATCATTTTGTAATCAACCCCATGTCTGGTCTTAACAGAATCTGCTATCCATTTTTTGTGCCAGTAAGCAGGTTTTGAGATAAATTATTTTTTTTTAGAGAAATGTAGCTATATTTCAAAAAGAAACAGATAGCAGATTCTGTTAAAATGCCTCAGAATACATCATCAAATAAATATTTTGTGGTATGCAATTTCATTTTTTTTATTGTAACCCAACCTATAAAATTACATTTTTTTACACACTTACTCTTACAGTCAGTATACTGCCTACTGTAATGGAAAATATTTTGGTCTTTTCTATTACACACTTTTCCACAGTTCAGACAAACAAGTTTTTAATATCACACCATGATTTGCCAAAAAATCCAAAGCTTTATGTCTAAAGGCAACAAGATAAATTATGTCTTCAAAGTCTACTTCACAACCAGCATAGTTCATGGTCACAAACAATTATTTGCTGCCAATAATTTCAGCTGCCAATATTGATTAACGTATTAAATATTAATTTTTTATCTTATTAATATTCATTTGTACAGCGTATGAAACATATTTTCTTTCATTATTTTTTACGAGGATTCTGAATAGATATATTGTTGTTTTTCTAAGGGTAGCATTAACCTACACTTCTTATGTATGCGATGACTCAACCCACACAGCTCTACTTGACAGGGTGGAATCAAAGACTTTTCATTTCATCAATCCCTCTCTCTTTACTATCACTATTGTAACAGATGCTGCTCTTCTGAACTCTATGCATGCCTTCTCCTTTAAGGAGAGCTTAAGTAGAGTACCAGACTTCTGACATCCCATCCCTTTTCTGTCCAACACACTAAAGTTTTTGGAATATTACTTTTAACCATTACAATATACATAATTTTTTTAATTTATAGGAATACAAAATTATTTATGGGAACATACAAAAGAACAATGTATAAAAACAGTATAAAATACAAACCAATATCTAAATTAGGAAACGCCAAAAATTTAATAAGTACCGAGATCTAAAATACACGAAATTACACTAATGGACAAATTCATCCAATTGGGAAAGAGATGAGAATTTTTATAGGGAGTCATTTTCTATTATGTTTGGAAAAAAATAAAAAAATTGAATAGAAAGCCGAAATAAAACATCATTAAAGGTATTCCAACATTTTTAATGCTTAAATTGTAAGGTAACTCTTACGATTGACAATAAACATATTTTCTGACTAAGCCAAGGAAATGCATTCAACTAAGATGGAAGTTTTCAATTATTATGGAAGTCGGTAAAGCAGTTATTTGTGGTGTTTAGACACATGTTTACATTACATTTTGAACACAAGATATTTGTTTTTCCTTTGCAACTAGGTTTTTTTGCACATTCTTCAAATTTTTTCTATACTAGGCCAATGACCAACATTATCAAACCTTATTGGTTTATCAGGAAGGGCCTGACAAGGCCTCCCCTTTTTATGTTTTTGTTCATTGCTTCTACCCTCAGAAGTAAGTCTTCCTCTTTTGAGCCCTCTTGTTGTTTTACCTTCTTTCATCGAGGAGAATGCCACCCTAAGTTTGAATGAGGCCAATGAAAGAATTTCAGATCTTGGTAACTTGAGAGTAAGTGAATCCCATCTGTATAGCAGCTAACTGTTAACAATTACCATGTCAATCATATGGAAGATAAAATGGTGATAATATTTCTTTGATCTTATGTTGATTCTGTAAAGTGCAATTAGGCAATCAGCTAAATCAGCTCCTCCCATTGATGTGTTATAAAGCTTTATGATGTTTGGACACTGAACATCAATTTTGCGACACTGCTTATAGTCATATTGAGATATGGTTGTAAGAGGATTTGCCTCAGCAAATGTTGAAACAATATTTATTATCTTATCATCATATCATTTTACATAGGTAATTTTAACTTCCTCACCTGCAGACTTTCATTCTTCTTACGAACCTCTTCCCTTCTTTATAAGGTCTTTATCAGCATCCTTCCCTTTTCTTACCCCTGATATCTGTGGAACACGCACTGTTCCACAACACCAAATGCCTCAATTGGCAAGATGGTGCATCAATGGCAAAGAGGTGAACGAATTGTCAAAATATAAAAAATGGTTATTGTTCGAAGGAATTGCCTGTGCTAAATGAAGAACTGAGTTTGAACTTGCTTTTAGATCTGGCACTCTACGATCATTCACAGGCTCAATCTTTCCTGTATATGGTATAAAGTCATATGTCATACCTTGGCTATCAGCCAGAACAAAAAATTTATACCCCCACTTATGTGACTTACTTAGTATGTACTGCTTTATCCCACTATTGCCCTTGAATGGTACAAGCTGCTTGTCTATGCATAAGCTTTGTGTCATAGGAATTTGTTAAATTTTGCTCTTAGAT
Organism: Bathynomus jamesi; assembly: GCA_023014485.1. Classification (NCBI taxonomy): domain Eukaryota; kingdom Metazoa; phylum Arthropoda; class Malacostraca; order Isopoda; family Cirolanidae; genus Bathynomus; species Bathynomus jamesi. The sequence goes on along the minus strand of JAJOZX010001874.1, from coordinate 159,580 downwards.
GGTCCACCATCAGACACACTTTGAAAAGCTTATCATTATGATTATTCCTATCTGGGTCCAAGGTTGTATTATCTACCATATGGAGTTTTGATTTTAATTCTTCCCATTGGTTACAGCTCATCACATTTGCTGCAATATCCCTAAGAGAACCTAACTGACTGGACCAATGCATACGAGTATTAGGCAGTTTACTGATGGAAAAGTACACACATAGACCCAACTATTGCTCTAGTTCATTTCAATCCATATTGAGAGGCTTATTAGGGTTGTTTTGCACTGAATATAAATTGCTTTGTGTAACAATTATATCTAAAAACTCATCTGTAAAGAAACTGCGAACATATTCAATTGGTTGATGCAAATCATCAGTAAATACATGCTCTGGACCAAGATACTTATGAATAGTTGTAGAATCTATTGGACTACCTTGTCGCCATAAAACACGGGATGCACTTTGAATAGCATTTTGCTCTATTGCTGAATCATCTTCCAGGGGAATTGTGTCATCAGTTAAAGCTTCTTCAACCACAGTGGTCTGGTCAGCAGTAAGATCCATCATTTCCTCTGGGGTTATTTCTACACTAAGAAAAAAAAAGCCTAAGATTAGAAATATCTAAATTTAGTATTTTCTTTATGTGATTGTATGCAATTATAGTCATGAATAAAGCCTACCTTCATCAATATCTCATTCTGGAACATAATCTGGATCTACCAATGAATCATCATCTCCATCCAGATCAATGTCACTGTCAGCATTATCAAGAGCAATTGCTTCAACTTTCTGATCAAGTCTACTCCCTTGAAGCCTCTGGACTCTTCTTTCATAGAAACTTGACACTGTCAACTCTATGAAACACACTGTAGCTAATGTTATATAAACCACTTTTCATTGATCAGTGAAGTTAAGCAACATTGGGTCAGATAGTAGTTGGATAGGAAACCATTCTCTACATCTGACTATGTAGCAACCTGTGGTTCAGATCCCACATAAAACCATAGGTCCCCTCCATCATATGAACTTAGATATTGCGAAGGAAGTTAAACCAACCCCATCATTACTTGTATGCTGGATCTACAAAAATACATTTTTAGTCAGAGTAGGTAGTAGATTTTTGGAATGACTTGTCATATGATGTAATAAGTAATAGCTCCTTAGTTAGCTTCAAGAAAGTTGGATGCTTTCATGAATGAGTTTATAAATTGTGTAAATCATATATATTTAGCTTAAGTTATATAGGCTACTTTAGTAGCTCTGTAAATAGTTGTACAGGTCACCCTTACTTTATGCAATTTTGCTATTAGGTGACAACCCTACTTCTACCACACACTCACTTTGTTCAAGAAAAATGTGCAATTATGCAACTGGCTAGTTTGGATGTGCAAAGTTCATGCAATCAGTGTAAGCATGTAGGGACTCCACTATGCATGCAGTTGGTGCAGGTAGAGTGGTGAGTCAGTAGCCACATGAGGTAGCCTGCACATTTCCTCAATTTCCCTCTCTCAGTATCATATTGTCCATTGTTGTGTGCGGAATTCTGCTACTCACTCTCATCTTGTAGTATATAGATTTGCTACTACTGCTGACTTAGTGCAATGATGTCTATTTGTATTAAAGTAAATATGTATAATTATTATTTCTTTTCATTTTTTTTATATATAATGTCAGATGCTTGGTACTTTTGCATTATCCTCCCAACACTAATTTTTTTTTATAATGGCAGCGGGCTGTTTTTACCGTAACCTAACCTAACCTAATACCAACACTAATTTTTTTTATAATGGAAAGAAAATAAAGTACCGTACCATAACCAAAACAACATTATATAAAAAAATTAGTGTTGGGAGGATAATGCAAAAGAACTGATGCTTGTTTCACTTTATTAGGTAATTTTTCATTGGATTTGTTATGAAAGAATGTTAGAAAGTTTTTTTGGGGGGGAGGGGAGGTCAGTAGAGGTCCTAGAACACATCCCAATTAAATACACGTAATAATATGACTCTCTCTATATGAAATCACTTTATGCAAACTTCTTTTGGAACACAACTCCCACAAAGCAAGGGTGACCAATATGCTAATTAGCCAACTTGGTTATTATTTTGAGATTTTTTAATGAAATAGCCTACGACTTGGATAACCTTCATAGGTCCAAGTGGCTTCATGTCTTCCAAATGAAATGAAATATAATGCAGGGAATGGTAATTATACAGAAAAGGGCCACTCCTAGATCCATGTTTTTCTAGATAAGTTTTTTTTTACTCTTTTCAATGGTGATATTCATTTTCTAGGCAAATGTATTTTTCTGGAGTTACCCCTTCTTCCCCCTAGAATACTGAACCCCCAACAAAAGTGGGCAGGGCTTTGAAGAAGAGGGAAAATGTACGGTTAAAACATGTAAAAAGATCTAACCTAACCATGGTACCTAGCAAAATATAGAAGAAACAGCATCTCCAGCACCCAGAAAGGAAGAAAGAATGACAGAGATTGATTAATGTTTTGTACCATGTTGTTTCTCATCATGGGATTAAAGTCAGGTACCATCATTAGCCTAAAAAAAATGTACAGGCCATAACTCAAAAACTGAGCATTTGCACAAGAAACTACCATCATATTTGGAATTCATCAAAAACTGGTCTATAAAATATAGTTGATTATCTGAACCCAGGAGTGGTCCTTTTCTGTATATTAGCTCAGGGAACACCCAAACTGATATCCTATATTTTAATGATCATTGGCACTTACGATATGTTAGCTTATGCAATTAAATTACACATAGGCCTAGGACCTCAGATTCTTGAAATTGAGCGTTTAAGGGCTGAAAACTTTAAAAAATGCTCTGAACTTGATGCCTATACATCCAGCAGAAAACCTACCATAACCACTAATTTTCTGCAAAAAAAAGTGCAACTAGCATAGGCATATCATGTGACAGTGTGGCCTAATTTACAATGAAAACGAGTGTAAGTGTAAATTACTAACATCCTTTTTCAACTTGACTGGTTTAAAACTTGAAGAAAAACGGAAGACTAAAAGAGTACCCTACAACCAAGTTAGGCCGACAGCCTAACTTAGGCCTAATTATTGTCAGACTAACTTTTTACCAGTTTCAGAGCAGTATGTTAATCTTAGTAGTGTAACTGATCAATATAATTTTAATACCATGGTAATTGTTAATGTAATTTTTATTGTAAAAAAATTACATAAAATTCTTAAAACACATTTGGGCCAACGAATAATTTTGAACAATATTCCCAATTGTTTTGATCTTCATTTTGTTGTTGGGAGGACATAAAAATACAAAGAGAATAGATGAAGGCTGAAAGCGTAATAAGACAGATATTCAAAGCAACGTTCAGATTTAACATTGTTAATAGAGGAAATCAAGACAATTTATATCAGACATACTGTACATTATTGCTGTGTTTTATGGAAGAATAAATTTTAAAATGTTATTCACAAGAAAAAGTAAAATTATTTTGTTTTTAAGGATAAACTCTGTATGTAGTTTTGTCTTTATAAAGTTGTTATTACTATGATGATATTGGGCAGGTGATAAACTCATTGAAACCAAATAAAGCTAGTGGTTCTGATAATATTTACATCACATTTTAAAAACATGGAGCCACTTGGGCCTATCCAAATTATCTAAGTCAGGTAAATGGTCTAAAGCTATATTTTATCATAAAACTTTGCGAAATATAACTTTCAATCAATCGACTCTGACTCAGTTTTTGAAAAAAGACTTGACAATGCATGAAGGGATATGGAGTGTAAATATGGTTTTAGAACCACTCTCCCTGGCCATGCACGTGAAACGAGAAATTATAATGTTCATCTAGATCTGGACATAGAAGCGAATCGACCTGCGTCCAGAAGAAACCATAAGTAGTAAGTATGAATATCAATTTCATTTATGTTAGACTTTTCAGGGAAGAGGAGGATAGTTTAGCTGGAACGCTGTGTGCTTGTTAGATCTTTTAATTATGCAGAGATACCAGGTGATTTGGAAAAGTAAATGTAGTACTCATTTACAACCATAGGCGTACGGGCTTCATTTTTTTCGAGGGGATGGCTCGCACAGTGGCGGATTTAGGGGGGGGGGGGCCGAGTAGGCCATGGCCTACGGCCCTGCGCCTGTGAGGGCCCCGCGCCCTCACATATAATTATAATGTTGGATTCCACTATAAATAATACAATTGATTAATGATTAGTGATAATTATGGTATCACTCTCTTTGCTGGCGGGAGTTTAGTTCTATTCAGGCCGCTGTGGAGTGCACATGTGAGTGTGTTTAGTGGTAAGTAATGGTAAAAGTCGTATCTCGAAAAAGTCGCCAGTCAATAAATGGGGATGGGGGAGTTTTAGTCAGCTTTATAATAACATAAATAAGTTGAAAAATGTTAAATTAATGTAATTAATTTTTTTATATGAAACGTACTTAGGCTAGGTTAGGTCAGTTTAGCTTAGATTTCATAATAAATACATTTTATACATATTTAAGGAAAAAGTCGCCACTGGTGGGGGCTGGCGACTTTTCCCATAAAGCGACTTTTTCACCCGAACAACTGTTTAGTGTCTGTATTTAATTAATTAATTAAACTGTATTAATTAATACTAAACCGAGGGTCAAGTGTAAATAGTTTGTTTTTTATGTTTTATGTTTCAGGATAAGGCAGTGAGGCTGCACTGAGGCACAATGGAGAAATCAACAAGTCGTGATCGTGATCAAGGGAGGAAGTATAAAGCTGGCTCTGTTAAACGACAGGAAAAGGCAGACGTAAACCAAAGAGTAAAAAAACTACCAAAAATAACTCAATGGTTGACATATCCAACAGTATCTGAATCTGCAAAATCACAAACTCAAACTGAATCCGGTCAAACTGAATCTGAATCAGTAGAGACACCAATTACGCCTGAAACAACTGGAGAAGCCACAACTAGTACTGAACCTAGTGTAGTTAGCGCAATTGAACCTGAACACAGTGACAGTGAGGAGACACAAGAGGAAGTGAAAGTTATGAATACCGGTACTGAACAAGGATTTGAAACGGATCTTGGATTATGGCCTAAAATAATTACTGAAAATGTGTGTGACTATTGGTTGAAAAAGGGAAGCGCAGAATGTCGACACTGTGATGGTGACTTCAAAGAGTCAGCTGTGAAAGAGCTAAACAGAACCCGTCATTGTACAAAGACATTATTCACTCGAACTCATTCATTATCTGGCCAAGAAATTAATCTTAAATGGCTCTGTTACTCTAAAACAACTGGTAAAGTGTATTGTTTTGCTTGCAAGCTTATGTCAAAGGTGGAAAGCTCATTCACAACTGGCTTCAATGGTTGGAAGAACGCTAGGTATGTCATAGAATCTCACAGTAGGTCAGATCAGCACAGGAAAAGTATGGTCGAAATGATATATCGAAAGACTGCGGGTGCCCGTATTGACTCTAATCTAGTACAACAATATGAAAGTGAATGCGAGTACTGGCAAGCAGTATTGAGGAGGTGTGTAGATGTTTTAAAGCTACTTTGCGAACGCGGGCTAGCCATTCGAGGTAAAGATGAAGTAATTGGATCAGTACACAATGGAAACTATCTTGGGATTCTAGAGCTGCTGAGCACATACGACAGTTTCTTGGCAGCACATATCAAGAAACACGCAAACAAAGGTAGTGTCATACTTCCTACTTGTCCCATGTCATTTCTGAGGAAGTCATTGGAATAATGGCAGAAAAGGTTATGTCCTCAATAACAGATGAAGTAAAAACAGCAAAGTACTTCTCAATTTCTGTTGACTCCACACCTGATATTTCACACATGGATCAACTTACTTTTACAATCCGCTATGTACTGCCTACTACAGGTCCAGTTGAAAGGTTTTTGCAGTTTATTCCCATGCTAAGCCACACTGGCAGAGATATTGCTACAACTGTTCTTGATTTTCTTAAGAGAAGAACATTCCAGTTATCGACTGCCGAGGACAGTCCTATGACAATGCCAGCAACATGTCTAGTAAATATCTGGGGACCCAACAGATAATCAAGAATGAGTGTAGTGAAGCTGAGTACATACCATGTATGGCTCATTCCTTAAACTTGGTGGCTAAGTGTGCTGCAGAAAGCTGTCCTGCTGCAGTGTCATTGTTTGCTCTGGTACAAAATATGTACTCCTTTCTTGTTGCATCTACTTATCGTTGGAGGAGACATCGTGAGGTACTAGAGACTAATAAAGATAAGAAGTTGAAAGTTGATAAAATACTTTCAGACACTCGTTGGTCAGCACGAGCAGATGCTGTAGCTGCTCTCAGTAGAGCACACAAAGAAAAACATCATTGTTCTGGAAGAGTTATTCTCAGATCAGAATCAGCCAGCTGAAACAAGAGCTGAAGCAAGTGGTCTTCTCAAAGGTTTGAAAAAACTTGAAACAGTGATTCTTCTTGAAGTTTGGGATACAGTATTGGAAAGGTTTCAGAGTAGCAGTATCCAGCTGCAAAAATCTGGGCTCTCCCTCAACACAGCTGTCACACTGCTAGAGTCTCTTTTACAATTTGCTAAAGACCTGAGATCCCAGTTCGATGACTTTGAAGCAAAAGCTATGGCTAAGTGTGATCCCTGTGATGTGACGAGTAATGATGCATACTACGCCGACACGCAGCGTATTAGGAAGCGCAAGCGTCACCACGATGAACTAGACTCCGCGGAGGATGTTATGCTGACAGGAGAGACAAGTTTAGAGTGACTGCATTCTTGCCCATCATTGACAAGCTCTGTGCTGCCCTACAACAACGCATTGCTGCTTACAGCGACCTTCGAGAGAAATTTGGGTTTTTATCAGAAATCTCAAACAAAACGAACACTGAGCTTAAAGCATCTGCTGAAAAGCTTGTCTCTTCATATCCTAAGGACTTGGAGGCTGGATTGGAGTCGGAGCTTTTGCAGTTTGCACACCTTATGAAATCCATTCCAAGAGATTCACCTGAAAGTGCTCCTTCATCAGGTGGTGCAAAGGCTGCAAAAAGTCCTGAACTAGAAATGTATGAGATAATTCACAGACATGACATGGTAGAAACATTTGCTAATGTTGAAATTGTATTACGACTCTATCTCTGCATGTTTGTCACAAACTGCACTGGGGAGCGATCATTCTCCAAGATGAAACTAGTCAAGAATTATCTAAGAAACACCATGGGGCAGGACCGTTTGTCTTCACTCACCCTGTTGAGCATTGAGCATGAGAAATTAAGGGTGCTTGATTTTACTGATGTCATCAAACAGTTTGCAAGTAAGAGGCTAGAAAAAAATCTTTTTTGACTGAGAAATAGTTAAGTGTACCGTACAAATTGCCTGCAATAAACAAAACCCACTCATTGCATCATTTGCATGTCAGTCAAGTGGTATTCTCTTTAGTTAATGGTGTATTATTATAGTTATTTTTTGTTAATGGTGTATTATTATAGTTATTTTTTATTGTTAAGCTTCAAAAAAACAAATGTGTAATGTTCAACTATGAAATAGTCATTTGACTAATTAATTATCAATAAATTGAATATTGTTTAAAAAGTAAATTTATTTTAACGCTTTGCTCGCCCATTGATTTGAGGGCCCCATAAGGTCACCACTGGGGGATGGGGGTGTAAATCTTCATTTCAGTTAATTAAGCTAGCTTTGCGTAGTTTGGGGCCCCGCACTCCAACCGGCCTAGGGCCCCGCGCACCTTAAATCCGCCACTGGGCTCGCAATTTACTGAAAAATTTTTAAGGTGCTCAAATTTTCTGATACCGACATAATGAACTTAACATGGCAAAGAAATGAAAAATTTTGTTGCAATAATGTGCATATATTCAGAGCATTATAAAATATACATATTTTTCATGCATATTCTAGAAAAAATTAACTCTAATAAAACTGAATTTTTTTGCCATCAGATAACAAATTTTTCGACTGTTGTGTTGGAGTGAACTTACTACAGGTGTCGGTCACTATTTGCAGAGTTGACGTAATAATCAATCAGTAACATTCAGCAGTAAATGAAAATACCACCTACTGGAGATGAAGTGAATGCAAACCTTAGAATAAATAAGAGTCCCTTCTCTTTCTTTTGCCGAAGACGTCGATATAGGATATCCGGTTCAATCACTTAGGTCTTAGAATACTGCATTCAAGATTGGTTCCCTCACCTTAGACATGATATTAATATGCTTGAAGGTGTACAATGCATGGGCGTAGCCAGACATTAAAAACTATATGCATGAGGTCGTGAAAATCGAAAATAAATCAAACGTCACAAGAAAGTGCATTAAGATTATTTATTTATAAACAAATTAGGTAAAGTCATATATTTTTTGTCATTAAAAATTCTGTGATGACCAGTGTAATAGTAGAATCGAGATGAAGAGATTTTCAACACAATAATATGAATGCTAAAGTGTTTTCCGGTAACCAGTCACGAAAAAACTCTACGCACGTGCGTATAATGCGTATGCTGTTAGAAAATCTAGAAGAGGAAGAACCATTGTTGTCCCAAGGCGATATGATGACTAAGCTGATTGATGCAGCATTGCTTGTATATATTAAGTTAAGGTGTATATATATCCATCTCATAATTGTAAGGTTAGTGAAAAATTCACTTAATAAGAGCTAGCATTTTTGGGCTCTTGTGGCATCAGTGTTTGGGACGCTGGTGGCATCATTTTGGGGCGCTGCGCGTCTTTTCTACTCGTTTGTGGGGTGTCGTACGTACAGGGTGTGGTCTTGTAGAGAGCTCTCTTGCAATTCAGTTTGGTTGTTTAGATACAAGATTGTTGCACCGTGCAATAGTCCAGGTTGCGTTGTTGTTGCAAGGTTGAGAAAGAAGACCATAAATAGTACCCTTTTTGTTACATTAAATTCATGTAACTAAGGTCTAAGGTAGGCCCGCATCGAGTCAGCAACCCTGAGGTTACCCTGAGGTAGGACCTAATAGGATCTCAAATCCGTAAGTTTTAATTTAGCTTAACTTGGGCTTCAGATAGAACTGGCCCTTTAGAATTTGGCCGTTCACGGCTCCGCTGGGATTTTGAACCCAACAAATAAATAAAATAACATGGTCCTTCAGAACCGGATTCTACCCCAAGACTGAGTCAGTGACTATTTTTCGGCAAAGTTCTGATTGTGCAAATTGTAGCCCAAGTTAGGCCTAGACGGGTTGAGTTATTATTGAATTAAGGTCCCAGGGTAAAAAGTTTGGTCGCCCAATTGCGAAACTTGGCCAGTCGTCTGTCGTTGTTTTGGCCTACATTTTACCGGTTTGGTTAATTTTGGGTTATTATTGAATTAAGGTCCCAGGGTAGAAAGTTTGGTTGCCCAATTGCGAAACTTGGCCAGTCGTCTGTCGTTGTTTTGGCCTACATTTTACCGGTTTGGTTAATTTTGGGTTATTATTGAATTAAGGTCCCAGGGTAGAAAGTTTGGTCGCCCAATTGCTAAACTTGGCCAGTCGTCTGTCGTCGTTTTGGCCTACATTTTACCGGTTTGGTTAATTTTGGGTTATTATTGAATTAAGGTCCCAGGGAAGAAAGTTTGGTTGCCCAATTGCGAAACTTGGCCACTTGTCTGTCGTTGTTTTTGGCCTACATTTACCAGTTTGGTTAATTTGGTTTATTATTCGTAGGCGAAGGTTGCAGACCAGTGCGCCAGTTACTTGGGTGGAAAATTTGGTATTCCATACTGGTGTTGGTTAGTACCCCACCTAGCAATTCAGTTTATTTGAAAGTAAAATTTGCGTTTGACCAGTTTGGTTAAGTATTTCTGCCAATTCAGCTCATTTGGTATTGAGCCCAATTGTTGTTTGCATTGAAGATGAGTGCATCTGAATTGAACAAATTTATAAAAAGGAGAAGCGCCTACAAAGGTCTAATTACAAAGGTCATTGCCACTATAGATTCTGCCATAGAGCAAGAGGATTTACGCTTAGTGACTGCGCAGCTTTCCATATTAGAAACTAAAAAGGTTGCTCTAAGTGAGGTAAATGTTAAAATTGAGGCTCTTATAGAAGAGGATGAAATAGAAAATAACATAATTTACTTTGAAGAGATTATTGATGATATAATTAACGTAGGCCTCCGAGCAAAAGAGTTTAGCAGCTCAGTACAGTTAGAGACCAGGTCTAATAATGAAACACAACACTCAACAAATGATGCTTGTGAAGTTAAGGTTAACAGATCTGTAGTTCAATTACCGAGGCTTGTACTCAAAACATTTTCTGGGAGTATTCAGGAATGGCAAGGATGGGCAGACAGTTTTCAATCAGCAGTTCATTCTAGTCAAGTGTTAAGTGCCGTGGAGAAGTTTAATTATTTGCGGTCCCTCTTGGAAGGGGAGGCAGCAAAGACTATAGCAGGATTAGCATTAACAGAGGCTAATTATAATGTGGCTTGGGATATATTAAAGAAACGGTTTGGTAAGCCAGAGATCTTAATTAAAAGCCACCTCCGTGCACTTTTAGCTATACCTCCTGTTAATAATCCTAATAGTGTCAAGGAGTTACGGCAGTTGTATGATGAATTTGAAATTAGAACTAGGTCCCTGGACAACTTGGGTGTAGGAATGGAAAAGTATGGTATAATGTTGGTTCCTACACTGGAGTCTAAATTGCCTAGCTCAATTTTGCTTGAATTAAGTAGGGGACACTCTGCAGAACATGTGTACATCCCCTTCAGCAGATGTTAAGTCTTTTAGGCACAGAATTAGCAAGACGAGAGGGAGTTGAGTTTGCACAGTGGGATGGTAAACAAGGGGACAAAGGCAGGCACAGCACCAAAGTTTCCACAAAAAGGAATAGCCCAGGTACAGTGTCAGCTCTACATGCCTCCTCTGAGAATAAATTAAAGGGAATCAAGGAATGCATATTTTGCGAAGGCAACCACAAGTCATATAAATGTGAGGTGGCTGAGGCCTTACCCTTTGAGGAGAGAAAGGACAGGGTAACTAAGTCCACAGCATGTTTTAAATGTTTTTTGAAAGGTCATAGAGCAAGGTTTTGTAAGTTTAAAATTTTGTGCAAAAAATGTCATGGTAGGCATCAGCCATTATTGTGTGAAAACACTCTTAGTAGGCCTACCCCAGAAGTAGAGACATCAGTGGCCACATGCCACTGCTATGTAAGGGAGTAAAAGTAAAGGGGGATTATTGCAAACAACTGCAGCCTTATTAATTGGGAATGAGGGAGAAGCTACTGTAAGAGTGTTGTTTGATAGTGGTAGCCAGTGTAGTTTTATTAAGACCAGAATTTCCAGAAAATTGAAGTTTAAAGAACTTAAGAGGGAAAATTTAAGAATTTCTGGGTTTGGGGGTTCCGTTCAAAACCGAACCAAATTTAAGAAGGTAGAAGTTCTGGTTAAAGGGTTGTTACCGCAAAGTCCCACTATCAAGGTCCAAGCTGTAGAGATTGAGGAACTTTGTGCTCCAGTCACTACTTGTTTAGATTTGGCATGTGTCCAAGAATTGCAAGTTAAAGGAATTAATTTGGGCAATAATAAGTTTGAGGGAACAGAAGATATTAGTCTTTTGATTGGAGCTGACTATTATTGGAACTTCATCACTGGCAGAGATGGGCAAGATCACCAACTTTGGTGATCTTGAAGATCAAGATCAGATCACCAGAAAAATGTGATCTTGAAGATCAAGATCAGATCACCAGAAAAATGTGATCTTGAAGATCCAGATCAAGGTCGTGATCTTGAAGATCACTTTTCAAGATCACTTTTTAAGATCACTTTTATATGAATTGAAAAAAGTTGTACTCTTGTAGAGTAAACAAAAACAAATTATTTTGTTAATCACTCCTGAAAAGTATCACTCCTAATACTCCCCTGAGGGCTGAGGCAATACAAGCATCGCATCCTACCCATGTCACCTGATCTAAACCACGGGGATTGACGATTCCCCTTTCAGTTTTTCAGGTGGTAAACTTAAAACTTAGTATTATCATAACTTATCAGCAAAGAAAAAACTATTAAATGACCTACATATAGTTTTTAATTCTATTTTTCTCAATTCTCATTTCACCAGGTCCATAACCCATATCAATGAATGGTCAGCATATATAAGTAAACATTTTTTACATAGAATTTAATTTTGCAGTTTTACTGCAGTACGCAATTACTGACAATATAAGGGTAAAAACCGCAAGTTAAGAGTGTTAATTTAATGTTCAACCGCTGTAAACATTTGCTTTCAGCAAAACCAATTGTTCAAAGTTACCACCCGAGAGACGACTTCGTTTGGGGCTATGAACCATGCCAGCAAACGAAAACAACCGTTCCACTGGTGCAGAGGAAGGTAGCGTGGTGTTATACCTCTTGAAGATCTTCTTTATAGCAGGATACCTATCTAAAGAGTCGAGTGCCTTACTGGTGTCCTGCAAATAATTGAGGACTTCCAAGTCTTCCTTGTTGTTAGGAGCAGAGAATGAGCCTCCATAGTTCTGAAGAAATCGTCTTCAGATGATGAGTCTGAGTTCACCGAACTATTACCACTGCTGTCAGAATTACAATTTCTTACAGCCATTTGCAGCTTGTCTTTTACTTGAGACTTGATTGCTTCATGATCGCCGAAATTAGGCCCTTGCAACAATGATATCCATCTAAGTTTGAAATACGGATGAGATACTGAGGCCAAAACGGCATCAGTTACCTCGGGGCTCAACGACAAAAAATGACCAAATCTGGCATTGAAGCCAGAGACGACTGCTGCCAGTAATGGCATGCAGTGTCTCAAGCGCAGGTCGTTTGGTTGGATAGGCTCCAATCTTGCGAGGGCATCTTGAGTCACTAGGACTGTTGGAAGAAGACAACCGTAGTAGCATTCTTTCTCTGCCTGTAATTTGTTGAGGGCTGCTGCAATTGGTTTTAGAACAGACAAATATTCTGAAATAAATTCCAATTCATTGTCTTTGAGGATGGGTAGATTCAGTTCTTCAAGAGCTACATTCACGTCGTTCTTATGTTTATATATTTGGCTTAATGAGTCGTACATTGAGTTCCATCGGGTGACGCATGGGTACCTAAATTGGACGCCAGTTATTTCCTGTATTTTTTCTGCTGACTTGGGTTTACCAGCAGCATTCCACAGCGCCGAACATTTTCCCATTGCAGAATGCTTTATCTTCTTTAGTCCAGGTGAATTCAGTCCTTTATCTGCATCAGTTGTTGCTACCAAGTTCAATGTGTGGGAGGCACATCGAATATGGGATGATAGTTTCACTGACTCCTCTCCATGCTCTCCTGAATGTTCAGGAAAGTTGCTGATGATAACCTCTTCATCTGAATCTTTTTCATCATCATCTTCATCTGCATCATTTAAAGATTTAAAGGTTAGGAACCAGTGCCTGGAGTCTTGCGCAAAGGCGAATAGGATGTTAGGCTTCATAGCGCGTAATTTCGAATTTAAGTCGAAGGATATCATATTGCCCCTTTACAAGTCCCTAGTCAGGCCTCATTTAGAATATGCAGTTCAGTTTTGGTGCCCGTACTTGCGTGAGGATATTGATAGGTTAGAAAGGGTTCAGCGTCGTGCCACGAAACTTATTCCGTCATTGCGCAACAAGCCTTATGAAGATAGGATTAAAGTGTTAGACTTGTATTCACTCGAAACTAGGAGATTAAGGGGGGAGCTTATTGAAGTTTTTAAAATCGTTAATAACATCGATAACGTGAATTTTGACAAATTGTTCACTTTCGATAATAGTAATACTCGCAATAACGGATTCAAGTTGCGTGGCAGACGTTTCATTACTAATATCGCTAAAAACTTCTTTACGTTTAAAGTAATTGATAAATGGAATAATCTTCCCGCGTCAGTCGTTCATTCTACCAGCGTTAATATGTTTAAGAACCGTCTTGACAGACATTTTAAAGGTATTAACGTTGTTTAATTTAAATAACAACAAAGTTAGTAACAGAAACTCTGGTGGTGGCGCTCGGGGATGAGTCTGTTGACGATGAATGCCAGCTTGTGACATGCCAGCGTGTGATGCCAGCAATAAAAAAAATATAAAAAAAAAAAAAAAAAAAATTAGACTAACACGAATGTAGATGTAGCTCATAGCGTAAACTAACCCACTTTTTGTTTAACTTTACCTACTTTTTTTTTTTTTTCCTTATCCTCCTTACTTTGCATGTCTCTAACTCTTTTCTTGCATGTTTGTAGTTTGCATGGTATGACAGTGAGTTAAGACTGTGTTTGCATGGTTTGTAAGCGTTCTTATTTTACTTCTTTTCATCTTTCACACCTCTCCTATTCTCTCCGACTATTTTTCTGACTTGTCGGCAGTGGCCGGCGGATGATGATGGTGAGACACTTTTCCTCTTTTTCTGAATGAATGTTAACCCACGAATGATAGGTGTTGCTCCTTACTCAACCCCTTATTCTCTTCTCTTCTCTTAACCCCCTACTCTTTCCTTTCTCTCGGGCTAGCCTTAGAGTGGATCTTAGGGTCTTTGTTAGCCTTAGCTTCTGTAGATCTGTAGATCTGTAGATCATCTTCATCAATGTCGTCAGTACGATTCTGAACACGAACACCGAACTCTTTAAAGCATTTCACCATGTTCGATGCATTGTCGGTGACTGTAGATACAACTTTTCTATAAGATAAACCATGCTCCGAGTTGATCCTGTCCAATATTCCAGCAATTTTATCAAAGCTATGTGTTCCACGAAATCTTCGGCATGCCAGTGCAGCTGATCCTCTCGACAAGTCATCATTGATCTGTAATGTAAGAATATAAAATCAATGTTTGTATGAACATTTTTTTAAGCTTAATTTAATAATATTGGTTAGACACGCACCAGTTAAACTGCGCCACCAAACATTGAAGAGAAGAACTATGTGATATAAAGGAGGCAATTCAGCGATGAGTCGCCTACTGCGAAAAATGCTCTGTATGAATTGGTCCACAATTAACCCACCCCTTATATCTCCAGTCTAACTATAGAGTAGATCAAGTCTAGCCTAGAGGGGTCAGCCTAGAGATTCCGGAAATGGTCCAGAGCGGGCAGATAAATTGAGGTCCACAGTAGGATTCCTCACAAGATTAGGTTAGGGCAATCTACCTTCACCTTTGTTAAGCTATGAGTTGATGCTGGGTCTTAGGCCACAATGTAGGCCTAACTTGTTTGACCCAGCTTAATTTAATGTGATTAACTGTTGGTGTAAAAACTCAATTAGTCACTTACTTTTAGTTATTGGAGTCTCTCCCTTCTCCGGTTGGATTTTTGTCGAGAGCGCACTTTTCTAGTACGTCCTCTCGCCCCGTTCTTCGTTTTCGTTCCCCCTTTGTTCTCCTCTTTCGCGGGGCTTCTTGTACCAGCGTTGTCTTGGTTTATTCCTCGGTTGGTTGAGCGGTAATGTATCTCCATTACCGAGCACGCTCCTCCCACACAGTATATAAATACTAGTGTGGAGAATAACTCTGGTGAGCAACCAATTGGTTTCTTCCACCCAGTTATTGACATAAAAGGAATTTAATAATTGTTAGATTAACTACCTACCTACTCAGTGAACCATTTTCGTTACCTCCCAACTACCCACTCACAGAGCTGGGCAATAAATACATTGAATGTATTTAAATACTAAATACTAAATACATGGGAGAAATGTATTTAAATACTAAATACTAAATACATTTTACGAATGTATTTAGATACTAAATACAAAATACATCAATTGTATTTAAATACATTTGTAAATACATTTTAAATACATAAAAATTTTAACATATGCATTCACTAATTCACTAAGCCATGACACGCACACGATAAAGAAATCAACCGCTTTCGACTAAGAGTGGCACACAACTGATTGAACTGACACGTTGAAACATGAACCATGCTGTACTACACTGTCGACGCGTCGTACTGTGCTAGTACAGAACGTGTATTAAACCAGTAAAAGTATTTACATTTTTATATTTTGAGTATTTAAATACATTGTATTTAAATACTCATTAAAGTATTTAAATACTGTATTTAAATACATGAAAAACAATGTATTTATAAATACAGTTCTAAATACACAAATGTATTTAAATACGTATTTAAATACAAATGTATTTAAATACTGCCCAGCTCTGCCCACTCATCGGTTTTCCATATACTGGGGGCCCCGGGAGATAAAAATTTTGGTGTCATTGTCACCAATTTTTGTCTGAGTGTAGACTAGCTAACTATTTAACTGTAAATGCCTGTTAATCTGATTAACAGTGCCTATCCTCACCTTCTCATGGAGAAGGTGTAGCATTTAATTAGAAGAGAAAATATACATCCATAGGATGAAACTGTCTATGGTCTTTACCATAAGAAAAGAAAAAATGAAAGTTAGAAGATAAAATTACAATTCCCCAGCATCTATTTTTTGTTGTAAAAATAGTCGCGCTTTTAATGCTGTTTGTCGCTGAGGTCTTGTGTCTGTCAATGTTGTAGTAGGATGCGTTACCACTCCTACTGTCAAAGGAATAGTTACTGGAAGTTCAGTGTCTCCAGTTGTTACTGTCAGTGGAGAAGGTTCTCCAAAGTCCATTGTTTTGGGTCCAGACTCTAAAGGGTACAAAAGAGAAATGTCTCTTGTTGTGTCACCCGTTGAAGTCCTTAATTTGACCACTCTTGTTACCCCGTCTGCCCCTGGTCTGAGTTCTGAAACTCTAGCCAGAGGCCAGTATTGTCTTGGAGTACTGTCATGTATGAGAACAAGGTCCCCTACCTTAATTGTGTCAGACCAATCCTTCTTAGTCATTTGTTTATGTCTCTCCCTTAGACCCATCAAGTACTCAGTTTTCCACTGTTTAATGAAATGAGCTTTAACTCTAGTTAAATGTTGTAACTTAGTCTGGAGCTCATCATGTCGTTGAGTCCAGTTTGGGTCTTCTGAAGAGTCTATATTGTAGTCCGGCAGGAGACTAACTTGTTCTCCCGAATCAAATGATTTGGAGTTAATGGTTCTGGGTCATTAATGTTGTCACTCACATAAGTGAGTGGTCTATTGTTAATGATGTTCTCAATCTCAGCCAGGAGAGTGAGTAACCCAAATAAGTGTATCTGTTTTTTGCCAATTGCTTTCTTCAAGCAATTCTTTACTGTTTGTATATTCCTCTCCCAGATAGAACCATACCAAGGAGAGGCAACCGGAATATACTTCCACTTTATATTTGAATTTTTTATATATAATTGTGTGATTTCATTGCTTAACAAGTCGTGGATGACTTGTTCACCAGCTTTGAAATATGTAGCATTGTCAGTCCAAACTGTCTTTGGTACTGAATGTCGTGCACAGAATCTCTTAAAGACAGCAACAAAAGATTCTGCTGTAAGGTCCTCCACAACATCCAAATAAACAGCTCGTGAGGCAGCACATGTAAACAGTACAATGTACATTTTTTGTTCAGTGTCACCCACCCCTACAGTCAATGCTCCTGTATAGTCAATGCCTACAGTCTCAAAGGGTCTGCTGAGAGTAACTCTCTCCTCTGGCAAAGCAGGAGGATTTGGTTTCATATAGGGCCTAGCATGAATACGCCTACATGTGACACACTCACTCAGGACTGTTTTAACAGTGATCCTTCCCTTGGGTATCCAATAAGTTTTTCTTAATGTAGTTAGTGTCTGTGGTACCCCCATATGATATACATCATTGTGTGTTTTTCTGATTATTAATGTTGTCAAATAGCTAAATCTAGGTAAAAGGATTGGATTTTTGCTTTTGTATGACAGTTTTGATTTGTCTAATCTCCCTTTACACCTTAGAAGGCCTTCCTCATCTCTGAACAAGTTTAGATCCACAACTACTGATGGTACAGGTTCTTTTGTTTGTTTCCCATTAGTTAAGAATTCTAACTCTTTATTGTACTCTTTTTGTTGGGCTTGGCCTATCCAGTATTGGGTTGCAACTTCTGTATAATTATGATTATTTTATTTAGCTGTTTGTTAATTGTAGCTAAACAGTTGTGAGCAAACCTCAAACAGTAGGCTGTCACCCTGACAAGTTTGTTGAAATCAGAATACTTTTCATAATTAGTGATTGGTTCAACCTTTTCATTTGAAAAGATTAAATTTAATGTCAAGTTAACTTGTTCCACAGGCCATTGGTCTGTATTACAGAGCCACTTAGGTCCCATAAACCAAGTTTTGTTTGACTTCAACAACTTGTAGGATAAACCTCTGGTCAGAAAGTCTGCTGGATTCTGTTTAGTTGGAACATAGTGAAAGTTTACTTGTAGGCTTTCATTAGCGTCAGCTATTTCTTTTAGCCTATTTCTTACAAAGATATTCTTACTATTAATGCTATCATTCCGTATCCAGGCAAGACAAATCTGACTGTCAAGCCAGACGTGGATATTAGTTATGAACACATCATAGTAAGCATCCTTAAGCAATGAAATGGTTTTAATGGCTAATGTAGCAGCCAATAGTTCCAATTGAGGTATGGTTCGGGTAGGTTTGAGAGGTGCAACTTTCCCTTTTGCATAAATTAGATGACTTTCTGTAGGGCTTACAAGATACGCACAGCACCCATAAGCTTGTGTGCTTGCATCAGCAAACACATGAAGCCTCTGGGGCTTATCCCTAAACCCACAGCACCTTTGAATTTTAATGTTCTGCACTTTTGTTAAATCAGTAGCTAACTTCTTCCAAGATTTTTGATTTTCATTTGTTATTGGATCATCCCACCCAACATTTGTCCTCCAAATTTCTTGGAGGAGAATCTTTGATTTTATTGTTGAAGGCAGGAATAGACCCATAGGATCAAAAATTTTGGAAGCCTCTGATAATATTTGTCTTTTAGTATTTGCTTCCTCATCAAGTTTAAAACCTTTAGTACAGATTGAATCATGACTGTTAGAAGTTGCATCCAAATACCAGTTCATACCTAAAGTTTTAACTCTGTCTGATGGCTCAGTAAGACCATTATTATCTTTTAAAATCTTTTTGTTTAAATCCTCATTATTTGAAATCCACTCTCTAAGTTCAAAGTTACCTTGTTGCATAATGTTTTGAGAGTGTTCATAGACTTCAGATAATTCAGATTTTGTTGTCGTTGAGCCTATTAGATTGTCTACGTAAAAATGTTCCTTAAGGAAGTTCAATGTTAGAGAGTTATTAAACTGGTTTAAATGATGTCTAATTGTCAATGCTAATAGGCTAGGTGAGCAATTGGCTCCAAACAACACAACATTAAATCTATAGGTTATGAACCCTTTATTCAAATCAAATGGATCCTTGAACCATAAGAACCTAAGTTGGTTCTTATCATATTCATTTTTAAGATTTATTCTCAAAAATGCCTTTGAAATGTCACTTTGTACAGCATATTTGTCTAACCTGAACCTCAGTAAGATCTTCACAAGGTCAGAAATGAGATTAGGACCCTCAATCAAGCAATCATTCAAACTGTGTTTATCACTGTCTTTGAGGCTACAGTTATATACTACTCTGAGTTTTGTTGTTGGGGCATCTTGTCGATAAACCCCCCTGTGGGTTAAATAATGACAACCATCTTTTTTAAAAGGGTTATCTGTTACTTCTTCAATGAAGCCTTTCTGTAGCTGTTCTTTGAAGACATCATCATATGATAGAATATTGTTATCTTGTTTGAGTTTTTTCATTACTTTATATAAATGTCCTTTAGCTACTTTGAGATTGTCTTTTAAAGTTGGACAATTTATTTTCCAAGGTAACTCAACAAAATAACTATTGTCTTTGCACTGAATGGTGTCTTCAAATCTTTCTACCATTAACTGATCTTCTGAAGTTTGATGTGTGTCATGTATACCCACAGATTCTAGCAACCATAAAGTTTGAATTGCCTCATCCAAAGTTTCATTTGATAATGATGAATTAATGTTCTCAGTTGAGATAATATTATTCAAAGTGTTGCTATTCTTACAGGTGTTATGTAGGACTGAGTTGAGGCACATAGTATTTGTTGGTCATGCACTGTTTTGGTTTAGGTCTAGGTTGTATTCTGATAGGTCACCCAAAGGGGCTATCCCTGATGGAGTCTGAATAGCTATACCATTACCTATCTCTACTATGCCCTTATGAATAAGATTAATATAATCTGCCCCTATTAGCATTTCAATGTTAGCTACTGTGTTGTTAGTGATATGTCTATCAGCTATTTTGTAGTGTTTTTTCAAATGATTTATGGTTTGTTCTAGTTTGGGTATAACCAGTTTGTTTTGTCCTACTTTAGAAATAATAACTGCTTCAATTTTCTTGAATTTACTTTCTAAATGTAGTTCCAGGTCAATTGTCTTATAGCTATTTTTGTCCGAGTTATCCTTAACAAAGGACGCAATATTGAGGTTTTGTTCATTCGGGTTTGGTGTCAAACCCAATTTATTAACTACCTTTTTTGAAACAAATGTTTGTTGAGAACAACAGTCTATAAGACATCTCACTGGAGTGGTACTACCCTCACTATTCACTAAGTCCAAAGTAATAGTTGGTAAAAGAATCTCAGTGTTTCTTGTTACATTGTTTGAACAAGCAGAATGTCCCATGAAAGTGGCATTTTCTTGATTACCTTTGTTTGGGGGAGGTATCTTTTGAGTTTGAGTATTATTGTTTGGACACTTTGGTGAATCACACATTGATGAGACATGTCGTAAACTTTTACAAAACTTACACTTGAATCTTAACCTAGATTTACAGTCTTTCTTATAATGTCCCTGGCCAGTACACTTTTTACACAGGTTCAACTGTTCACATCTTTTAGCCCTTTGGTTAAAATCTGAATATTTGTCACACCCAGTACTACTGTGTTCATTACTTGCACAAAATTTGCAATGTGGTGTGTAAGTTGAGGCAGCAGTTACATTAAAGTTCTGTAATGTAGGTGTTCGTGTATTATAGTTGGTCACATTTGATTCTCCAGTATCAAGTTTTGTCTGTTTGGCTGTAGCTAGTTGGTCTCTGGGAACAGTCTTTGGTTTATCCATAGTCTGGGTCTTATGTGTTGGAAAATCTCTCAAGTTGTAATTAATTAGGATATTGGGGAAGTTTTCTCTTATTTGTCTAAATTAGGATAATTTTCTCCCGTCTTTAGAATTAAATTATCTTTAACCCTCGAAGGAAGGCACCTAAGTACTATGCTTTGTATAAGCCAAGATGAAGTTTTAATATCTATCTCATTGCTAACCAGTTGTCCTATAATAGCTTCTAATTTTGTATAAAAATTTTCCATATCACTATGGTTATCTTTTATGGGTGCAAATTCAAAAATTTGTTGAGATAATTCATATACAATCATATCTTTTTAATGTAATTACGTTTTAAAAGATCAATAGCTACTTCATATGAATCCCCTACGGCTGGTAAATAGGCTATTAGGTTATAGGCTGGGCCTTTAAGGGAACTAGTTAAGTAACTAAACTTTTCAACAGTTGAAATATAAGGTTTATTACCTATTAAATTCTCAAATTTGTCAATGAAAGATGGGAATTGTACCGTGTCCCCTTCAAATGTTGGTACTAGCAAAATGGGTAACTGAGCCCTCAATTCTTGTGACTCAGGATTTTGCATGCCACTTAAATTTTGTTGAAGGTTAGCCCTACTTTGATTAAACAGAATTAGGTTTTTTTGGTGTTAAGTCAGTCAACCGAGACCGTAGTTCCCTTATTTGCTGTTTCAATTGAGCTTACCTGATCATCATCATCAGCGTAAAGGTCTATCAATTGTTCTTCAGCCATTTCGGATTCAACTAACTCTGAAATACTCTCATTAATGGCTATTATTCCTTCTTTTAATTTCTAATTTAATAATTACACTCTCTATATTTTTCTTACCTGGTTGTGTAATATTGTTAAAAGTGTTCACAGCCTTTGTAACAGCTCCCAACTTTGCCCCCCTTTTCTTTTTTAACTTTTTCAATTCTGCACTGTCCATGTCTAAGTCAAAATTGTTTAACTGGGATCGTAATGAAATAGAGGACAAGAAGAAATTACCAGAGAAGAGAGAGAACAGACAAAACAGTCAAGTTTAAATTGGTTTAATCCCCCCCCAGTACTTGTGTGTCACTCAGGTCTAAGCTTATAAGAATGAGACTCCTTAAATGTAAATGTTTCCTAGTTAGGCCCTAGGTTGTAGACCTAATTAGGCTTGCTCAGGTTAGGCTTAGGCTAGACCATTTAGCCTAATTCTGCAATTTTTGTTAAGTAAGGTTAAGGTTTGTAAATTCCCCACACACGGACCACCAATGCGAAAAATGCTCTGTATGAATTGGTCCACAATTAACCCACCCCTTATATCTCCAGTCTAACTATAGAGTAGATCAAGTCTAGCCTAGAGGGGTCAGCCTAGAGATTCCGGAAATGGTCCAGAGCGGGCAGATAAATTGAGGTCCACAGTAGGATTCCTCACAAGATTAGGTTAGGGCAATCTACCTTCACCTTTGTTAAGCTATGAGTTGATGCTGGGTCTTAGGCCACAATGTAGGCCTAACTTGTTTGACCCAGCTTATTTTAATGTGATTAACTGTTGGTGTAAAAACTCAATTAGTCACTTACTTTTAGTTATTGGAGTCTCTCCCTTCTCCGGTTGGATTTTTGTCGAGAGCGCACTTTTCTGGTACGTCCTCTCGCCCCGTTCTTCGTTTTCGTTCCCCCTTTGTTCTCCTCTTTCGCGGGGCTTCTTGTACCAGCGTTGTCTTGGTTTATTCCTCGGTTGGTTGAGCGGTAATGTATCTCCATTACCGAGCACGCTCCTCCCACACAGTATATAAATACTAGTGTGGAGAATAACTCTGGTGAGCAACCAATTGGTTTCTTCCACCCAGTTATTGACATAAAAGGAATTTAATAATTGTTAGATTAACTACCTACCTACTCAGTGAACCATTTTCGTTACCTCCCAACTACCCACTCATCGGTTTTCCATACCTACCATACCACCACATCAGTGACCCATCCCATAAGAGCAAAATGTGGAAGAGTCCATATTCACAACCTGTGAATATGGACTCTTCCACATTTTGCTGTGAATCAGACACAATGACAGATGACAGAATCAGTGAATTAGTGTGAAATTACTGTGAATCACAGCAAAATGAAGACTCACCAAATTAATGAATGAGGAACACATGTCGAATAATTGAAAAGATTATACTATAAGTCTATCAGACTATCAGTCTATCACCAATGGTCAATTTATCAATTATATAAAAATAATACAGTAAATCAATAGCATACCCAATGCGCAGTGACTCCCATGAAACTGCGGTGATTAGTTGACCATATGTCGCATGTAACACACACATGGTCAACTGCTGCCAGTTTTGCTTGTATGTCTTCCTTCATTGTACTGGTTGTTGTTGCAAGAGATCTAGCCAGGGTGCGTCTAGATGGCACCTGAACAGCCGGGTTGACGTCTGAAAAAAATATTTAAAAATTAAAACAAATACAATAGATTAGCTATGGAAAAAATATCAAAATATTTAGCTAGGCTAGCGATAGTCTAATGTTCATACAAATAATATGATTAATTATTTTAATCAGATATTAGCTATGGAAAAAATAGCAAAATATTTGAGTTATACTAACATGAAAGAAGATCCTTAAATTCATGTAGTTCAACTAGGCTCAATGGTAGGAGCCATTAGCCACAAGCGAGAGAATCTTCTTTTCAAGGATATCCTTGCATATTGGTGGTCCTGGTTTTTGCTTGGAAATGTGGAACATGCTTAGTGTTGACTGCTTGGCAATTTTGGCAGGGCCAGCATTGCTGCCGCTGGCATCTTCTTCTTTAGCTGGACGCTTGCGAGATTTCTTCTCCGATTCATATTCACCCAAAAGATCCGAATGTAGTTTCTGCACAAGAAAATAAATTATTATCATGCGGAGAGACTTCTTGAACACCCTGTATAATATTTATCAGAGTATCAAACTTCTAGTTGAAATTAATACTTAACAAGATTCTAAAATTTTGTTATCTTTAACTAAAATTATTTTCACCATGATCAGTGCATTTTTATCCTATGTTAAATTGAAAGCCGAATTTCGTCCTTCAGTAACTAAATAGGAGAAATTACAGACATGGATCAGACAGAGAGAAAGACAGATACACCTGGCGTTTT
Organism: Bathynomus jamesi; assembly: GCA_023014485.1. Taxonomy (NCBI): domain Eukaryota; kingdom Metazoa; phylum Arthropoda; class Malacostraca; order Isopoda; family Cirolanidae; genus Bathynomus; species Bathynomus jamesi. Next base: position 135,480 of record JAJOZX010001874.1, on the reverse strand, counting down.
ATTATAGTTGGATATAGGCAGTTTTTAATGTAGTTACTAGTCCATAATCTATTAATATCTGAAGTGCACAATATATTCAAATGGACGTCTATGTAAATGTAGCATTAGTCTTGTATGGCACCAGTCACTTAAAATATGACTTGAACCATTATGTTAATGTTGCTACTTACTACTTAGTTACTAAGTAGTACTAACCCTGAGGTGCCTCAGAAGATTGCTTGTTGAGTCGAGGCCAGCAGACAGAATTGTAGTTTTCTTTGTACACTGCCTACAAATACTTTGATACTGTTTCCAGTTTTTTCGACAATTTGAAAATATTTTCCGTTCAATAGCACAGATTGATCCTTATTACCAACATTGTTATCTAAATATATTGAATACTGTTCTGGTGACAACCTAGAATATTTGGTTCCCTTGGGAGCCTGTTGAAGTTGTAAAATTGCACTCATTATTAAAAAATTCAATCTGTAAATAAAATATGTTTAGAATTAATTTATTATGAATACGGACCTATAGGCTATATTTTATGCCTATATATAATAATATATTAATAGAACACTTTTAACATAATTGCACAGTAAATTACACTTTTTACGAGCCTAAATTTCACAGCAACTACACCTTCCATGAGCCCACGCATGACGCAAGTCACCCAACTAACAGAAAACATAAACAGTCGGTGTTGAACAAAGTTGCCACCAGATGTCGCTTGGACAAAAAACAAATGACATTCGCATAGCGGCATATTTAAGAATCTGAAATTAAAAGTGATCTTGAAGTCTAAAGTGATCTTCAAGATCAAGATCACAAGAAATAAAGTGATCTTAGATCAAGATCAAGATCACCATAATAAAAGTGATCTTCAAGATCAAGATCAAGATCACGATCTTGATCTTCAAGATCACGATCTGATCTTGAAGATCAAGATCGTGCCCATCTCTGATCACTGGTAATATTGTCCGTACATCTCAAGGCCCGGTAGCTATTGAAAGTAAGCTAGGCTGGATGCTACATGGTAGCTATTGCAATGAAATGGAAATTAAGGCTCTTTTTGTTAAGATTGAGGAGAACAGCCATGGTCTGGAAAGGCATTTGAAAGCGTTTTGGGAACTTGAATCTATTGGCATAAAGGACAACCAGGCAAGTACAGTGAACAATGATGTTTTAGAGCAAATTGAAAAAGGGATTGGGTTTAGAGATGGTTGCTATGAAGTTGGCCTACCATAGAAGGATTCTTGCAAACCCGGTTCAAACCTTCAGCTAGCTAATCGGAGGTTGGAGACTTCATTGTACAGGCTAAGAAAAAATGAGGAGTTGTTAATTGAATACGATGAGGCCATCCTAAGTTATGTAAGGGAGGGCTATGCTGAAAGGGTGCAAGGTGAGCCGGTGAGCCAGGAGGCACATTATCTGCCACACCATGCAGTGGTACGGCGAGAGAAAACTACCACCAAATTGAGGGTAGTTTTTGATGGCTCAGCCAAGGACAAAGGTGGTGTGTCCTTGAATGACTGTTTGAATGCTGGGCCAAATTTAAATGCAGATTTATTTTCCTTGTTACTGAGATTCAGGTTTGGTAGAGTAGCATTGACTGCAGATGTGAAGCAAGCCTTTTTGCGGATAAAGTTAAAACCAGAGGACAGAGATGCAGTAAGGTATCTGTGGGTGGATACGAAAGACTTGTTGGAAAATGAACCTAAGGTTCAAGCATATAGAATGAAGTCAGTGTTGTTTGGCCTCAGCTCTAGTCCATTTCTGTTGGCAGCTAGTATGCAGTACCATTTTAAGAAATATTCTGAAGTCTATCCTAACACTATTGAACACATAAGGAAGAATTTTTATGTTGATGATTTGCTGTGTTCCGTGGATAATACAGAAATGTCTAAACAGATATTCATGGAGGCTAGAGCTATAATGAGGGAGGCTGGCATGGAGCTTAGAAAATGGCAGACCAATCATTCGCAATTACAAGAGTTTATGAGTAATTCCTGTGTAGTACCTGATGCAGCAGAAAGTATTGAGGATTCTGGTATTAAGGAGTTGTGGGCAATAGATGCAAAGGTGCTAGGCATTGTTTGGCAGCAAGATGATGATTTGTTTACCTTCAATTGGAAATCTTTAGTAGAGCTGGCTGAGAATGAGACAAGGTGGACAAAACGTACAGCTCTTAGTTTGGCTTCAAAGGTCTTTGATCCTCTTGGATTCCTGGCTCCATTTGTGATAAAGTAAAAAATTTGGTTTCAGAGCCTCTGGGAAATTGGACTTGGTTGGGACCAAGAGTTATCTGATCATATGGTGGTAAGGTGGAAATATTGGTTCAAAGAATTGGCACATCTTGGAGACATTGAAATCCCAAGATGGTACTTTGGAGAGTTGAACAATAGTCCAGACAATTTGGAGCTGCACATCTTTTGTGATGCAAGTGAGGAAGCCTATGCAACTTGTATTTATATAAGAGGCGCATTGCAAGAGGAAGTAAGTTGCAGGTTGGTTGCTGCAAAGAGCAGAGTAGCACCTTTGAAAAGGCTTTCGGTTCCAAGGTTGGAATTGATGGGTGCCGTTATTGCTAGTCGGCTTGCAATTACAGTGCGAAAGTCTTTGGCCCTCTATGAAATTCCAAGCTATTATTGGACAGACTCCACTATAGTTTGGCACTGGTTAAGAAGCCAGGCAAGGAAATGGAAACCATTTGTTGCGAATAGGGTGGAGGAAATTCAAGCGCACACAGATCCCAAGCAATGGAAGCATTGTCCAGGCATCCAAAACCCCGCTGATTTACCAACACGAGGAAATTCAGTGAAAGATCTTTCACAGTCAAGTTTGTGGTGGAATGGGCCAGAGTGGCTAAAACTTGGAAGTGAAAACTGGCCTTCTAATCAGCCTATTGTAGGAGAATGCCAGGCTGAAGAAGCATGGGTGAGTGAGGTGAGAAAATGCGCTGTGAACAGTTGTCAAGTTATGCAGCAGGACCCGATATTGAGGCTTGAGGACATTAGCAGTCTGAAAAGATTGTTAAGAGTGACAGCATGGGTATATAGATTTACCAACAACATTAAGGGAGAAACAAGAAGGGAAGGAATTCTGAACAGTAATGAGATTCAGCAAGCCAAGAAATACTGGGTGGTATATAGTACAGGGTGGGCGGAAAGCAGCTCCCTATTTTGGATTGGTAAAAAAATACGTATATTATCCATTTATTTCAGAAGAAATAATATGAAAATGTAGGCATACATGGTAGGTTTTCTCTAAAATTCAATGTGGGCTCCAACTCTTTCCACCAGCTTCTGGAGCCGCCCAGGAATGGCGTCCACTGACTTTAGCAGGAACTCCGGCGGGATGGAGGACATGACTTCCCGAATTCGGTCCTCCAGTTCTTCCAATGTCCTCGGTTTGGTGCGGTAGGCTTCTTCCTTTACCCACCCCCAAAGAAAGAAGTCGCACGGTGTCAAGTCGGGGCTCCTGGCTGGCCAATGATGTGGACCACGACGACCCATCCAACGCCCAGGGAAGTGGGCATCCAGCCACTCACGGACAACAAGAGCGAAGTGCGGAGGGCGCCATCTTGCATAAATATCAGATCGTCGATGTTCTCCCATGTGCTGACAACCGGCCAGACCTCGTTTCGCAACATAGCAAGGTACCGCTCAGCATTCATGGTTATGAAAAAACTGTATAGGGCTATGGGTTGATTGCCTGTGCCCTCATCCGCTGAAATTTCCAGCAGATTTCAGTGGAGGGTTACCGACAAAAGCCCTGCTTTTTCGTTAGAGAGTTATGATATGTAGGTGTTTAAAGGACCTTTTTATATTTAAGTGATTACGGTAATTCTAGCGTCGGGATTTGCGCGACGTACAGTATACTAGAATGAAAATAATTTGCCTCACCTTATTTTTGTTGGGTCTTTGTTTGCTTCGATGTAGGGCGTTACGATCATCTTCGGTGTAGGGCCGCCACGATCGAGTTTCGCGACGAATTTACTTAAGGTAATTAATATAGGCAGTCACTATATAAACCCCTGAAGGAATAGGCCTATCCTTTTTTAGTCATTAGGTTTTAAATTATAAGGAATTCACTCAGAACTAGAGGGGGGACAAAGACATCCTCCAGTTTAAAGCTTCGCTGTAACATAAACAGCCCTGAGAGCCGTTCCTTGGTTCTGGTGTATTATTTGCCGAACTAGCAAAATTTTGTTGTTTGTTGTGTCTACTTCTTTTTGGTAGACTAAATAATAAATTGGGTTTTCTTGTTGCTATGTGGGGCTGATTCATACATACAGGTTCTTTGTACGTATGGCAATTCAATTATTTCATTCCCAATAGGCTTTGTCGCCAATCCCGAGGCAATTTTGTATAGATATTTAATTCAATTAATTAATATTTATATTTAATTATGAAATAAATGTACCACATATGATACCATGTTGTGAGCGCGTATAGTTTTTTCCATATACTGGGGGGGGCCGGAGAAAAATTTGTATGTTATAGATCAAAATTTTTTGATAAACTGTGTTTTAAACCATGTGAAATGGATTGAAAAGAATGAAGTAGAAATTTAGGAAGAGAGGTTACTCAAGACCTATTCAAATAGGAAAGTTCAAGAGGCCAACTTCTCAAGTTTAGTTAAAGTTATGTCAATCAGTTTGACTCCCTTTAGGTATAGGAAATTTATGGGATTAAAGTAAAGTTATTAAGCATTTTAACTTTGCTCAGTTTGTGTAAGTTTTATAAGTCACCAGTCTTAATTTTTCTTGTAAAAGTTTTCTGGCTTTCAAAGCAGTCTTTCTTTGAGGCCTGTCTGGTTTAGTCTGAGTTACATCAGGCACATTGAGAGATTCCTCCCCAATAGTATCCTGATCCATCCTTTGGGGTAATGGTTCTAATTTAGCCCCACACTCCAAAGGATATAGTAATGTGATATCTCTGGTGGTCTCACCAGTTGCTGTTTTCAGTTTTACAACCCTGGTAACTTCGTCTTCACCAGTTTTGAGTTCCAAGACTTTTCCCATTGACCAATGTTGTCTTGGTGTCTTGTCATGTATCAACACAATGTCCCCAATTTTGACTGAATCATTCCAACTTTGTTTTGTTAATTGTTTATGTCTTTCTCTAAGACTTGTTAAGTATTCTTCTCTCCATTTTGTTATAAATTGAGTCTTGATTTGTGTCAAATGTTGGTATTTTGTGTTGAGTTCTTTGTGTCCTATTTCCCAATCTGGATCCTCTGTACTGTTATGTTCAGATTCTGGTAACTTGTTTACTGTTTCTCCCTTAATTAGGTGGTTTGGTGTGAGAGGTTCTGGCTCATTAATACCATCTCCCACATAAGTTAATGGTCTGTTGTTGACAACATTTTCAATTTCTGACAGAATAGTCATGAGTTCAAAAAGTTGTAAATGTTTTGTCCCAATAGTCTTTTTAAGGCAGTTCTTTACAGTTTGTATGTTTCTTTCCCAAATTGAACCATACCATCAGTGGCGGTCCTAGCTTACATGACGCCCTGGGCGAACCTCACCTTCAGCGCCCCCCCCCCCCCTGTTCGCCAACACACACACATTCGAATCCCCCCAAAATAAAGGACAGACATAACTCTTTCACAAAATAACTTTTTATTGGACTAATTGTTGGAACTTCAGAACCAAAACAAAGACTCAAATTTCTGAATTTTACAAATCCTTCATCACGTAAATAGAATAACTCACTTAAGAGAATGTAATTATGATACTATGAACAGGAAAAATACAAATTAAATTGCACAACTGCCATAAATAAACTAGAGAATCAAATTTCTAAATTGTACAAATGCTCTATCACATAAATAGAATAAGACACTTAAGAGAGGGTAATTATTATGATACACTTTGAACAAGAAACAAAATAAATTGCACCACAGCACAACTGCCATCTAAAGCCTGACTCTTCTTACCTTCCTTGATGCAAAGTCATGAATTAAATCATCATATGAAATCTGCTCAGCAATTGTATGATTTATACTGATGATGGCCAGACCGGTAAGGCGTTCCTGTGACATAGTGACCTCAGGTAGGATTTGATGAGCTTCAGCTTTGAAAAGCTCCTCTCTGCTTCAGCAACAGTGACTGGAAGAGTAAGACCAATTCTGAGAGCAGTCCACAAATTTGGATATATTTCAGAGAGCTCCTTTCATGGATAAATGTCAGCAGTTCAAGCAAGGATATGGTCTTTGATGGCAAGTCAGGCAAGTTCTTCAGCTCCTGTGCAAGCTCTCTGCCATCCAAGTCAGATTGTCCCTTAAAGTGTAGTGTAGTACTAAGGTTCACACATTGTTCTGTCAGCTCCTCAAATGTGAGATTTTGGAAATGTGTCAGCACTCCAAACTTCTCTCCCACAATTTCCAATGTGGAAAATCTTTCCTGAATGGCTGATGTTGCAGCATCAACCACTGCATTGAAAAATGTCACCTCCAGCTTCTTCAAAGCATCAATCAAGGGCTCATCAGATGCTTCATAGGAGAAGTGCCGCTTTGTGGACCTCAGCCGTGTTTGTTTTAACACAGCCTCCACATTCATTTGTTCACAGATATCTGTGGCTGCCATTTGTGCAGCCACAAAACCTGTTGCCCTGTAATTGCGGAGACCTCTCTCTGTTTTTTTTAGGAGATTTACTGCAACATCAACGTGCATGCTAGGAGACTGCATCTGCTTGCTCACATGCTGAATTTGGCACAACAGGTCATGCCACACCACTGAACAAATGGCGAAGCGGTATGACCCAACCTCCTCTGACAGAGATTGAGCCTCGACCTTTATTACAGAGTCTTTGGTGTGGTCCCTCACCTCGATCAGTGCATCTCTCACTGCAGCTGCCTGATATCTCAGGGGCTCCACACTCTTGATCTTGCTTTCCCACCTTGTATCAGACCACATCTTCAATGTGATGTTCACATGTTTTTTCAAAATGGCCCATCGTTGTGTGGAGGCTGAAAACAAGTTGTAAAGCTTCTGCAAGATGCCAAAGTAACTTGGTGGCATCAATAGATCCCTTAGCAGCATCGGCCACAAGCAAATTCAGAGAATGAGCCCCACATGGAACAAACAAAAAGCTCTGGGATTAATTTCTAGGAGCCTGGATTGAACACCCTTGTTTTTTCCCCTCATGTTGGCCCCGTTGTCGTATGATTGTCCTCTACAGTCCATGAAAGGAACTTTTAGCTCCTCCAGTCTCTTCAGAATCAGAGATGCCAAATGTTGACCAATGGACTCCTCTGCCTCCAAAAACCCTATGAAATGTTCCTTTATATGGGGCTTCCCCTCCAGTGACACAACCCGAATCACAACTGACAACTGTTCAGTGTGGCTGATATCTGGAGTGCAATCTAGAATTATTGAAAAAAAATTTGATTGTTTGATGTCGCTCACCATTGCTGAAATGGTCTTGCTGCTCGACAAATCAATGAGTTCGTTTTGTATGTGGTGGCCGAGGTAGCTGGTGTGACTGGAGGTCCCTTTTTGGACACGGTTAATGTGCTCTTGCATTATAGGATCAAATTGTGCCATCAGTTCAACTTCTTTCAGAAAATTGCCATTTGATGGTGAGAACAATTTTTCTGTATGTCCCCTTAGTGCCAAATTCCTAACTGCCAGAGAATGCACAATAGCAGTGAGACGTGTCAGCACCGCTCTCCATCTCAACTTCTCAGCCTCCAGAAGTGCCATCTCCTGCTTGTCAATGGTCTCCCCCTTTCTCATCCTCACTGCCAGTTCTTTCCAGATTTTCATAGAATTTAGGTGTTCTGAACTGTTGTCATGTGATGTGAGCAATGAGCTTGCATGCTTCCAGTCCGAGAGTCCCAAACTTGTTAAATTTATTTTCCTCTTGGAAAATAATGTACAACAGAAACAGAAAAGGCTGTTGTTTTTAAGGAATAAACCAACCAACTTCTGGTTATATTTTCCCCACTAACCAATGACTTCCTGAAGTATTGATGGTGGAAACTTCTTCCGTCACTATCGTTTCTAGGGAATACAAAGTCAGATGGTACTTGACTTGGTCCCCTGGAAACCAGTTGTGTCCGAATTCTCTGTCAGAACTGAAGGCCAGTTAGCAGGGTCGGTGGACAGAGACTCATCCTCAGGAGGCGATTCTGCTCCAGGCCTTTCTAATAGAAAGAACAAGAGCATTACTCATTAGTATACACACCTAAGTTAGATAACACATTATTCACAGCACTTTGTTATGGTGGTGGTGTTATGGAATTATGGTGGTGAAACACCACACATACCCAGTAACCCAGACCCAGTGATAATAACATTATAATTTATAACTGTTTGCAAAATGCTTTGCAGGGATGCACACACATACACATACACACACACACACACTCACAGACATATGTGCACACAAACTCACCTGAAGAGTCCTGCCGGGGAGAAGTAGAAGCAAATGGGTCTTCATCCTCAGGATCAGACTGCATTTGTGGAGACATATGTGAGGCTGAGGAGGTAGATGGCTCCTCAGCCTCAATAATGGCAGAAGTAGACGGCTTCTCATCCTGGCTAGTGGCAGAGGGTGTTCCAAAATATTTCAAAAGTGCCCCTGCAAATAGAAAATAGAACATAACAGACCAATGCATGAATAGGCTAGTACAATTAATTTAACATGTTATTAAGCACAATTTATTAAACTTTTAGAATAGGAAACAAATGAATAATACAACCTCCTTGGTTAATGGCTAATTATATACATAATAGTACACTTCAAATGACTCAGAAAGCTATATCACAAAATAGCAGTGTAATATAGCAGTGAAGAGTAGATGACATAGCTCTATACCTTTATCTTTTGCTCGTTTCTCGTCTTCTTCTTTCCTCTTTTTTCTAAACTGAGCACCTGATAGCTTTGACCTCTTCTTATCCATTTGCGGTTATTTGACAGACCTTAGTGGCTTAGTGTGAAGATTCGTTCTGTAATAAATAATATACATTTCACTATTTAACCAAACCCAGAAAAATAACATTACATATGTTAAAGTATGGGCCTTTATTCCCAATAATATTAATCTGGAAGCATTTTGCATTGTTTAGGTCTTTTATGGGAAGGTTTATGGAAAATGCAATAGATGGTTTTTTATTAATAAAAATATATTTATTGATCTTTTATTATTTATTTTATTTTATTTTTTATTTTTATTTATTTCTTTATTTATTTATTCTTATTTTTATTTTATTTTTTTTGCAGGCGCTCATGCCGCCCCTCCACAAATGCCGCCCTGTGCGGCTGCCCATATTGCCCATATGAGGAACCGCCACTGCATACCATGGTGTATTAACAGGAATGTACTTCCAGGTTATGTTGTGTTTGGTTAAATGAGTTTGTACTGTTTCACTGTCACAAATCTGATGAATAATTCTTTCACCAGATTTGAAGTATGTGGCATTGTCTGACCATATAGTTTTGGGTACAGAATTGTGTGCACAAAATCGTCTGAAAGCAGCAATAAAAGCTTCTGCTGTCAGATCTTCTACTATGTCTAGACATATGGCACGTGTGGCAGCACAGGTGAAGAGTACAATGTACACTTTGTATTCCTTTGAATCCATTTTGTCTCCAAAACTCACATTTACCGCTCCAGTGTAGTCAATACCCGTGGTTTCAAATGGTCGAGTAAATGTTACTCGTTCCACAGGTAGGTCTGGAGGGCTTGGGGTCTTAAAGGGTCGTGAATGGATACGTTTACAAGGAATGCATGTGTTTAAAATTTTCTTTGTTTCAGTTCTACCCTTTGGTAGCCAGTAAGTTTTTCTCAGCTCTGTCAGGGTTTGTGGGACTCCCATGTGGTGTATTTTGTTGTGGGTATCCCTGATGATGAGTTTTGTGAAGTGATTTCCCCTTGGAAGAAGAATTGGGTGCTTAGAGTTGTAAGTCAAAGTTGACTTGTTAAGCCTTCCTTTACACCTTATCAGACCCTCTGTATCCAGGTACAGATTTAGATCCACGACAAGTGAAGGAATACCTTTGTTTTGGTGTGTTACTGGACCTAAGATACTTCAACTCCTTGTCAAATTCTGAAGCTTGTATCTGTTTGAGCCAGTATTTTGTTGCAGTTTCTGTTAAGTTAGAAAAGGCTTTCTGAGGACAGTGTTTGAGAAGGTAGCTATTGACAAACTTGCAGCAATAGCCTGTAATTCTCAAGAGTTTGTTTAGGTCTGAATAAAGGTGATAGTCAAATATAGGTTTGTCCTCAGTGATCTTTTCAGTTGTTGTAGAGTTGAGTGTGAGGTTAACTACTTTGGCTGGCCAAAGATCCTCACAGGTTAGCCATTCGGGCCCTTCATACCAGATTTTATTTGTTTTCAACAGTTTGTAAGAGAGCCCTCTCGCAAAAAAGTCTGCAGGATTCTCTTTTGTTTTTATGTACCTAAATTTGATACCAAGGTTTGTGTTTGCAGTTTTGATTTCTGTTAGTCTGTTTTTCACAAATATATTTTTGCAAGAAGTTGTATCTGTGTTGGTCACCCATGTTAGACAAATTTGACTGTCTGTCCATAAGTAAATGTTTGTTATGTCAACTTCTTTATACACTTGTGAAAGAAAGTTTGCTGTTTTAACTCCCAATGAGACAGCTAATAATTCAAGTTGTGGTACAGTTTTCTTTTGGTTTAAGGGTGCCACTTTTGCCTTTGAATAAACCAAGTTACTTTCATTTTCACTTGTTAAATAGGCACAACACCCGTAAGCTTGTGTGCTGGCTTCTGTAAAAATGTGTAGTGTTTGCGATTTCAATCTGTAGCCAGCACATCTTGGTACGTAGATGTCTTGAACTTTGTTCAAGTCTGTGGCTAATTTTTTCCAATGAAGTTGGTCTTCCACTGAAAGTGGTTCATCCCAATCAATTTTCTTTTTTCCATAAGTCTTGCAAAAGGATTTTGGATCTTATGGTTGCTGGTAAATATAATCCAATGGGGTCGAAAATTTTGGATGATTCTGAAAGCACTTGTCTTTTTGTATCAGCATTTGGATTTAAGTTATAACTCTTTGTGCAAAGAGTGTCATCGTGTTCAGAATTCTGTTTTAAAAACCAAAGCATTCCAAGTGTTTTCGTGTAATTGTTTGGTTCAATGTTCCCATTGTTGTCTTTTGTTATTTGTTCATTTAATTTAGGAGAATTAGAAAGAGTTTGTACTGTATTCAAACCTCCTACCACTTCAGACAAGTCAATACCCGTAGTTTTAGTGGAGTAAATTTACTCCTCCACAGGTAGATCTGGAGGGCTTGGGGCTTTGAATCCTGTACTGTTTTTGTGTTGTTTGGCCTATGCCAAGGGAGGCCACAAGACCCTTTTTGTTTGGTCTCTGGCCAAGGGAGGCCACAAGACCCTTGTTGTTTGGTCTCTGGCCAAAGGAGGCCACAAGACCCTTGATGAATATGTTGGGCTATGGCCTTGTGAGACCATCAGCCCCTTGATGAATATGTTGGGCTATGGCCAAGGGTAGGCCATCAGCCCTTTGATGAATTTGTTGGGCTATGGCCAAGGTAGGCCAGGCCCTTTGATGATTTGTTGGGCTATGGCCATTGGTAGGCCATCAGCCCTTTGATGAATTTGTTGGGCTATGGCCAAGGGTAGGCCATCAGCCGGTTTTTGTTGGGCTATGGCCAAGGTAGGCCATCAGCCCTTTGTTTGATGAATTTGTTGGGCTATGGCCAAGGTAGGCCAAGGCCCTTTGATGATTTGTTGGGCTATGGCCAAGGGTAGGCCATCAGCCCTTTGATGAATTTGTTGGGCTATGGCCAAGGTAGGCCAAGGCCCTTTGATGAATTTGTTGGGCTATGGCCAAGGTAGGCCAAGGCCCTTTGATGAATTTGTTGGGCTATGGCCAAGGGTAGGCCATCAGCCCTTTGATGAATTTGTTGGGCTATGGCCAAGGTAGGCCATCAGCCCTTTGATGAATTTGTTGGGCTATGGCCAAGGTAGGCCAAGGCCCTTTGATGAATTTGTTGGGCTATGGCCAAGGTAGGCCAAGGCCCTTTGATGAATTTGTTGGGCTATGGCCAAGGGTAGGCCATCAGCCCTTTGATGAATTTGTTGGGCTATGGCCAAGGTAGGCCATCAGCCCTTTGATGAATTTGTTGGGCTATGGCCAAGGTAGGCCAAGGCCCTTTGATGAATTTGTTGGGCTATGGCCAAGGTAGGCCAAGGCCCTTTGATGAATTTGTTGGGCTATGGCCAAAGGAGGCCACAAGACCCCTGTAGTTTGGGCTGTGGCCAAGGGAGGCCACAAAACCCCTGTAGTTTGGGCTGTGGCCACGGGAGGCCACAAGACCCCTGTAGTTTGGGCTGTGGCCACGGGAGGCCACAAGACCCCTGTAGTTTGGGCTGTGGCCAAAGGACCCCTGTAGTTTGGGCTGTGGCCAAAGGACCCCTGTAGTTTGGGCTGTGGCCAAAAGACCCCTGTAGTTTGGGCTGTGGCCAAAAGACCCCTGTAGTTTGGGCTGTGGCCACGGGAGGCCACAAGACCCCTGTAGTTTGGGCTGTGGCCAAAAGACCCCTGTAGTTTGGGCTGTGGCCAAAAGACCCCTGTAGTTTGGGCTGTGGTCAAAAGACCCCTGTAGTTTGGGCTGTGGCCACGGGAGGCCACAAGACCCCTGTAGTTTGGGCTGTGGCCAAAAGACCCCTGTAGTTTGGGCTGTGGCCAAAAGACCCCTGTAGTTTGGGCTGTGGCCACGGAGGCCACAAGACCCCTGTAGTTTGGGCTGTGGCCAAAAGACCCCTGTAGTTTGGGCTGTGGCCAAAAGACCCCTGTAGTTTGGGCTGTGGCCACGGGAGGCCACAAGACCCCTGTAGTTTGGGCTGTGGCCAAAAGAGGTTTGGGTTGTGGCCAAGGGAGGCCACAAAGCCCCTTCTTGTTGGGCTATGGCCAAGGTAGGCCATCAACCCGTTTGGAGTAGAGTAGTTTGTTTGTACGTGTCACTGTCTAACCATATAATTTTTGGCACAAAATTATGTGCACAGAATCAGAGCGCAGCAATAAAAGCTTTTACTCTCCGATCCTTGGTTATGTTTAGACAGGTTTTTGTGTTTCAGACACATGAAAGAGTAGTGTGTGTGTGTGTGTGTTTGTCATTCCTCCGAATCCAGTTGGTCTTCAAAACTTGGATTCACCACTCCAATGAAATTAATACCCGTAGTTATGAATGAGTAAATGTTGTATGTCCTACAGGTAGGTCTGGAAGGTTTGGGGTTTTGAAGGAATCCAATCTGTTTGCAAGGAATGTATGTGTCTGTTAATGAAATCTGTTGTGTTTCTTCTTTTAAAAGAAGAATTGGATGTTTGAAGTCGTATGTATATATTTATATACTGTACCGTACGTATGTGTGTAAATGTGTATTTTGTTATAGGGTTTTATTTTGGGGTTTTGGGTTAGGTTAACCAATTTGGCTGAGTAAAGACCTCAAACGTTGCATTTGAGACCCTTATATCAAGCCTTGTCTGTAATAGGTTGTGCCTATATGTCAAATAGGACTTGAAATAGGTTGGGCCTATATGTCAAATAGGACTTGGGAATAGGTTGGGCCTATATGTCAAATAGGACTTGGGAATAGGTTGGGCCTATATGTCAAATAGGACTTGGGAATAGGTTGGGCCTATATGTCAAATAGGACTTGGTATGCCTATATGTCAAATAGGACTTCGGAATAGGTTGGGCCTATATGTCAAATAGGACTTCGGAATAGGTTGGGCCTATATGTCAAATAGGACTTCGGAATAGGTTGGGCCTATATGTCAAATAGGACTTCAAATGAGTTAAGCCTGTTAAATTAACAAGGCTTAGTTTTGAGTTTGAAGAGTAGGACCTATTAAATAGGTTTAATGTTGTGGGCCTATTATTTTTAGGACCTAAAATAAGTTATGCCTGTTAAATGAACAAGCCTTTGTTTTCGGTTAGTGTAAAGGTAAAGGGATCGGTTCCCAGTTAAATAGGCCACTATATGAAAAAACTATAGTGGGGTTATGGTTGAAATTAGGGTTAGGCCAATGAGGTAAGCCTAGCCACCGCGTGTGTCAGTGTAAATTGTAGAGGGGTTAGTTCCCCATACACAGGCCACCATTTGAAAAAACTATATAGGGCTATGGGTTGATTGCCTGTGCCCTCATCCGCTGAAAATTTCCAGCAGATTTCAGTGGAGGGTTACCGACAAAAGCCCTATGCTTTTTCGTTAGAGAGTTATGAATATGTAGGTGTTTAAAGGACCTTTTTATATTTAAGTGATTACGGTAATTCTAGCGTCGGGATTTGCGCGACGTACAGTATACTAGAATGAAAATAATTTGCCTCACCTTATTTTTGTTGGGTCTTTGTTTGCTTCGATGTAGGGCGTTACGATCATCTTCGGTGTAGGGCCGCCACGATCGAGTTTCGCGACGAATTTACTTAAGGTAATTAATATAGGCAGTCACTATATAAACCCCTGAAGGAATAGGCCTATCCTTTTTTAGTCATTAGGTTTTAAATTATAAGGAATTCACTCAGAACTAGAGGGGGGACAAAGACATCCTCCCAGTTTAAAGCTTCGCTGTAACATAAACAGCCCTGAGAGCCGTTCCTTGGTTCTGGTGTATTATTTGCCGAACTAGCAAAATTTTGTTGTTTGTTGTGTCTACTTCTTTTTGGTAGACTAAATAATAAATTGGGTTTTCTTGTTGCTATGTGGGGCTGATTCATACATACAGGTTCTTTGTACGTATGGCAATTCAATTATTTCATTCCCAATAGGCTTTGTCGCCAATCCCGAGGCAATTTTGTATAGATATTTAATTCAATTAATTAATAATTTATATTTAATTATGAAATAAATGTACCACATATGATACCATGTTGTGAGCGCGTATAGTTTTTCCATAATGGTGTTGCGCAGAAGGAACGGGCCCACAACCTGATCTGAGGTCATACCACACCACACCGTTACACTGAACCGATTCTGCCGTTTTTCAGCGGTAACCGTGCGACTTCTTTCTTTGGGGGTGGGTAAAGGAAGAAGTCTACCGCACCAAACCGAGGACATTGGAAGAACTGGAGGACCGAATTCGGGAAGTCATGTCCTCCATCCCGCCGGAGTTCCTGCTAAAGTCAGTGGACGCCATTCCTGGGCGGCTCCAGAAGCTGGTGGAAAGAGTTGGAGCCCACATTGAATTTTAGAGAAAACCTACCATGTATGCCTACCTTTTCATATTATTTCTTCTGAAATAAATGGATAATATACGTATTTTTTTACCAATCCAAAATAGGGAGCTACTTTCCGCCCACCCTGTATATGCAGAAGGAAAAATTTGGTGAAGAGAGAGAATTGCTCACCAGCCATCCATTACAGGTTCTACCAACACATTCTGCGCTCAAGGGTTTGGATGTGTTTTTGGATCAGGATTTATTGAGAGTAGGAGGTAGACTACAGTTTTCTGGGCTTCCAGAGGAGAAAAGACATCCAATTTTGCTACCTTCTGGGGGGCACTTTGTGGACCTTTTGATCCTGGATACTCATCATAAGCTGTTACATGCTGGAGTTAGAGAAGTGATAATAGAGATCAGACAACATTTTGGATTCCCAAAATTAGACAAGTAGTAAAAAAGGTCGTGCATAAATGTGTGGTTTGCAAGCGTTGGAGTGCAAAGCCTTATTATGAAAAGGTGGCTCCACTTCCAAGGAACGGTGTGTCTATACTGCCCCATTTGATGTAGTGGGAGTAGACTTTGCAGGGCCAGTCTATGTGTATGAGCGAGGGGAGTCTAACAAAGGTTATATATGTCTTTTCACCTGTGCTACCACCAGAGCAATCCATTTGGAGTTGGTAAGCAACTTAAGTAGTGATGTATTTCTTTTGGCCTTTAAAAGGTTTGTGAACAGAAGGGGTTTCCCAAATAAAATCATATCGGATAATGCAAAAACCTTCAAAAAGGCTGCAAAGGAACTCCAAGAAATTTGGTCCTTGCTAAAAGAGGAAGGATTCCAATCCTACTTTTCACACCAAGGGGTACAGTGGGAGTTTATTGTTGAGAGAGCACCATGGTGGGGAGGATTTTGGGAAAGGCTAGTGAGAAGTGTAAAGTGTCCATTAAAGAAACTTTTAGCTAATGCTCATTTGAGCAAAGAAGAATTCTGCACTGTTTTATGTGAAGTAGAAGCAATGGTGAACAGTAGGCCTATCACTTTTTTTACAACAGTATGCAGGATGCAGAGCCATTGACACCAAATCATTTTCTTTGTGGTAAACGATTAACATCAAGCCCCAGTGTGCCAGAAGACTTGCAGCCTATCCAGAGCACTCAAGGAGAGTTAACCAGACGGTTCAGGTACCTTGAAGAGCTACAAGATCAGTTATGGAAGAGGTGGCAGATGGAATACTTGCCAGAACTCAATTATTACCCATCAGGCAAGGTAAAGGGCTCCAATGCAAATTGTATCAAGGTGGGAGAAGTGGTAATGATTGGGGATGAAAGACCAAGGCAATGCTGGAAGCTTGGCATAATTGAAGAGTTGTTTGTTGGCAAAGACAATTTAGTTAGGTCTGCACTGGTAAAGACTTCAGGAGGAAAGTTAAAGAGACCTATACAAAAACTCTATGCTTTAGAAATCAGCAAAAACACAGATAGTCAAGATGAAACATTTGAGTTACAGCCTCATGGAGAAGGCTTGGCTAACCTTGCGGAAGGTAACGACAACAATGCCTCTTCGGTGGGGAGTGTTAGAAAATCTAGAAGAGGAAGAACCATTGTTGTCCCAAGGCGATATGATGACTAAGCTGATTGATGCAGCATTGCTTGTATATATTAAGTTAAGGTGTATATATATCCATCTCATAATTGTAAGGTTAGTGAAAAATTCACTTAATAAGAGCTAGCATTTTGGCTCTTGTGGCATCAGTGTTTGGGACGCTGGTGGCATCATTTTGGGCGCTGCGCGTCTTTTCTACTCGTTTGTGGATGTCGTACGTACAGGGTGTGGTCTTGTAGAGAGCTCTCTTGCAATTCAGTTTGGTTGTTTAGATACAAGATTGTTGCACCGTGCAATAGTCCAGGTTGCGTTGTTGTTGCAAGGTTGAGAAAGAAGACCATAAATAGTACCCTTTTTGTTTACATTAAAATTCATGTAACAAAGGTCTAAGTAGGCCCGCATCGAGTCAGCAACCCTGAGGTTACCCTGAGGTAGGACCTAATAGGATCTCAAATCCGTAAGTTTTAATTTAGCTTAACTTGGGCTTCAGATAGAACTGGCCCTTTAGAATTTGGCCGTTCACGGCTCAGCTGGGATTTTGAACCCGACAAATAAATAAAATAACATGGTCCTTCAGAACCGGATTCTACCCCAAGACTGAGTCAGTGACTATTTTTCGGCAAAGTTCTGATTGTGCAAATTGTAGCCCAAGTTAGGCCTAGACGGGTTGAGTATTATTGAATTAAGGTCCCAGGGTAAAAAGTTTGGTCGCCCAATTGCGAAACTTGGCCAGTCGTCTGTCGTTGTTTTGGCCTACATTTTACCGGTTTGGTTAATTTGGGTTATTATTGAATTAAGGTCCCAGGGTAAAAAGTTTGGTCGCCCAATTGCGAAACTTGGCCAGTCGTCTGTCGTTGTTTTGGCCTACATTTTACCGTTTGGTTAATTTTGGGTTATTATTGAATTAAGGTCCCAGGGTAGAAAGTTTGGTCGCCCAATTGCGAAACTTGGCCAGTCGTCTGTCGTTGTTTTGGCCTACATTTTACCGGTTTGGTTAATTTTGGGTTATTATTGAATTAAGGTCCCAGGGTAGAAAGTTTGGTCGCCCAATTGCGAAACTTGGCCAGTCGTCTGTCGTTGTTTTGGCCTACATTTTACCGGTTTGGTTAATTTTGGGTTATTATTGAATTAAGGTCCCAGGGTAAAAGTTTGGTTGCCCAATTGCGAAACTTGGCCACTTGTCTGTCGTTGTTTTTGGCCTACATTTACCAGTTTGGTTAATTTGGTTTATTATTCGTAGGCGAAGGTTGCAGACCAGTGCGCCAGTTACTTGGGTGGAAAATTTGGTATTCATCATACTGGTGTTTGGTTACCCCCACCTAGCAATTCAGTTTATTTGAAAGTAAAATTTGCGTTTGATCAGTTTGGTTAAGTATTTCTGCCAATTCAGCTCATTTGGTATTGAGCCCAATTGTTGTTTGCATTGAAGATGAGTGCATCTGAATTGAACAAATTTATAAAAAGGAGAAGCGCCTACAAAGGTCTAATTACAAAGGTCATTGCCACTATAGATTCTGCCATAGAGCAAGAGGATTTACGCTTAGTGACTGCGCAGCTTTCCATATTAGAAACTAAAAAGGTTGCTCTAAGTGAGGTAAATGTTAAATTGAGGCTCTTATAGAAGAGGATGAAATAGAAAATAACATAATTTACTTTGAAGAGATTATTGATGATATAATTAACGTAGGCCTCCGAGCAAAAGAGTTTAGCAGCTCAGTACAGTTAGAGACCAGGTCTAATAATGAAACACAACACTCAACAAATGATGCTTGTGAAGTTAAGGTTAACAGATCTGTAGTTCAATTACCGAGGCTTGTACTCAAAACATTTTCTGGGAGTATTCAGGAATGGCAAGGATGGGCAGACAGTTTTCAATCAGCAGTTCATTCTAGTCAAGTGTTAAGTGCCGTGGAGAAGTTTAATTATTTGCGGTCCCTCTTGGAAGGGGAGGCAGCAAAGACTATAGCAGGATTAGCATTAACAGAGGCTAATTATAATGTGGCTTGGGATATATTAAAGAAACGGTTTGGTAAGCCCAGAGATCTTAATTAAAGCCACCTCCGTGCACTTTTAGCTATACCTCCTGTTAATAATCCTAATAGTGTCAAGGAGTTACGGCAGTTGTATGATGAATTTGAAATTAGAACTAGGTCCCTGGACACTTGGGTGTAGGAATGGAAAAGTATGGTATAATGTTGGTTCCTACACTGGAGTCTAAATTGCCTAGCTCAATTTTGCTTGAATTAAGTAGGGCACTCTGCAGAACATGTGTACATCCCCTTCAGCAGATGTTAAGTCTTTTAGGCACAGAATTAGCAAGACGAGAGGGAGTTGAGTTTGCACAGTGGGATGGTAAACAGGGGACAAAGGCAGGCACAGCACCAAAGTTTCCACAAAAAGGAATAGCCCAGGTACAGTGTCAGCTCTACATGCCTCCTCTGACAATAAATTAAAGGGAATCAAGGAATGCATATTTTGCGAAGGCAACCACAAGTCATATAAATGTGAGGTGGCTGAGGCCTTACCCTTTGAGGAGAGAAAGGACAGGGTAACTAAGTCCACAGCATGTTTTAAATGTTTTTTGAAAGGTCATAGAGCAAGGTTTTGTAAGTTTAAAATTTTGTGCAAAAAATGTCATGGTAGGCATCAGCCATTATTGTGTGAAAACACTCTTAGTAGGCCTACCCCAGAAGTAGAGACATCAGTGGCCACATGCCACTGCTATGTAAGGGAGTAAAAGTAAAGGGGGATTATTGCAAACAACTGCAGCCTTATTATTGGGAATGAGGGAGAAGCTACTGTAAGAGTGTTGTTTGATAGTGGTAGCCAGTGTAGTTTTATTAAGACCAGAATTTCCAGAAAATTGAAGTTTAAAGAACTTAAGAGGGAAAATTTAAGAATTTCTGGGTTTGGGGGTTCCGTTCAAAACCGAACCAAATTTAAGAAGGTAGAAGTTCTGGTTAAAGGGTTGTTACCGCAAAGTCCCACTATCAAGGTCCAAGCTGTAGAGATTGAGGAACTTGTGCTCCAGTCACTACTTGTTTAGATTTGGCATGTGTCCAAGAATTGCAAGTTAAAGGAATTAATTTGGGCAATAATAAGTTTGAGGGAACAGAAGATATTAGTCTTTTGATTGGAGCTGACTATTATTGGAACTTCATCACTGGCAGAGATGGGCAAGATCACCAACTTTGTGATCTTGAAGATCAAGATCAGATCACCAGAAAAATGTGATCTTGAAGATCAAGATCAGATCACCAGAAAAATGTGATCTTGAAGATCCAGATCAAGGTCGTGATCTTGAAGATCACTTTTCAAGATCACTTTTTAAGATCACTTTTATATGAATTGAAAAAGTTGTACTCTTGTAGAGTAAACAAAAACAAATTATTTTGTTAATCACTCCTGAAAAGTATCACTCCTAATACTCCCCTGAGGCTGAGGCAATACAAGCATCGCATCCTACCCATGTCACCTGATCTAAACCACGGGATTGACATTCCCCTTTCAGTTTTTCAGGTGGTAAACTTAAAACTTAGTATTATCATAACTTATCAGCAAAGAAAAAACTATTAAATGACCTACATATAGTTTTTAATTCTATTTTTCTCAATTCTCATTTCACCAGGTCCATAACCCATATCAATGAATGGTCAGCATATATAAGTAAACATTTTTACATAGAATTTAATTTTGCAGTTTTACTGCAGTACGCAATTACTGACAATATAAGGGTAAAAACCGCAAGTTAAGAGTGTTAATTTAATGTTCAACCGCTGTAAACATTTGCTTTCAGCAAAACCAATTGTTCAAAGTTACCACCCGAGAGACGACTTCGTTTGGGGCTATGAACCATGCCAGCAAACGAAAACAACCGTTCCACTGGTGCAGAGGAAGGTAGCGTGGTGTTATATCCTCTTGAAGATCTTCTTTATAGCAGGATACCTATCTAAGAGTCGAGTGCCTTACTGGTGTCCTGCAAATAATTGAGGACTTCCAAGTATTCCTTGTTGTTAGGAGCAGAGAATGAGCCTCCATAGTTCTGAAGAAATCGTCTTCAGATGATGAGTCTGAGTTCACCGAACTATTACCACTGCTGTCAATTACAATTTCTTACAGCCATTTGCAGCTTGTCTTTTACTTGAGACTTGATTGCTTCATGATCGCCGAAATTAGGCCCTTGCAACAATGATATCCATCTAAGTTTGAAATACGGATGAGATACTGAGGCCAAAACGGCATCAGTTACCTCGGGCTCAACGACAAAAAATGACCAAATCTGGCATTGAAGCCAGAGACGACTGCTGCCAGTAATGGCATGCAGTGTCTCAAGCGCAGGTCGTTTGGTTGGATAGGCTCCAATCTTGCGAGGGCATCTTGAGTCACTAGGACTGTTGGAAGAAGACAACCGTAGTAGCATTCTTTCTCTGCCTGTAATTTGTTGAGGGCTGCTGCAATTGGTTTTAGAACAGACAAATATTCTGAAATAAATTCCAATTCATTGTCTTTGAGGATGGGTAGATTCAGTTCTTCAAGAGCTACATTCACGTCGTTCTTATGTTTATATATTTGGCTTAATGAGTCGTACATTGAGTTCCATCGGGTGACGCATGGGTACCTAAATTGGACGCCAGTTATTTCCTGTATTTTTTCTGCTGACTTGGGTTTACCAGCAGCATTCCACAGCGCCGAACATTTTCCCATTGCAGAATGCTTTATCTTCTTTAGTCCAGGTGAATTCAGTCCTTTATCTGCATCAGTTGTTGCTACCAAGTTCAATGTGTGGGAGGCACATCGAATATGGGATGATAGTTTCACTGACTCCTCTCCATGCTCTCCTGAATGTTCAGGAAAGTTGCTGATGATAACCTCTTCATCTGAATCTTTTTCATCATCATCTTCATCTGCATCATCTTCATCAATGTCGTCAGTACGATTCTGAACACGAACACCGAACTCTTTAAAGCATTTCACCATGTTCGATGCATTGTCGGTGACTGTAGATACAACTTTTCTATAAGATAAACCATGCTCCGAGTTGATCCTGTCCAATATTCCAGCAATTTTATCAAGCTATGTGTTCCACGAAATCTTCGGCATGCCAGTGCAGCTGATCCTCTCGACAAGTCATCATTGATCTGTAATGTAAGAATATAAAATCAATGTTTGTATGAACATTTTTTTAAGCTTAATTTAATAATATTGGTTAGACACGCACCAGTTAAACTGCGCCACCAACATTGAAGAGAAGAACTATGTGATATAAAGGAGGCAATTCAGCGATGAGTCGCCTACCATACCACCACATCAGTGACCCATCCCATAAGAGCAAAATGTGGAAGAGTCCATATTCACAACCTGTGAATATGGACTCTTCCACATTTTGCTGTGAATCAGACACAATGACAGATGACAGAATCAGTGAATTAGTGTGAAATTACTGTGAATCACAGCAAAATGAAGACTCACCAAATTAATGAATGAGGAACACATGTCGAATAATTGAAAAGATTATACTATAAGTCTATCAGACTATCAGTCTATCACCAATGGTCAATTTATCAATTATATAAAATAATACAGTAAATCAATAGCATACCCAATGCGCAGTGACTCCCATGAAACTGCGGTGATTAGTTGACCATATGTCGCATGTAACACACACATGGTCAACTGCTGCCAGTTTTGCTTGTATGTCTTCCTTCATTGTACTGGTTGTTGTTGCAAGAGATCTAGCCAGGGTGCGTCTAGATGGCACCTGAACAGCCGGGTTGACGTCTGAAAAAAATATTTAAAAATTAAAACAAATACAATAGATTAGCTATGGAAAAAATATCAAAATATTTAGCTAGGCTAGCGATAGTCTAATGTTCATACAAATAATATGATTAATTAATTTAATCAGATATTAGCTATGGAAAAAATAGCAAAATATTTGAGTTATACACATGAAAGAAGATCCTTAAATTCATGTAGTTCAACTAGGCTCAATGATAGGAGCCCATTAGCCACAAGCGAGAGAATCTTCTTTTCAAGGATATCCTTGCATATTGGTGGTCCTGGTTTTTGCTTGGAAATGTGGAACATGCTTAGTGTTGACTGCTTGGCATTTTGGCAGGGCCAGCATTGCTGCCGCTGGCATCTTCTTCTTTAGCTGGACGCTTGCGAGATTTCTTCTCCGATTCATATTCACCCAAAAGATCCGAATGTAGTTTCTGCACAAGAAAATAAATTATTATCATGCGGAGAGACTTCTTGAACACCCTGTATAATATTTATCAGAGTATCAAACTTCTAGTTGAAATTAATACTTAACAAGATTCTAAAATTTTGTTATCTTTAACTAAAATTATTTTCACCATGATCAGTGCATTTTTATCCTATGTTAAATTGAAAGCCGAATTTCGTCCTTCAGTAACTAAATAGGAGAAATTACAGACATGGATCAGACAGAGAGAAAGACAGATACACCTGGCGTTTTATTATAGTTGGATATCGGCAGTTTTTAATGTAGTTACTAGTCCATAATCTATTAATATCTGAAGTGCACAATATATTCAAATGGACGTCTATGTAAATGTAGCATTAGTCTTGTATGGCACCAGTCACTTAAAATATGACTTGAACCATTATGTTAATGTTGCTACTTACTACTTAGTTACTAAGTAGTACTAACCCTGAGGTGCCTCAGAAGATTGCTTGTTGAGTCGAGGCCAGCAGACAGAATTGTAGTTTTCTTTGTACACTGCCTACAAATAACTTTGATACTGTTTCCAGTTTTTTCGACAATTTGAAAATATTTTCCGTTCAATAGCACAGATTGATCCTTATTACCAACATTGTTATCTAAATATATTGAATACTGTTCTGGTGACAACCTAGAATATTTGGTTCCCTTGGGAGCCTGTTGAAGTTGTAAAATTGCACTCATTATTAAAAAATTCAATCTGTAAATAAAATATGTTTAGAATTAATTTATTATGAATACGGACCTATAGGCTATATTTTATGCCTATATATAATAATATATTAATAGAACACTTTTAACATAATTGCACAGTAAATTACACTTTTTACGAGCCTAAATTCCACAGCAACTACACCTTCCATGAGCCCACGCATGACGCAAGTCACCCAACTAACAGAAAACATAAACAGTCGGTGTTGAACAAAGTTGCCACCAGATGTCGCTTGGACAAAAAACAAATGACATTCGCATAGCGGCATATTTAAGAATCTGAAATTAAAAGTGATCTTGAAGTCTAAAGTGATCTTCAAGATCAAGATCACAAGAAATAAAGTGATCTTAGATCAAGATCAAGATCACCATAATAAAAGTGATCTTCAAGGTCAAGATCAGATCACGATCTTGATCTTCAAGCTCACGATCTGATCTTGAAGATCAAGATCGTGCCCATCTCTGATCACTGGTAATATTGTCCGTACATCTCAAGGCCCGGTAGCTATTGAAAGTAAGCTAGGCTGGATGCTACATGGTAGCTATTGCAATGAAATGGAAATTAAGGCTCTTTTTGTTAAGATTGAGGAGAACAGCCATGGTCTGGAAAGGCATTTGAAAGCGTTTTGGGAACTTGAATCTATTGGCATAAAGGACAACCAGGCAAGTACAGTGAACAATGATGTTTTAGAGCAAATTGAAAAAGGGATTGGGTTTAGAGACGGTTGCTATGAAGTTGGCCTACCATGGAAGGATTCTTGCAAACCCGGTTCAAACCTTCAGCTAGCTAATCGGAGGTTGGAGACTTCATTGTACAGGCTAAGAAAAAATGAGGAGTTGTTAATTGAATACGATGAGGCCATCCTAAGTTATGTAAGGGAGGGCTATGCTGAAAGGGTGCAAGGTGAGCCGGTGAGCCAGGAGGCACATTATCTTCCACACCATGCACTGGTACGGCGAGAGAAAACTACCACCAAATTGAGGGTAGTTTTTGATGGCTCAGCCAAGGACAAAGGTGGTGTGTCCTTGAATGACTGTTTGAATGCTGGGCCAAATTTAAATGCAGATTTATTTTCCTTGTTACTGAGATTCAGGTTTGGTAGAGTAGCATTGACTGCAGATGTGAAGCAAGCCTTTTTGCGGATAAAGTTAAAACCAGAGGACAGAGATGCAGTAAGGTATCTGTGGGTGGATACGAAAGACTTGTTGGAAAATGAACCTAAGGTTCAAGCATATAGAATGAAGTCAGTGTTGTTTGGCCTCAGCTCTAGTCCATTTCTGTTGGCAGCTACTATGCAGTACCATTTTAAGAAATATTCTGAAGTCTATCCTAACACTATTGAACACATAAGGAAGAATTTTTATGTTGATGATTTTCTGTGTTCCGTGGATAATACAGAAATGGCTAAACAGATATTCATGGAGGCTAGAGCTATAATGAGGGAGGCTGGCATGGAGCTTAGAAAATGGCAGACCAATCATTCGCAATTACAAGAGTTTATGAGTAATTCCTGTGTAGTACCTGATGCAGCAGAAAGTATTGAGGATTCTGGTATTAAGGAGTTGTGGGCAATAGATGCAAAGGTGCTAGGCATTGTTTGGCAGCAAGATGATGATTTGTTTACCTTCAATTGGAAATCTTTAGTAGAGCTGGCTGAGAATGAGACAAGGTGGACAAAACGTACAGCTCTTAGTTTGGCTTCAAAGGTCTTTGATCCTCTTGGATTCCTGGCTCCATTTGTGATAAAGTAAAAAATTTGGTTTCAGAGCCTCTGGGAAATTGGACTTGGTTGGGATCAAGAGTTACCTGATCATATGGTGGTAAGGTGGAAATATTGGTTCAAAGAATTGGCACATCTTGGAGACATTGAAATCCCAAGATGGTACTTTGGAGAGTTGAACAATAGTCCAGACAATTTGGAGCTGCACATCTTTTGTGATGCAAGTGAGGAAGCCTATGCAACTTGTATTTATATAAGAGGCGCATTGCAAGAGGAAGTAAGTTGCAGGTTGGTTGCTGCAAAGAGCAGAGTAGCACCTTTGAAAAGGCTTTCGGTTCCAAGGTTGGAATTGATGGGTGCCGTTATTGCTAGTCGGCTTGCAATTACAGTGCGAAAGTCTTTGGCCCTCTATGAAATTCCAAGCTATTATTGGACAGACTCCACTATAGTTTGGCACTGGTTAAGAAGCCAGGCAAGGAAATGGAAACCATTTGTTGCGAATAGGGTGGAGGAAATTCAAGCGCACACAGATCCCAAGCAATGGAAGCATTGTCCAGGCATCCAAAACCCCGCTGATTTACCAACACGAGGAAATTCAGTGAAAGATCTTTCACAGTCAAGTTTGTGTGGAATGGGCCAGAGTGGCTAAAACTTGGAAGTGAAAACTGGCCTTCTAATCAGCCTATTGTAGGAGAATGCCAGGCTGAAGAGCATGGGTGAGTGAGGTGAGAAAATGCGCTGTGAACAGTTGTCAAGTTATGCAGCAGGACCCCATATTGAGGCTTGAGGACATTAGCAGTCTGAAAAGATTGTTAAGAGTGACAGCATGGGTATATAGATTTACCAACAACATTAAGGGAGAAACAAGAAGGGAAGGAATTCTGAACAGTAATGAGATTCAGCAAGCCAAGAAATACTGGGTGGTATATATATGCAGAAGGAAAAATTTGGTGAAGAGAGAGAATTGCTCACCAGCCATCCATTACAGGTTCTACCAACACATTCTGCGCTCAAGGGTTTGGATGTGTTTTTTGGATCAGGATTTATTGAGAGTAGGAGGTAGACTACAGTTTTCTGGGCTTCCAGAGGAGAAAAGACATCCAATTTTGCTACCTTCTGGGGGCACTTTGTGGGCCTTTTGATCCTGGATACTCATCATAAGCTGTTACATGCGGGAGTTAGAGAAGTGATAATAGAGATTAGACAACAATTTTGGATTCCCAAAATTAGACAAGTAGTAAAAAAGGTCTTGCATAAATGTGTGGTTTGCAAGCGTTGGAGTGCAAAGCCTTATTATGAAAAGGTGGCTCCACTTCCAAGAGAACGGTGTGTCTATACTGCCCCATTTGATGTAGTGGGAGTAGACTTTGCAGGGCCAGTCTATGTGTATGAGCGAGGGGAGTCTAACAAAGGTTATATATGTCTTTTCACATGTGCTACCACCAGAGCAATCCATTTGGAGTTGGTAAGCAATTTAAGTAGTGATGTATTTCTTTTGGCCTTTAAAAGGTTTGTGAACAGAAGGGGTTTCCCAAATAAAATCATATCGGATAATGCAAAAACTTTCAAAAAGGCTGCAAAGGAACTCCAAGAAGTTTGGTCCTTGCTAAAAGAGGAAGGATTCCAATCCTACTTTTCACACCAAGGGGTACAGTGGGAGTTTATTGTTGAGAGAGCACCATGGTGGGGAGGATTTTGGGAAAGGCTAGTGAGAAGTGTAAAGTGTCCATTAAAGAAACTTTTAGCTAATGCTCATTTGAGCAAAGAATAATTCTCTACTGTTTTATGTGAAGTAGAAGCAATGGTGAACAGTAGGCCTATCACTTTTGTTTACAACAGTATGCAGGATGCAGAGCCATTGACACCAAATCATTTTCTTTGTGGTAAACGATTAACATCAAACTCCAGTGTGCCAGAAGACTTGCAGCCTATCCAGAGCACTCAAGGAGAGTTAACCAGACGGTTCAGGTACCTTGAAGAGCTACAAGATCAGTTATGGAAGAGGTGGCAGATGGAATACTTGCCAGAACTCAATTATTACCCATCAGGCAAGGTAAAGGGCTCCAATGCAAATTGTATCAAGGTGGGAGAAGTGGTAATGATTGGGGATGAAAGACTAAGGCAATGCTGGATAGCTTGGCATAATTGAAGAGTTGTTTGTTGGCAAAGACAATTTAGTTAGGTCTGCACTGGTAAAGACTTCAGGAGGAAAGTTAAAGAGACCTATACAAAAACTCTATGCTTTAGAGATCAGCAAAAACACAGTCAAGATGAAACATTTGAGTTACAGCCTCATGGAGAAGGCTTGGCTAACCTTGCGGAAGGTAACGACAACAATGCCTCTTCGGTGGGGAGTGTTAGAAAATCTAGAAGAGGAAGAACCATTGTTGTCCCAAGGCGATATGATGACTAAGCTGATTGATGCAGCATTGCTTGTATATATTAAGTTAAGGTGTATATATATATCCATCTCATAATTGTAAGGTTAGTGAAAAATTCACTTAATAAGAGCTAGCATTTTTGGGCTCTTGTGGCATCAGTGTTTGGGACGCTGGTGGCATCATTTTGGGGCGCTGCGCGTCTTTTCTACTCGTTTGTGGGATGTCGTACGTACAGGGTGTGGTCTTGTAGAGAGCTCTCTTGCAATTCAGTTTGGTTGTTTAGATTCAAGATTGTTGCACCGTGCAATAGTCCAGGTTGCGTTGTTGTTGCAAGGTTGAGAAAGAAGACCATAAATAGTACCCTTTTTGTTTACATTAAATTCATGTAACTAAGGTCTAAGGTAGGCCAGCATCGAGTCAGCAACCCTGAGGTTACCCTGTGGTAGGACCTAATAGGATCTCAAATCCGTAAGTTTTAATTTAGCTTAACTTGGGCTTCAGATAGAACTGGCCCTTTAGAATTTGGCCGTTCACGGCTCAGCTGGGATTTTGAACCCCACAAATAAATAAAATAACATATGCCTAGTTACGCCACTGCAACGAAGGGCAACCAAGCTTATTCCTAACCTAAGAAGATTGGAATACAGGGAAAGATCAAAGGAACTGGGTATGTTTAATTTTGAGAGGCGTTGTTTAGGGGAGATATGATGCAGATGTTCAAATTGTTTTTAGATGTAAGTAACTTTTTCTTATTAGAATCTAA
This sequence comes from Bathynomus jamesi, assembly GCA_023014485.1. Lineage (NCBI taxonomy): Eukaryota > Metazoa > Arthropoda > Malacostraca > Isopoda > Cirolanidae > Bathynomus > Bathynomus jamesi. Next base: position 106,917 of record JAJOZX010001874.1, on the reverse strand, counting down.
TGGAAAACAACAAACAAACATTTTATTTCAGACTCAACAGGCGCAAACATTATACAAGAGGTCCATAGAAGATTAAGAGATAGTTGTCTGGAGCACTGGCTGAGTAGGCCAGTGAATCACTGTGCATAATGAACATACAATTGCCTACGCCAATGCTTTCAGAGTTGAGATTTGTAAAATATATCGGACACCAATCCACTAATCATGGCTTCTATTATCCTATTGAATGACTCACCAAGCCTAGTGATAAATCTAAATAAAAAATTGTGAATGACACTGGCACAGTTAGGCACCTTATTGACTACAAACAGCATACTGACACTAGAAGGAGCACCATTTATAAATCTTGGAGTTCTTAATACACTCTTAAAAATGTTATTATATGCAACATATAATTTTCTCAAATTATACATCCTGTAGTTCCACCACAAATGAGCTGTATACATTGGAATACAAAAAGTTTTGAACAAAATCAACTTAACATCTAATGTACACATATGAAATTTTCTAACCAAAGTATTTCCCTGAGCATATAATTGTCTACATTGCCTTAGAATATCACAGTCATCTGAAAGACTATCAGTTAGTATGTGGCGAAGATACTTAGTCTGGGTCACTTCTGACAGCACCATACCATTCAATTGAAATTCAGGAAATTTTATATATTTGTAGGCCTTGGTCCTCATAATCACATGACTTTTAGCAGGATTATATTTTATGTCGTTATCCATCCTTCCCATACCTCGAGGGCATAATAAGAAAATTAGAAAACAGACTTGTAGACTTGATCTACGAAAATACTTTTTCAGTCATAGAATAGTAGATTTTTGGAATGACTTGCCAGAAAAATTTGGAGCCTTTCATAAATGAATGCAACAGTTTGTAGATTGTAAATAGTGTATATTCTTAGCTTCAATTGTGGAGGTTACTTTGATAGCTCTGTAAATAGCTGTATGTTAATTAGCTGACTTGAGATTGACATTTTGCACAATTTTATTATTATAAAATACAGCTCATTACTTGGATAACCTCGATAGGCCCCAGTGGCTTCATGTTTTCCAAATAAAATGTAATGTAATGTAACATCTATTGTACATATATGAAATTTTGTAATCAAAGTATTTCCATGAGCATATACTGTAGTTGTCTACATTGTCTCATAATATCGCAGTCATCTGAAAGACCATCAGTTAGCTGTTAGTATGTGGTCCAGATACTTTCTCTGGGTCACTTCTGACAGCACCATATCATTCTATTAAAATTTATGAAGTTTTATATACTTGTAGTCCTTGGTCCTCATAGTGTAACATGATTTTTATTGGATTATATATTTATCGCATTATCTTTTTCATACCTTTTACAAACTGTTCAAACCTATGCTGAGCCCTTTTATAGATGGGGAAATAAGAACTATATCATCTGCATATATCAGATGATTAGCAAACTTTGTACCAAGTACACTTTATACAAGTGTTCAGTACATCAGACAGATTTTCCATATATCCATTGAATAGATGGAAAGACAATATCCCTCCCTGCCTGACACTACTAGTAATAGAAAATGACTCTGAATTGATCTCACCCCATCTTACAGTCAGTGTCTGGTGAATGGTGATTATATCAGAATATTAATATCCGAACTAAGTAATCAGGTACATTACCATTTACAAACCTTCTTGACTGAATGTACGAAAATACTTTTTAAGTCACAGAGTACTAGATTTTTGGAATGATTTGCGACTGGATAGTTTACATAGTTTTAAGAAATATTAAACGTTTTTATGAATGAAAGAAATAGATCGTAAATTCTGTAAATTATGTACTGCAGCGATTCCCAACATGAGCTGTGGTACTGGTATCACCGATGGTACGAGGAGTTCTTTTAGGTTGTTGTTGTTTAGCCGATCAGCCCACCCTGATCGAGCAAGCCGGCGGCACGCAGGTAACCGATCGCCCTCTTCGGAGTGGACCAGAGGTTCAGCGCACTAGTGATGTTGTGTTGTGTTCGTTGTTGTGCTAGAGTGGTACAGTCTGTCATGTACGCAGGGGCGCCGAGAGGGCGGGGAAGCCGGGTTAAATCCCTGGGGCCGGGGCAGCTCTCGCCGGCCCTGGTTGTACGCAAGAGGGTTATAGATACGCAGCTTGCTAATTATAAGTACTTCCATGGTAATGTTTTCAAAAGTAATAACAGTTGTAGATGAATAACCTCAACCTTTCCGACTGCGGATTTGCATGCTGTCCAAAACCAATTTGGTGTTCAGGTTGATTTCAAATTATTTAGTGATAACGATACCGCCAAAATGAAGATTTTGATTCATTACAAATGTCGATAAATATCATTAGAATGAATACAGGTTTTTAGATAACTTGAAAATTCAAGAGTGAACAGCACAGCAGCCGCCTCCATACGGTCTTAATTAGATGGTACGCGCACCGTCTTCCCTTCCCTAATGGTGTTATTCAGAAAAGCATGGAGCCAAAAAGTGGTACGTCAACCGAAAAAGGTTGGGAACCACCGATGTACTGTATATTTCAACCAAGACTTACTTATACTTAGGTTGGTTCAGTAGCTTTGCAAATAGTTTAATGATACTTACCTAACTTAAAATGATATTTTGCAAAATTCTATCATAAAATATAGCTTTAAAACACTTATCTGATTTGGGTAACCTCGACAGATCCGATCAAGTGGCTTCATGTTATCCAAGTGCATGTTATGTAATGGATGGATGAACTTCAAGCTGATTAATAGACTTTTAAATTTCATTTGTCTAGAACTCAGACAACCTGAAAAGGTCCCATGTATGGTGGCGTGTCTTTTCCATTTATCTAGTCCAGTGGTTCTTAACCTTTTTACTACCATGCCCCCTCTAGGAATTGGTCCTTCCCTCCACGCCCCCCTTCAATCAAAATAACATTCTCAATAACTTCTCAATATTAGCCCATGCTCTCGTTAAGAGAATAACAAATACAATTAGAGAAATTCCTGTTTCTAGGGGGGCGCGCCCCCCAGGTTAAGAACCACTGATCTAGTCTATATTATATTACATTATGAGGGCAAAATTCGAGTAAAGCTCCTAAAAAAATGCAAATTATAGAAACACTATAGACTTACTATTAATTCTAAATCTTATATTTACCTAAGTGAATATAGTAATCTATTTTGTATAGATCTGTATACAGGGTGTCCCATAAGTCCGGTATCATAGGAGAAATTCATATTTTTCTATTCCTACAAACCATAATTCATATTTTTCTCTTTCTACAGGCCATAAATGTCTGTGAGCAAGGAAGAACGAATCCAGATAATTCTACTCATAGGAAATCGGAGTCAAAGAGAGGCCGCTGCTGAATTTAACAGACTGCATCCAGACAGCGAGCCAATAACACAGAGTTGTGTTAGCAGACTTGTTGCCAGAGCTGGGCAATAAATACATTTAATGTATTTAAATACTAAATACTAAATACATGGGAGAAATGTATTTAAATACTAAATACTAAATACATTTTACGAATGTATTTAGATACTAAATACAAAATACATCAATTGTATTTAAATACATTTGTAAATACATTTTAAATACATACAAATTTTAACATATGCATTCACTAATTCACTAAGCCATGACACGCACACGATAAAGAAATCAACCGCTTTCGACTAAGAGTGGCACACAACTGATTGAACTGACACGTTGAAACATGAACCATGCTGTACTACACTGGCGACGCGTCGTACTGTGCTAGTACAGAACGTGTATTAAACCAGTAAAAGTATTTACATTTTTATATTTTGAGTATTTAAATACTCATTAAAGTATTTAAATACTATATTTAAATACATGAAAAACAATGTATTTATAAATACAGTTCTAAATACACAAATGTATTTAAATACTGCCCAGCTCTGCTTGTTGCAAAGTTTAAGGAAACAGGATCCATAGAAGATAAACCACGCAGTGGACCTTCAAGGAGGTCCATTGACGATGATACAGCGACTGCTATCCTGGCTCATTTTAACGGAAGTCCCAATAAGTCTCTTCGGCGATTGTCCGCCGAGACAGGAGTGTCGAAAAGTAGCATCCATCGAATTCTCCAGGCTCACAAATGGCATCCATATAAACTTCAGATCCTACAGAAATTAAGCGAAGATGATTCCGACCGGTGGATGGAATTTTGTGAATGGGCTACGGAACAATAAAATAAAAGCTTTTGTTTTGCCTTTTTTTAATTATTTTTCCTATGATGCCGGACTTATGGGACACCCTGTATATCTCAGCGATACTTTAAATTAACAGATTTTTAGAAGTTCATACTTAACATTACAGTATGTAGGTCTCTATGGAGGTATATTATATCAAGTTGCCTCTGTGCAAGTCAGGGACTTTTTAAGGAATTTTTGCTAGTGGGCTACTTTAAAAAAAAAAGGGCACATATATCTAAAAAGGGCAGACACCAAATACTAATACTAATATTAATATACTAATAAAATACTAATCACTAAATAAAATACTAATCACTACCTTATCCTCGGTATCCACAAGTATTCACTATCTATATAAGCAGTAACAGTAAAGTGAAAACCAACACTAAACATCGAAAAAAGCGAAAACGTTACCTCTAGTTCCTCTAAAGCAGTGATGCACAAACCCTGGCCCGCGGGCCAAATGTGGCCCCCACGGGCATTTATAAAAAATAGAATATCTATATATCTGGCCCCTACATATAAAACAGATGGTTGGTTTGGCCCTCACATCAAAAAAGTTTGTGCACCACTGCAGTCTAAAGCAGGGTTGTGGAGTCGGTCCAAAATTTTCCGACTCCGACTCCACACATTGTAAAAATTCGACTCCGACTCCGACTCCGACTCCACACATTGTAAAAAATCTAAAAATCCGACTCCGACTCCTCACATTTTAAATATACGACTCCGACTCCTCTAGTGTTTCACTCTATAATTATCATAATAATAAGATATTTCATCACCACCACATGAATCGTCAGGTTACTTTCTAGGATAAGGGAACATTCAAATATTAAGAAGGATATTGACTTGTAGATATTATCATATTAAGGGATTTTTATTTTTTCCAATAGACCGTGCATGGAACAAGGAACTCTTCTGGGAAAATTAAATCCACTATAGTCCGAATAAGTAATGGTAAATGACAAATACCATAGTTTTTCTTTTTCATGATGCTAGCCCGACGTGGGCAACGGGTCTCTCGCAAAGAGATCCCATAAATATAGCTTCCATCACCAGCTATCTGCAAAGCAGACAGGATCCAGCTTTGGGACATGGACCTAAAGTTTAAAGCAAGCCTAGTCCCTACATTCAGAACCTCTATATAAGTAAAAGCCTCGTTGCATTCACGTCGGATTGAATAAACAAAGAAAAAGGGTAAAATTGTATTTTTAGCCAAAAAAAACAAAACTTAAACGTCAACCGGGACATTGAGCGTCCACTTTTCAAGGCACGTAACACGTCCGTTTAATATACACAAACTCAGAATGGTCCCCTGAGAAATTTATATGTTAAACACAGACCGTGCATGGAACAAGGAACTCTTCTGGGAAAATTAAATCCACTATAGTCCGAATAAGTAATGGTAAATGACAAATACCATAGCTGGTGAGGGAAGCTATATTTATGGGATCTCTTTGCGAGAGAGACCCGTTGCCCACGTCGGGCTAGCATCATGAAAAAGAAAAACTATGGTATTTGTCATTTACCATTACTTATTCGGACTATAGTGGATTTAATTTTCCCAGAAGAGTTCCTTGTTCCATGCACGGTCTGTGTTTAACATATAAATTTCTCAGGGGACCATTCTGAGTTTGTGTATATATATATATATATATATATATATATATAAATGAAAAAGATTCTCTTAAACATAATTAAGGTCTAACCAGTAGTAGTCCTACTTAAAATTGAATAACCATTCTTAACCTAGTGGTTATAACCAGGGTTGTGGAGTCGGTCCCAAATTTTCCGACTCCGACTCCGACTCCGACTCTCCACATTGTTAAAAATTCGACTCCGACTCCGACTCCGCCCTGAAAACGTGCGACTCCACGACTCCGACTCCACGACTCCGACTCCGACTCCACAACCCTGGTCTAAAGTCTAAACGCACATAAACAATCCCTCTAACCGCCACAGTCAGTCACTCAGCTGATCATTCCCATTTTCTTCTCAAGTGCATGGGAGACCTTGCTAGAATCAACATTTTTACTCCAAATCTTAAAATTGACTATTGGGCCAATAGAGTGTGACTAGTGGGCCAAATACAAGGGCAAGTAGGCCATTTGGCCCACTAGTATATATGTTAAAAAAGTCCCTGGTGCAAATGAAGCAATTGTTCAGGTTCTTCAAGAATTGAACCTATACATCTGTTTCCAAAAGACTGAAGACTTTCTTACCTAATCTAACGCAACTTATAACAAAGCCTAACCTTGTTCTAACTTACCCAATCCTACATTATACGGGTATTGATGATCATTTTACGCCAAAACATTCGACGGCATGAAGGTCGTCAAATCAAATACAGAATAAGATATTACAGTACTACTATAATTCACCGAATGTCCGCCTGTCTGTCCGCAGAAAAAACTTTTACTTTTCTGAACCGATTTCGACCAAACTTCGTATGGTGGGATAGGGGTGATGAGTAACGAACAAAAATATGTGTGACCAGGGTGAAATCTTGAGCTTCACATTGTGTCGAGATTTGTGACCCCCAATTAATGACGGTTCAATTATTTGGCCAATAAAACTATAGAAAAGAACAGTCATGAAAATCTTAAGCTTCACATTGCCGCTCGTAATAATAAAAGAAAAAGAAAAAAGAAAATTTGTCGCTACAGTCTTTCATCATAGTCAAAGATAATGGAAACGTAAAAGGAAGCAAGATACATCAGTGTCACGAAAAGAAGCTGATGCCCAAAGGAAAAGAAACAAGCGACAAGATCCAGAATTTAGTCCTAGCTAAATGGGCCCGCAGGGCTCCTTTTAGCTAGTATTTCATGATTAAAAACAATCTGGATTTTATTATTGTAAAATAGGTCACGTTTATAATATTACAGTATAATAATGTATATTTCAGCTGGATCATCGATAGGTGGTGCAGTGATTAATGAACAGTGGACCCTTTTGAAAAACAAAGATTTTGACCAAAGAAACAATTCTGGAATCGTCGAAAAATTGTTCTCAAATGAAAATTTTCGAGACAAAAATATTTGGACTTACATTTAATACAAAGACAAAGAAACATAAAATGATCTACATCACCTCCTAATCTACTCTAACCAAATTTGATCTAATCTAACTTAATTTAACCTAACTTTACTTAACCTAACCTAACCTAACGTAACCTAACTATATTAAAACTATATTTACAAACAATACTATAAGAAATTTGCAAAACAGAACAAATTCCAAGAAAAAAAAAATATATATATGGAAAACTGATGAGTGGGTAGTTGGGAGGTAACGAAAATGGTTCACTGAGTAGGTAGGTAGTTAATCTAACAATTATTAAATTCCTTTTATGTCAATAACTGGGTGGATGAAACCAATTGGTTGCTCACCAGAGTTATTCTCCACACTAGTATTTATATACTGTGTGAGAAGAGCGTGCTCGGTAATAGAGATACATTACCGATCAACCAACCGGGGAAAAAACCAAGACAACGCTGGTGAAAAAAGCCCCGCGAAGAGGAGAACAAAGGAGAACGAAAACGAGGAACGGGGCGACAAGACGCAACGGGAGAAGGGACGAGAACAGACAACGAAATAAGATCCCCACCAGCAAGTACGCTCTCGACAATTATACAGGAAGGAGAAAAGAGACTCTCTAATAACTAGCAGTGACTAATTGTGTTTTTAGCCCAGTTAGATCTTCTAACTTAGAAGACTCATTAAATTAAGCTGGGTCAGACAACTTAGGCCTACATTGTGGCCTAAGACCCAGCATCAACTCATAGCTTAACAAAGGTAAAGGTAGATTGCCCTAACCTAGTTTGGTGAGGAATTCTACTGTGGACCTCAATTTATCTGCCCGCTCTGGACCATTTCCGGAATCTCTAGGCTGACCCCTCTAGGCTAGACTTGATCTACTCTATAGTTAGACTGGAGATATAAGGGGTGGGTTAATTGTGGACCAATTCATACAGAGCATTTTTTCACATTGGTGGCCCGTGTGGGGAGAATTTACAAACCTTAACCTTACTTAACAAAAATTGCAGAATTAGGCTAAATGGTCTAGCCTAAGCCTAACCTAATCAAGCCTAATTAGGTCTACAACCTAGGGCCTAACTAGGAAACATTACATTTAAGGAGTCTCATTCTCTTATAAGCTTAGACCTGAGTGACACATAAGTACTTGGGGGGGATTAAACCAAATTTAAAACTTGACTGTTTTGTCTGTGCTCTCTCTTCTCTGGTAATTCTTCTTGTCCTCTATTTCATTACGATCCCCAGTTAAACAATTTTGACTTAAACATGGACAGTGTGGAATTGAAAAAGTTAAAAAAGAAAAGGGGGGCAAAGTTGGGAGCTGTTACAAAGGCGCTGTGAACACTTTTAACAATATTACACAACCAGGTAAGGAAGATTTAGAGTGTGTAATTCTTAAATTGGAAACTAAAAAGAAGGAAATAATAGCCATTGATGAGAGTATTTCAGAGTTAGTTGAATCCGAAATGGCTGAAGAACAATTGATAGACCTTTACGCTGATAATGATGTTCAGGTAATCTCAATTGAACAGCAAATAAGGAGACTACGGTCTCGTTTGACTGACTTAACACCAAATAAACCTAATTCTGATTTTAATCAAAGTAGAGCTAACCTTCAACAAAATTTAAGTGGCATGCTAAATCCTGAGTCACAAGAATTGAGGGCTCAGTTACCCATTTTGTTAGTACCAACATTTGAAGGGGACACGGTACAATTCCCATCTTTCATTGACAAATTTGAGAGTTTAATAGGTAATAAACCTTATATTTCAACTGTTGAAAAGTTTAGCTACTTAACTAGTTTCCTTAAAGGCCCAGCCTATAACCTGATAGCCTATTTACCAGCCGTAGGGAATTCATATGAAGTAGCTATTGATCTCTTAAAACGTAATTACATTAATAAAGATGAGATTGTATATGAATTATCTCAACAAATTTTTGATTTTGCACCCATAAAAGATAACCATAGTGATATGGAAATTTTTTATACAAAATTAGAAGCTATTATAGGACAACTGGTTAGCAATGAGATAGATATTAACAGTGGTGGGCGCGGTACCAAAATTTGGGGGTGCGTTACGCGGTACTGCGGTACCTCAGCATGCCCAGTGCGTTACGCGGTACTGCGGTACTTTTTCAGGTCCCCCTGGTGCGTTCCGCGGTACTGCGGTACTGCGGTACTGCACACAAGAACAACACAAGTAATAGCACATATTTTCAGAAATTGCATATCGGCGATTTCGCACCTGAACTTTCTGCCATAATGGCTAAAAATCGATCTTTGTCACAGAAATGTAACACACGTGCAACCGGCTCAAAAGCAAGCACTGCACTGAGGCGTTGTGATAGGATGGCAACGTAACATGTTCTGAACGAAAACTTAACGTGTCTAGAGTTAGGCTGATGCAACACACGCAGCATTCGTCTTACTGTACTCCTGTAATAAGGTTTACTTCAAAAAAAGTGTTAATTTTTTGAAAAGTCGTGTTTGTCGGTACCGCGGAAAGTACCGCGGGAAATTTGAATGCGGTAGCGGTACTGCTGTACTTTCAGCGATCCTTTGCGGTACTGCGTTATGCGGTACCGGTTTGGTAGTGCGGTAGTACCGCAGTACCGCAAAAAATAGCGCAAGTGCCCAGCTTTGGATATTAAAGCTTCATCTTGGATTATACAAGGCATAGTTCTTAGGTGCCTTCCTTTGAGGGTTAAAGATATTTTAATTCTAAAGACGGGAGAAAATTATCCTAATCTTGAAAGTATCAGAAAACACTTTCCCAATATCCTAACTAATTACAAATTGAGAGATATTCCAACACAAAATAAGACCCAGACTATGGATAAACCAAAGACTGTTCCCAGAGACCAACTAGCTACAGCCAAACAGACAAAACTTGATACTGTAGAATCAAATGTGACCAACTGTAATACACGAACACCTACATTACAGAACTTTAATGTAACTGCTGCCTCAACTTACACACTACATTGCAAATTTTGTGCAAGTAATGAACACAGTAGTACTGAGTGTGACAAATATTCAGACTTTAACCAAAGAGCTAAAAGATGTGAACAGTTGAACCTATGTAAAAAGTGTACTGGCCAGGGACATTATAAGAAAGACTGTAAATCTAGGTTAAGATTCAAGTGTAAGTTTTGTAAAAGTTTACGACATGTCTCATCAATGTGTGATTCACCAAAGTGTCCAAACAATAGTACTCAAACTCAAAAGATACCTCCACCAAACAAAGGTAATCAAGAAAATGCCACTTTCATGGGACATTCTGTTTGTTCAAACAACGTAACAAAAAACACTGAGATTCTTTTACCAACTATTACTTTGGACTTAGTGAATAGTGAGGGTAGCACCACTCCAGTGAGATGTCTTATAGACTGTTGTTCTCAACAAACATTTGTTTCACAAAATGTAGTTAATAAATTGGGTTTGACACCAAACCCGAATGAACAAAACCTCAATATTGCATCCTTTGTTAAGGATAACTCGGACAAAAATAGCTATAAGACAATTGACCTGGAACTACATTTAGAAAATAAATTAGAGAAAATTGAAGCAGTTATTATTTCTAAAGTAGGACAAAACAAACTGGTTATACCCAAACTAGAACAAACCATAAATCATTTGGGAAAACACTACAAAATAGCTGATAGACATATCACAAACAACACAGTAGCTAACATTGAAATGTTAATGGGGGCAGATTATATTAATCTTATTCATAAGGGCATAGTGAAGATAGGTAATGGTATAGCTATTCAGACTCCATCAGGGATAGCCCCTTTGGGTGACCTATCCAAATACAACCTAGACCTAAATCAAAACAGTTCATGACTAACAAATACTATGTGCCTCAACTCAGTCCTACATAACACCTGTAAGAATAGCAACACTTTGAATAATATTATCTCAACTGAGAACATTAATTCATCATTATCAAATGAAACTTTGGATGAGGCAATTCAAACTTTATGGTTGCTAGAATCTGTGGGTATACATGACACAAATCAAACTTCAGAAGATCAGTTAATGGTAGAAAGATTTGAAGACACCATTCAGTGCAAAGACAATAGTTTTTTATTGAGTTACCTTGGAAAATAAATTGTCCAACTTTAAGAGACAATCTCAAAGTAGCTAAAGGACATTTATATAAAGTAATGAAAAAACTCAAACAAGATAATAATATTAAAAAGTACAGTGATGTCTTCAAAGAACAGCTACAGAAAGGCTTCATTGAAGAAGTAACAAATAACCCTTTTAAAAAAGATGGTTGTCATTATTTAACCCAAAGGGGGGTTTATCGACAAGATGCCCAACAACAAAACTCAGAGTAGTATATAACTGTAGCCTCAAAGACAGTGATAAACACAGTTTGAATGATTGCCTGATTGAGGGTCCTAATCTCATTTCTGACCTTGTGAAGATCTTACTGAGGTTCAGGTTAGATAAATATGCCGTACAAATTGACATTTCAAAGGCATTTTTGAGAATAAATCTTAAAAGTGAATATGATAAGAACCAACTTAGGTTCTTATGGTTCAAGGATCCATTGATTTGAATAAAGGGTTCATAACCTATAGATTTAATGTTGTGTTTTGGAGCCAATTGCTCACCTAGCCTATTAGCATTGACAATTAGACATCATTTAAACCAGTTTAATAACTCTCTAACATTGAACTTCCTTAAGGAACATTTTACGTAGACAATCTAATAGGCTCAACAACACAAAAATCTGAATTATCTGAAGTCTATGAACACTCTCAAAACATATGCAACAAGGTAACTTTGAACTAAGAGAGTGGATTTCAAATGATGAGGATTTAAACAAAAAGATTTTAAAGGATAATAATGGTCTTACTGAGCCATCAGACAGAGTCAAAACTTTAGGTATGAACTGGTATTTGGATGCAACTTCTAACAGTCATGATTCAATCTGTACTAAAGGTTTTAAACTTGATGAGGAAGCAAATACTAAAAGACAAATATTATCAGAGGCTTCCAAAATTTTGATCCTATGGGTCTATTCCTGCCTTCAACAATAAAATCAAGATTCTCCTCCAAGAAATTTGGAGGACAAATGTTGGGTGGGATGATCCAATAACAAATGAAAATCAAAAATCTTGGAAGAAGTTAGCTGCTGATTTAACAAAAGTGCAGAACATTAAAATTCAAAGGTGCTGTGGGTTTAGGGATAAGCCCCAGAGACTTCATGTGTTTGCTGATGCAAGCACACAAGCTTATGGGTGCTGTGCGTATCTTGTAAGTCATACAGAAAGTCATCTAATTTATGCAAAAGGGAAAGTTGCACCTCTCAAACCTACCCGAAACCATACCTCAATTGGAACTATTGGCTGCTGCATTAGCCATTAAAACCATTTCATGCTTAAGGATGCTTACCATGATGTGAACATAACTGATATCCACATCTGGCTTGACAGTCAGATTTGTCTTGCCTGGATACGGAATGATAGCATTAATAGTAAGAATATCTTTGTAAGAAATAGGCTAAAAGAAATAGCTGAAGCTAATGAAAGCCTACAAGTAAACTTTCACTATGTTCCAACTAAACAAAATCCAGCAGACTTTCTGACCAGAGGTTTATCCTACAAGTTGTTGAAGTCAAACAAACTTGGTTTATGGGACCTAAGTGGCTCTGTAATACAGACCAATGGCCTGTGGAACAAGTTAATTTGACATTAAATTTAATCTTTTCAAATGAAAAGGTTGAACCAATCACTAATTATGAGCAGTATTCTGATTTCAGTAAACTTGTCAGGGTCACAGCCTACTGTTTGAGGTTTGCTCACAACTGTTTAACTACAATTAACAAACAGCTAAATAAAAACAATCATAATTATACAGAAGTTGCAACCAAATACTGGATAGGCCATGCACAACAAAAAGAGTACAATAAAGAGTTAGAATTCTTGACTAATGGGAAACAAACAAAAGAACCTGTACCATCAGTAGTTGTGGATCTAAACTTGTTCAGAGATGAGGAAGGCCTTCTAAGGTGTAAAGGGAGATTAGACAAATCAAAACTGTCATACAAAAGCAAACATCCAATCCTTTTACCTAGATTTAGCTATTTGACAACATAATCATCAGAAAAACACACAATGATGTATATCATATGGGGGTACCACAGACACTAACTACATTAAGAAAAACTTATTGGATACCCAAGGGAAGGATCACTGTTAAAACAGTCCTGAGTGAGTGTGTCACATGTAGGCGTATTCATGCTAGGCCCTATAGGAAACCAAATCCTCTGCTTTGCAGAGGAGAGAGTTACTCTCAACAGACCCTTTGAGACTGTAGGCATTGACTATACAGGAGCATTGACTGTAGGGGTGGGTGACACTGAACAAAAAATGTACATTGTACTGTTTACATGTGCTGCCTCACGAGCTGTTTATCTGGATGTTGTGGAGGACCTTACAGCAGAATCTTTTGTTGCTGTCTTTAAGAGATTCTGTGCACGACATTCAGTACCAAAGACAGTTTGGACTGACAATGCTACATATTTCAAGGCTGGTGAACAAGTCATCCACGACTTGTTAAGCAACGAACTCACACAATTAAATATACAAAATTCAAACATAAAGTGGAAGTATATTCCAGTTGCCTCTCCTTGGTATGGTTGTATCTGGGAGAGGAATATACAAACAGTAAAGAATTGCTTGAAGAAAGCAATTGGTAAAAAACAGATACACTTATTTGAGTTGCTCACTCCTGGCTGAGATTGAGAACATCATCAACAATAGACCACTCACTTATGTGAGTGACAACATTAATGACCGGAACCATTAACTCCAAATCATTTGATTCGGGGAGAACAAGTTAGTCTCCTGCCGGACTACAATATAGACTCTTCAGAAGACCCAAACTGGACTCAACGACACGATGAACCAGACTAAATTACAACACTTAACTAGAGTAAAGCTCATTTTATTAAACAGTGGAAAACTGAGTACTTGATGGGTCTAAGGGAGAGACAAAACAAATGACTAAGAAGGATTGGTCTGACACAATTAAGGTAGGGGACCTTGTTCTCATACATGACAGTACTCCAAGACAATACTGGCCTCTGGCTAGAGTTTTAGAACTCAGACCAGGGGCAGACGGGGTAACAAGAGTGGTCAAATTAAGGACTTCAACGGGTGACACAACAAGAGACATTTCTCTTTTGTACCCTTTAGAGTCTGGACCCAAAACAATGGACTTTGGAGAACCTTCTCCACTGACAGTAACAACTGGAGACACTGAACTTCCAGTAACTATTCCTTTGACAGTAGGAGTGGTAACGCATCCTACTACAACATTGACAGACACAAGACCTCAGCGACAAACAGCATTAAAGGCGCGACTATTTTTACAACAAAAAATAGATGCTGGGGAATTGTAATTTATTCTTCTAACTTTCACTTTTTCTTTTCTTATGGTAAAGACCATAGACAGTTTCATCCTATGGATGTATATTTTCTCTTCTAATTAAATGCTACACCTTCTCCATGAGAAGGTGAGGATAGGCACTGTTAATCAGATTAACAGGCATTTACAGTCAAATAGTTAGCTAGTCTACACTCAGACATAAAAATTGGTGACAATGACACCAAAATTTTTATCTCCCGGGGCCCCAGTATGGAAAACTGATGAGTGGGTAGTTGGGAGGTAACGAAAATGGTTCACTGAGTAGGTAGGTAGTTAATCTAACAAATTATTAAATTCCTTTTATGTCAATAACTGGGTGGATGAAACCAATTGGTTGCTCACCAGAGTTATTCTCCACACTAGTATTTATATACTGTGTGAGAAGAGCGTGCTCGGTAATAGAGATACATTACCGATCAACCAACCGGGGAAAAAACCAAGACAACGCTGGTGAAAAAAGCCCCGCGAAGAGGAGAACAAAGGAGAACGAAAACGAGGAACGGGGCGACAAGACGCAACGGGAGAAGGGACGAGAACAGACAACGAAATAAGATCCCCACCAGCAAGTACGCTCTCGACAATTATACAGGAAGGAGAAAAGAGACTCTCTAATAACTAGCAGTAAGTGACTAATTGTGTTTTTAGCCCAGTTAGATCTTCTAACTTCTAACTTAGAAGACTCATTAAATTAAGCTGGGTCAGACAACTTAGGCCTACATTGGCCTAAGACCCAGCATCAACTCATAGCTTAACAAAGGTAAAGGTAGATTGCCCTAACCTAGTTTGGTGAGGAATCCTAATGTGGACTCAATTTATCTGCCCGCTCTGGACCATTTCCGGAATCTCTAGGCTGACCCCTCTAGGCTAGACTTGATCTACTCTATAGTTAGACTGGAGAAATAAGGGGTGGGTTAATTGTGGACCAATTCATACAGAGCATTTTTCACATATATATATATATATATATATATATATATATATATATATATATATATATATATCAGGCTTGGGTTCATATACAGGTTTGCCATTTAACAACAAATGCAAATGCAAATTCAAATGGTATCAAACGCAGCTGTATTTAAATTGTTTTCAAATGTTTTTATGCAATTGATAATAATACCTAGTTCAAGTTACAAATGTTTATTCCAAATGTTATCACATCATACTT
This sequence comes from Bathynomus jamesi, assembly GCA_023014485.1. Taxonomy (NCBI): domain Eukaryota; kingdom Metazoa; phylum Arthropoda; class Malacostraca; order Isopoda; family Cirolanidae; genus Bathynomus; species Bathynomus jamesi. The sequence goes on along the minus strand of JAJOZX010001874.1, from coordinate 91,059 downwards.
TTACATGACACCCAAACATTTGTAAAATAAACACCTATTTTCCATACAAACTATATAATATTATCATTTATGATTTTTGAGATATAACTACGGAGTTTTTACAATATTTGTTGGTAAATGTACAGTATTACACCCGTCTCCCTTTCGAGGTGAAATTTATGTTTTTCCTATGGTTTTTGATGTGTTTTGAACGAATCTGACCTTCAAAACCGTCGGAAATGACTCGTTTTTGAGATACCCCCCCTCCCCCCCAGCCGGCAATCGAAAACGAGTCATTTTCGACGGTTTTGAAGGTCAGATTCGTTTAAAACATCAAAAACCATAGGAAAAACATAAATTTCACCTTTAAAATTGACCTAACCTAACCTATCCTAACCTAAATCACTTATAGTCTTGTAGGCAGCCAGGAATCACTATAAATCACAGAGCCAGGCCTAATGTACTTCTGAATGAGTGGAATGAGTGTTCCATTCCGGTACGAAAGTAATTCAAATTCGAAATGGATGGAGCGCAGTGATTGGGCAGACATGTAACGAATACACAAACGAACGTACGAACACACAAACGAACGTACGAACACACACTAGATACACACCAAAAAAATGTTTATATCTCGAAAACGAAGCATTTGCGACGGAAACGCTATAGAAGGAAAGTGTCTTAGAATTAAAAAATCTACTTAATGAACATATAATAATTGCTGGACGTTAGACGGGTGTAATAGTAGAATAATACCTATTTGTTTACTTCACACGTAAATACAAGTGTTTCGTATTCAAATGCAAGTGCAAATGCAGAATAAATAGTACGTCCGCATTTAAATGGAAATGCAGCATTTTCAAATGCAAGTGCAATAGGGTGTCCCATTTTTGACCAACTTCTTTTTTTCCCGGGTTCAAACCCCTAATATCATTATGCCTGTCACTTTAAGTAAGAAAATAGCAATTATTTTCCATTTGATGAAAATTTCGACCCCCTAGGCCTACAAAACCAATTTTCCCCTTTTCTTTATAAAAATTGTCGATTTTCGAAAGGCTTTCGGTTATATATTTCTTGCTTTTTATTATAACCTCATTCGATGTACATTTTTGGATAGAAAATTAAAATACGAGAGGCAGTCAGAAAATAAGTTTACACGGCGTATAATTTCGTAACTAAAGGACTTACGTTGATTAATCACCGTGTAACACAAAATTTGTCCATGAGTTAAAACTATTATTTTCTGATTTTTTAGGGCATAAATAAGTAAAAATGAGCAGTCACCAAGTTCAGACTTCGGTTCTGAGTTCATGAGATCGATTTATTGATTTTTTGCCATTTTTGCTTATTAATTTAAGGGTTTTTCACACTATCTGCTTTTAAATCAAATGAATCCTGTTAAGTATAATTTTAATTGATGTTAACACGATTATTATGATAAATCAATGATGAAAAATGAAGTTCTCCAGGCCCCGTCTTTAGAAATGAACATAAAAAGAAGGAAACGAGTAGGGAATAATTATGTATTAAATATGTTAATACACAGACAGTGATACAGTGCAGTGATGCAGAGCGTTTGATAAAGAGTATTGCTACGGAGAATTGATACAGAATTGATACAAAAATTCTAGCGTTATAGTTTAATCAAAAAGAAGTTTGTCTACGAGATTGGCGATTGTATTTCAGTTCACTCTCACGCAAAAGGTTCCAGATATAGTCCCCCATCATACTTTCATTGTACTGTCCCTTGTAGCGTTCCTCGAAAGAACTGACATCCTGGTGAAATCTTTCACCTTGTTCTTCTGAGTAGTCTCCCATGTTTTCTTTGAACTCATCAAGGTGGGCGTGTAGTACGTGCAGTTTCAGCGACATCCGGCAGCCATGCTCCGGTACGTGTCCACAAGTTCGTCAACGATTTCCCTGTAGTTCTCTGCCTTGTGGTTTCCGAGAAAACCTTTGACTAGAAAACGAAGCTTGCCAAGCTGCCCGCTCAACCTCAGACAGCTTCTCAGGAAAGCTGTCGGAGTCAATAAGTCGCTTCACCTGAGGGCCCACAAATACTCCTGCTTTGATCTTCGCCTCCGACAACTTCGGGAACAGCTCCTGGATGTGCTTCAAGGCCTCACCCTCTGGATCCAGCTGTTTAACAAACTGCTTAATGATGCCCAATTTGATGTGCAGGGGTGGCATCAGCACTTTCGTTGGCTCCACCAGCGGCTCTTGCTTCACGTTAGGGCCCCAACCTCATAGCCGGTCCTGAGGGGCCAGTTCCTCTTCTCGTAGTGAAGGGCTGTATTTCGGCTATCCCAGAGGCACAGATAGCAAGGGAACTTGGTGAAGCCTTCCTGAAGCCCCATCAAGAAGGCCACCATCTTGAAATCGCCAATGACCAGCTGAATTGGTCGTACTTCAGTGCACTCAGCAGGATTTTGACGTTCTGGTACTCTTCTTTCATGTGCACTGAATGAGCCAGAGGAATCGAGGGCCACTGCTTGTGTTGTGCAGTAAAACAGCCTTGAGGCTTTTAGATGAAACTGTCGATGAAGAGCCGCCAGTCAGAGGTGTTGCAGGGAATGCCCACAGCGTCGAAGAGTCCTCTGATGTCATGGCAGTAGCACAACCCATCTCTAAGAGTGAAGAACACTGAAAAGCCGCGATGCCGCTTCCTCTGGGAAGTAATTCGAACGCTGTCGTCCAGTAAGTCCCACTGCTTCAGTCTGGAAATGAGCAGCTCGGCGTTGGACTTTGTCAAGGCCATTTCCCTGATGAGGTCGTTGATGTCCTCTTGGTTGGGGTAGTAGGGGCACCTTTCACCGGCCACCCGGCGTCGACGGCGCGCAGCAGATGACGCACCTTGCTCCTCCTCGAATCATCATAGCTTGCTTCTTCTGCTGGACAAGATTGATCTCTCAAGGGAGGCTGTGGCACAGGTAGGTCCGTCGCGTTATGGGAAACAGGTGCAATAGATGACGGAATGTCAGGGTAATCAATGGGAGGCGCATTCTTCCCCTTTCTTCGTTTTGTTGGGTCCACCATACAGAAATAGCAGTCCGTGAGATGGTCTGAGGGCTCACGCCAGACACGGGGGATAGCGAAACGCATTGCCCTCTTCTTTCCTCTAAACCAACCTCAAGAGTGCGGCGGAAGTAGTCACAGATGACATGTGGTGCCCAGCGTTTGTCTTGGTCACCGACTGGCATTCCGAAGTAGGCATGATAGGCTTCCTTTGCACGGGTGCAACTGTCCAAGCAGTGTTTTTTAGCCGTCTTTGCGAAGAACTCGCCGCACACGTAGCAGAAGGAATCCGCCGGGTATTTGCAACCACGAGCAGCCATAACAGTAACTTCGTCACACGTCACACATCTGAAAAAGTAAAAAATAATGGATTAATTTAACCCTATATGGACATAATTCTTATTTTGTCTTAAAATTTTTTTTACCTATATTAAACATTCATTTAGAGTACTTTGAACATAAATATGTGATTTTTAATGTAATATATATATATATATAATAATATATATATAAATAATATATATATATAATATATATAATAATATAATAATATATATAATACAAATTGGACAACCTTATACCACGTGGCAAAGAAGGCATGGATGTGAGAGCCATCAATATTGTTACGTTTCAATAAAATATTCTAGTGCTCAGTTTATCAGAATTGTTTTATATTACTTCAGCCACTCTAAACAACATATATTGGGCAATAAAAAAATTATTCAACTTACCTTTAATCAAATAAAGTGATAAAAAATAAAAAACGAACTGCGTAACCATACACTTTTACTTCTACTGACGCACTAACTTATTTTTTTCATTAAAGCTCGGTTTTCTGCAGTAGGAGTTGCCAATTCGTGATATAAACTCCTTGAACCGTTACAAATTTGACGATATCGTCATTTAAGTTAAAATGTACTTGTTTCGGTAAATATATAGTAAATTTTGAAGCGTTTACAGATCTGTCGCAGATGTCCATATAGGGTTAAAAAATAATAATATTCTTATTTCAACAAAATCGATGTACTGACAACAAACCCGAAGTTTAAAATCACTGACAGCTTTTTTCCAGTGATTTGAAGCATAATGAATCAGAAAATAAAGGTTATTGCCCAGAAACAAGGAAAATTTTTTGTTTTGTTACACGGTGTTATGTTTGTATCAGGTGAATTCATTAATCATTGTTGGCAACACTGCACGTCGATTCGGCTGCATCTACCATACATTGGTTATATGAGTCAATTGAACATGGCAGCTCGACTGGAGCAGTGCCCTGTCATTTCTGCAACGATATTCCGAGTCTGTCAGTGGTCAAGAATTTCTCGAGCGCATTGTCATAGGAGACGAGACATGGGTTCATCACCGTACTCCGGAAACAAAACGTGCCAGCATGGAATGGAAACACCCTGGGTCCCCGCGACCAAAGAAGTTCAAGAGTGTGAGGTCCACTGGCAAAGTGATGGATACCGTGTTTTGGGAGGACCACAAAGGCGTTTTGCTCGCAGACTTCATGCAAAAAGGCACAACAATCAATGCAGCTGTATATTGTTCAACACTGGAACGTTTACGAACGGCCATTAAACGTAAACGTCCTGGACTGCTCCGTATGGCAGAGCACTATTCCAGTCAAGCTATCATGTTCAACTGACTCATATAACCAATGTACGGTAAATGGCAACCGAATCGACGTGCAGTGTTGCCAACAATGATTAACGAATTCACCTGATACAAACATAATCAATGTAGGTCCTTTAGTTACAAAATTATACGCCTTGTAAACTTATTTTCTGACGGCCCCTTGTAGCTATCGATTGATATTTAATTTACTATGCTTTTGTACCAAAATAGAAAATTAAAAGGCAAAAATGTCTATTTTTTAAAAAAAAATTCCTACAGTTTATCTCGAAAGAGATTTAGAGAATAGGTGTTACCGCCACCTGTGAAGCATCATCCTAATGCAGCTTCGCGGCAATGGGCCTTGGAATATATTTGAGACTCACAATATTTCCAAGGTGGGAACAACTCAAGAGATTGAACATTTAATGCCAGCTCTTGAGCCCCATCGTTTTTTTTTATTCAACAAACATACAATACCTTCCTTCAACAGAAAAATTTACTTAGTAAAGCAAATGAATGAATGAAATAAAATGTGAATACTGATAATGATTGAAGCTATTCTAGCAGTTGGACTAAGGAACTCTTTTTAAAAGATGGCAACAAACTTCTTTGATATTCCACAACTTGCAGGAGTTGTCTTTGTTTTTCATCTGTTGTAATGCAATTTTCGAAATCTTCAATTAATTGTACTCTACGCTCGGCCGCAGCATTAACAACCTTAACATTGTGTACAAAATTAGAAATTTGAATAAAATCTCTGTCCTCTTTCCATGTTTTAACAGGTTTATTTAACCATTTTCCATTGCTATGTAGAACATAAAAAAAAACAATTTTGGTCCAGCTAGGGAAGCTAGTTTGATCGATTTATTGATCAAAGGAAATACTGGTTTGCCACTTTGGCATACGAGCTGTTTTTATCATTTCTATGTGATCTAATAATTTCTGTAGCAATGTTTTTTTCTTTTCATCAGATATACGTAAAGAAAATAATGAAAATGGAATAAACTCCTCAGTTAGGTACCACCAATGGTGTTCGAATATCTTGATTGTATGATGAGCTACATTTCTGTCCATGGTGCTTTGAGCCATGGTTGGATACATAAAGCAGTGAATAAGTAGACCTCCTCTAAGTGTTTCACATATTCTTCAGAATAATCCATTTGTTTGCTGAATGTCAGCATTTTAACAGAATAGAGAATAGTTGTCATCCAGCGAGCATTATGAATTGCTCCCGGACGGAGCCAACGAACTCCGTTAGGTGGTATATGTCCTAGAATTTGGGGAACAACTTCTGCGCATTCTCTATGATCATTCCTGAGAAATATGTTTCCGGTATCTGTGTCGCTTAACATCTCCTTCAAAACTTGGGTTACTCGTTACATCTTTGATTTCATCTGTCTATTTGTAATTTTCAAAGTCGTATAAGGTTTTGTGACGTCTAATGTCTTTCATTTATCTCGAAACTGCTTAAATAACACATTTTCTAGGCCTGTGGTAGTGCCAAATACAAATATTTGAGTAAATGCAGCGGCCAAGACTCTTTCGTAAATGTGATGTCTACATGCAAGTCACATTACCTTCATTTCTAGGAGCTCTTCTAAAATGATGCAGGCTCAATTTATCCAACCTGTATTAGACGCTGTTGTATCAAAAGCAGTGCACAAATGTTTTGGTCCAAGTTCCAATCTTTTGCAGCATTAAATGCGGCGTTTGATTGCATTTTACCAGAAGAATTTGGAATAATTAGTATAGCAAGAACTTTTCCCTCAGGTACTGAAGGGGTCCCTGACGTAATTATTGCTAGCCTTTCTCCCGTTTCCCCACTGTTATCAGAAACGAGCTTCCCATCACAGTGTAGAGCACAATGTTCAGGTGGTATAAACTTTTCTTTGACAATTTTGGCTTTTTCAATTTTGCTTTTAATCCCTTGCCTGTGTATCGTTGATTTTGATAAAGTGATATCGCTCAGGTCTTTATCGCACTGACTCGCAATAACAGCAGCAAACCCCGTTCTTTGGCGAACAGAAAGGTTAAGACGATCTACCATACTTGAAACAATAGGATTCTCTACAATATTTTTTTTCTTTTGCATGAGGATTTTGGTGGAGGAGGCGTATAATCCTCATCTCTAGGATATGATGTACTTGGAAATTGGAATAGGATTTGGTTTATTAGGAATCGCTATTTCTCCTTCAATACCTGTTTTGAAGGTCATGCTGAGTTTTTCCTGTCTCTCCAGTTCCTTCTCTTTAAGTAATTTTTCACGCTCCACTCATTTCACGTGACTCTCAAACTTGTTTTGATTATAGCTTTTATCTATTGATCCTAAGCAAAGCTTTTTGGGTCCTCTTTGGACTATTAGAAACTCTACTGTATATCTTGCTGCTTTGTTACCGAAGTTCTTAATGAATCTTTTTTATGATTTCTATGGTATTTTGAGAATAAATATCAAATAACTCCTTTAATTCCTTCACGAAAGATGGTCTCTTCTTTGTTCTTTCTTCGTGTGTTTTGTTTTTCGAGAAGTATTCATATTGCTTTATCAATTGTTCTACTTGTTTTCTCGGATGGCGGCTTTTGGAAGGATCTTGCATGTGATACGGGCTCAATCCCAAAATTTTTTAACTTTTCTTAGTACTTCTTGGATCACATATGACAGTGATTTCTTTTTCATAGGTCCTCTTGGTAAAAATGGATAGTGACTTAAGACGTCACCATTATATGACAAAAGAGACTTTTCCTGAGGTTCCAAATTGTGAATTAAGTTTATGAGAAGCCAATCTTCTAGCTTATCCGTGGTACGAGTTTCAACTTTTACCGAACAAATCTAAGTCTAACAAATCTAATCTGAAATTTGTATCATAATTATATCATAAACCATATCATAATCATAAATCTGAAAATAAATAGAAGTACAGTTAGTACACAGACACACATATGCTGTGCAGCTGTAATACAGTATATTGATCTGTATATAAAATTTAATAATGATCAAGCACGTAATAAACCTGTAAATCCAAGTCACATAATAAAATAGAACACCTGTTCATGTTTTCACACACACACACACACACACACTACGAGTCATTCGTTCGTTCGCAGTCGCAAGCCCTCGACTTACTTCTCTCCGCTTTTGCCTGCAGTTGTGAGCGCCTGGCTTGAATTTTGCCAGTTTAATTTAAAACATACTGCGTTATTCGTGTCTTGGCCTACGTAATAAAAAATAATTGTCCTATATTTTGTTGCCGCATTATTCGCGCATCGCACTATCAAAAGCCGCGTTATCAGCGTATTCAACTGTATTGCATTACAACATGGATTAGCCTAAAGAAATAAAACATCTATTAGATGTCATTCAAAAAAAAGCTCGCGAACTCCCTCAAATAATGATAACAGACAAGATCACACTGTCCCCATTTCTAAAGAGTTAGGGTTGCGTCATAGCCAATGTCCGTAATACCGCTTCCCGTTAATCCGCGAAGTTAAGCGACAGTGGGTCGGATAGTAGTTGGATGGGAGACCGTCCTCCACGTCCAGACTGTGCAGCGACTCGTGTTCCGAACCCACGTAAAGCTGTAGGGGCCCTTCGTTGTATGACCTTGGATGTTGCGAAGGACGTTGAACAACAATATCATTACATTTCTAAAGAGCTAAATAGTTTAAAACTAAATGACCTTTACAAATTCACTGTTGCTGTCAATAAGTTATCAATAAAAATCAACATACCTCACCCATTCAAAGACCAATCACCCCTCATCAAATACGTCATCAGTAAAGATTTTATACACAAACCAAACTACAATGGTAACAGACGTATGGAATGCAACTCCTATAAATGTCGCGTGGGTTTCATCATTAAATGTATTTCGCGTATCACTAAAAAAAGTACTAATATAAAAGTTCATTACTGTAATTATTACTTAATTAATTAAGTCGTTATTTTATAATTAATTATGTAAAATGTGGTTCCCTTAAATCATATCCGATCTCATTTTTCATTAAGCTTCATTTATTTCAGTATATAACTAATCATTTTACTTAAAATTAATGTCTCATGCAGTAATTATGGGTGTGCAAAACTGTGTAATCAAGCAATTTGCCAACGATTTCTGTAAATTTTTATCTTTCGTTTAGGTCTATTATTATTATTATTATTATTATTAACTTGTAGATAGTGAGGTTTCTTCTTCCTTTTCCCTTCTGTTCTCCTGTATCAGATTTCCTGACGTTTTTTCATATACTGTGAATATCTTCAGAGTTTCCTCGTTAGTGATTCCCCTTGGAGCAAAACAACACACACACACACACACACACACACACACACACGTTTCTATTCATATATATATATATATATATATATATATATATATATATATATATATATACACAAACCTCGTTAACCTCATTAGGGTTCCGTGAGTCGGTCTTTCTTCACATGAAGGTCAAGCTGGTGGTCCTGCCTCTAGTCCTGGCTTGGTGGAGGAGCGAGTTGCTCTCTTGCGCTCTCCACCGTACATATCCAGGTATACCCGCTCATCTGGTACCGTCCTGGGCCAGGTATCTAGTCTTCTCTTGAAGACTTCAACTTTAACCCCTGTAACGTTTCTGAGGTCCTTTGGAAGCTGGTTGAAAATTCTTCGCCCCTGACAACCAAGCTATTTTCCTTCAGAGTTGAGGAAGTCCCTTGTCGGGATTTTAATTTGGGAACACTACACATTCTGCCTTTCCTATTTTCCAGCGTTGTTTGGATGGTAATTGGGTTTAGTTTGAGGTTTGGTCCCAGTTTTTTCGATAATTTTCCATATATAGATTATGGTATACCTTTCTCTTCTTCTTTCCAGGGAGTATAGATTAGTTTACGTAGTCTTTCCAGTAGTTGAGTTCTTTGCAGCCATCAATCTTGGCTGTGAAATGTCTCTCAGCCTATGCGTTTCTGCTAGTTTATTAATTTCTTCCTTTTTATATGGGGACGTCAAACCTGAGCAGTATTCAAGTTTTGGTATGATCAGTGTTCTCAGCAGGAAAATCATTACTGTCTTGTACCTCCTTTTGAACGTTCTTAGTACCTGGCCCGCGACTCTTTTTGCTTTGTTTATTGCTATCTGATTTTGTGTCTCGAATTTGGCATCATCGGTCATTACTCTTTATTACCCCAAGTCGACGATTTCGTGCTTCTCTGAATTTCTTGTCTATCTGGAGCATAATATGCAGTTTGTTTAAGTCCTCATTTCTTCCATATCTCAAGAGTTAAAATTTCTCGGTGTTAAATGTCATATTGTTGTCTTCTGACCATGTGAATATTTGTTCGTGTCCCTCTGCAAGGCCTCCACTTCATTTGCATTGCTGATTTTTCTGCTGATCTTTGTATCGTCGTCCGCAAAGGATGTTGCTATACTGTTGCTGTTAACTCCACTTTCTATGTCTGTTAGCATGATAATGAACAGAAGTGGGGCCAGCACTGTACCTTGTGGTACTAAGCTGCGTACTTCTGGTTCTGATGATGATACACCTTGAATTTTGACCACCTGTAGTCGTTTTCTAAGGAAGTTGTAGATCCATTTCCCCACTTTGCCTGTTCCCATACGTTTAATTTTATGTGCTATTATATCATGATCGCATTTGTCGAAAGCTTTAGCAAAATCCGTGTATATGACATCATAGTTTTTGTTGCCTTCAAGTGCATCTAGGATATTGTTATAATGCTCTATAAGTTGTGATAGGCATGATCTTCCTGATCGGAATCCGTGCTGATTTTCGTTGAATCTTTCCAATGTCTCCAAGAAGTCATAGATTTTCTCTCTGACTATTCTTTCAAATATTTTGGTGAGGTGGTCCGTCAAGGACACTACGCCATTACCCCACCCCTCTCCCCCATTACCCCACTCACAAAAGTAAAAACGCCATTACCCCCACCCTTCTCCCCATTACCCCCACCCCCACTCCCCCAATTACCTCCCCCCTCCCCCACACACAAAAGTAAAAAACGCCATTACCCCCATTACCCCCACCCCTCGATTCTCTCCAGTTTTTCTTGTATTACTTTCCTGGCATTGTTGTCTCCGCAATTTGCTAACTTCGTCGCTACTCTCTTTCTTTTGCGGAATATTCTTCTCTTTTGCCTCTCAGCCTGTCTGTTTGTCTGTTTGTCTTTGTGAAATTTATCCGGGAAGTAATGGTAAAAGGGTGGGGTAATGGGGAGGGGTGGGGGTAATGGGGGACGGGGTTAGCTCCTAAGTTGAATAAAGGGGGGTTTAGGTACCCGGAGGGTAGCTAACCTTAACCCGGGCAACGCCGGGTACCCAGCCCAGTAATAATAATAATAGAAAGTCGATATCAGCCTATGTCTTTATAAAGGATTTACATTTAATTTCCAATATTGTGAATAGTTTTTTATTTTCAGTACCGAGTTTCTTAATAATAATTCTAGATAAGAATTTGCAGTATGCTAAGAATACTGTCTTCATTTTTTCTTCTGCTGACGTGTTTCGTTCATATATGATACTTTGAACATCTTCAGAGTTTTATACATAATTTTAAAGTAAAAGGGTTATATATATATATATATATATATTTTTTTTTATTGTAAATTTTATACAGTTTCAAATTAATTTAAGAATATTCGAAAGTTACAGGACACGTAAACTACAGGACATGTAAATTGGTACACCACATGATGTTGCTTATCAACATCATGTGGTGTACCAATTTACATGTCCTGTAATTGACTGTACGTCGACTTACATTGGTTACACCACAAACCACATTAAAGAGAGAGCATACCAACATAAATATCGTCCAAGTAAAATTAACGAACATTACAGAGTAGATCATAAAATATTAAATTTAAAAAATATCACAAAACTTTCAAATCTTATACTCATCACATAACGTACAAAAACTAAAAATTGCCGAAGCCTTTTACATTAAAATGAAAAACCCGAAAATTAATATAAAATTTAATGAACTTTCGAATATTCTTAAATTAATTTGAAACTGTATAAAATTTACAATCAAAATATATATATATAACCCATTTTACTTTAAAATTATGTATAAAGCTCTGAAGATGTTCAAAGTATATGAAAGAAACGCGTCAGTAGAAGAAAAAATGAAGACAGTATTCTCAGCATACTGCAAATTCTTATCTAGAATTATTATTAAGAAACTCAGTACTGAAAATAAAAAAAACTATTCAGAATATTAGAAATTAAATGTAAATCCTTTATAAATAATAATAATAATAATAATAATAATAAAATTGTTGCTACACTATATATATATATATATATATATACACACACACACACACATGTATGTATATATATATATATATATATATACACGAAACAAGGGCCATCGCATGCTTCACAGAAACATCTTAAAGACTGCCAAGGAAACTGCGATAACTGCGAACACTGTATCGATAAGAAAGAATTACATATTGATGGATTCAACTTACTAAGAGCGGATAGAACAACGAGACGTAAAGGTGCTGTGCTATTTATATACAAGAGAGGCATATGACAGAGACGGTTATAAGTAAATCCAAAAGTTTCGTGGGCCATATGTGATCTGATTTCTTCCCAATTTATGGTCTTCGAGTTTAAGTTAAAAGCCCCAAATTTGCTTCTTCCTTCCGTATGTGTATTATCTTTTAAAGTTATCGCCATATTTGTTGATAACTCGATTATATTGTGGTCTGAGATAATAGTTGGAGTTATTTTTATATCGGCAATCAAATTCGTGTTATTTGTGAATACCAGATCTAGGCAATTATTTTTCCTGGTATTTTCTGTTATCTTCTATGTCAGCATAAATTCGTTTGTGAGAGCCATCAGCATTTTTGCTCGCTCCTGGTCCTCTCTTGCGCCCCCCTTATCTCGCTGTATAAATATATTTCTACCCACCTTTTTGTATTTTATAAATAAGAAATTAAAATCGCCGCAGTGTATTACATTAGGGGATGAAGAGTTTACGGACTTTATTAGTGTTCTGATATCATCAATGGCATCCGAAAATTTTTCATTTGGAGAGTTTGGAGGTCTATAGATGACTATCAGTACCACGTTTAGTTTCTCTATTTTCACTGCAAGGGGTTCCACGAAACTGTTGGATTTACTTATAACCGTCTCTGTCATATGACTCTTGTATATAAATAGCACAGCCACCTTTACGTCTCGTTGTTCTATCCGCTCTTAGTAAGTTGAATCCATCAATATGTAATTCTTTCTTATCGATACAGTGTTCGCAGTTATCGCAGTTTCCTTGGCAGTCTTTAAAATGTTTCTGTGAAGCATGCGATGGCCCTTGTTTCGTATATATATATATATATATATATATAGTGTAGCAACAATTTTATTATTATTATTATTATTATTATTATTTATAAAGGATTTACATTTAATTTCCAATATTCTGAATAGTTTTTTATTTTCAGTACTGAGTTTCTTAATAATAATTCTAGATAAGAATTTGCAGTATGCTAAGAATACTGTCTTCATTTTTTCTTCTGCTAACACCTTTCGTTCATATACTTTGAACATCTTCAGAGCTTTATACATAATTTTAAAGTAAAATGGGTTATATATATATTTCTTGATTGTAAATTTGATACAATTTCAAATTAATTTAAGAATATTCGAAAGTTCATTAAATTTTATATTAATTTTCGGTTTTTTCATTTTAATGTAAAAGGCTTCGGCAATTTTTAGTTTTTGTATGTTATGTGATGAGTATAAGATTTGAAAGTTTTGTGAGATATTTTCTAACTTTAATATTTTATGATCTACTCTGTAATGTTCGTTAATTTTACTTGGACGATATTTATGTTGGTATGCTCTCTCTTTAATGTGGTTTGTGGTGTAACCAATGTAAGTCGACGTACAGTCAACTACACGACATGTAAATTGGTACACCACATGATGTTGCTTATCAGGGTTTTTGCTACGTGTCGAAAAATGGCTTGATAACTTTTTGTTTTTATAGTATATGTTAACATTGATAGTTTTTCTTTATCCATTGGTTTTATAAAAAAACTATCAATGTTAACATATACTATAAAAACAAAAAGTTATCAAGCCATTTTTCGACACGTAGCAAAAACCCTGATAAGCAACATCATGTGGTGTACCAATTTACATGTCCTGTAGTTGACTGTACGTCGACTTACATTGGTTACACCACAAACCACATTAAAGAGAGAGCATACCAACATAAATATCGTCCAAGTAAAATTAACGAACATTACAGAGTAGATCATAAAATATTAAATTTAAAAAATATCTCACAAAACTTTCAAATCTTATATACTCATCGCATAACGTACAAAAACTAAAAATTGCCGAAGCCTTTTACATTAAAATGAAAAAAACGAAAATTAATATATAATTTAATGAACTTTCGAATATTCTTAAATTAATTTGAAATTGTATCAAATTTACAATCAAGAAATATATATCGGGTGGCCACAAAAAACTTTACTTAATTGAAAGTTTAATAACTGCAACAATTCAAAACTTATGCGATTGAGATTTTGCACACATTAACAGATGCATATAATCTATAACTGCTGGAATTTTCAAATATGATGATTCTATAGTTTTGTTACAGTGAACAATTTAAAAGCATATGTCTAAAAATAGCATGCCTGTGTGCATCTATCACGTACGTGCGCTAGCGTAGGCTAAACCTAATGTAGCGTAGTATGACACTCGCGCTGGCGTAGGCTAAACCTAATGTGAATTTGCTTTCTTTTATTTTTCCGCTAAAACCCCGCCAGCATGACGTTAAGTAAAAGTGATAAAGCCATCATAGAAGCATGTGTCAAGGAAAAAGGTTGGAATGGAAATAGGATTGTCCGAGAATTCTCCGCAAAGAACTGGACTCGTCAAAGTGTTTATAACTTAATAAGAAAGATAAAGGATACTGGATCAACAGCTAGAAAACCCGGCAGCGGCAGGCCCGAAAGTGTTTCAACAGAAGAAAATAAGGCTGCCGTGGAGGAACTGATTCAATCCCAGGAGAATACACCAGGAACTCATCGCTCCCAGAGACAGATTGCGTACGACCTTGGGATTTCTCGCTCCTCTGTACAAGGGATTGTAAAACGTTTGAAATTGAAGGCCTACAAGAGAATTCGAGTTTCTCGGCGTGATCAGAATGTAAGACAGCGTAGAAAGACCCGCTGTAAATCCCTATATGAACGCTACTCAGCTGAAGACGTGCAAAAAGTTGTGTTTACAGACGAAAAGGATTTCACGTTGGAGGTGGCCAAAAACAGGCAAAATGACAGGGTTTATGGTTCAAGGAAAAAGGACATTCCTCCCTCCAGGCTTTATCATGAAACCTCACGATTCAGCAGAAAAGTAATGGTATCGGCGGGAATTTCATGGAAGGGGAAAACACGAATTCATTTTATTGCCACAAACGAAACTAAAGTTAACTCTGAGCGCTACATCAACCTGTTAGATAATGGGTTACTTCCTGATTGTCGTCAGCTGTATCCTGATGAGGCCTACATTTTCCAGCAAGATGGGGCACCCGCCCATACAAGCCGAGCGACCCAAAATCATCTAGAGCAAGAGACCCCTAATTTCATCAAAAAGGATGAATGGCCGCCTCAGTCTCCCGACTGTAATCCGATGGACTATTCAGTATGGGATTCCCTCATGGTGAAGGTTTACGACAGCCAGAAAGACAAATTCACCGAAGATGAACTTAAGGAGAAAATCAGTAGAGCATGGGAGGATATCACCTTAGATGAGGTTCGAAAGTGCATCTCCTCGTGGAAGAAGCGATTGAGGGCAGTTTACCAACAGGGAGGTGGTCACATTGACCATTTGTTTAAGTAAATTTTGTTAAGTTCAAATTCATTTTCTTCGGCATGCTATTTTTAGACATATGCTTTTAAATTGTTCACTGTAACAAAACTATAGAACCTACATATTTGAAAATTCCAGCAATTATAGATTATAACCATCTGTTAATGTGTGCCAAAGCTCAATCGCATAAGTTTTGAATTGTTGCAGTTATTAAACTTTGAATTAAGTAAAGTTTTTTTGTGGCCACCCGATATATAACCCATTTTACTTTAAAATTATGTATAAAGCTCTGAAGATGTTCAAAGTATATGAACGAAACGCGTCAGCAGAAGAAAAAATGAAGACAGTATTCTTAGCATACTGCAAATTCTTATCTAGAATTATTATTAAGACACTTAGTACTGAAAATAAAAAACTATTCAGAATATTGGAAATTAAATGTAAATCCTTTATTATTATTATTACTAGTACAGTTCCCGTCACTTCGCTGACGGTTAGACAGGCTAAACTACAAAAAAAAGAACCCAGCCGTGAAAATTTTGAGCTTCACATTGTGTCAACATTTCTGAATCTGGTATCTCCCAAAACCTCCTCACCCCCATTCATACAACTTGGGGGCTAACCCCCTCCCCCATTACCCCCACCCCTCCCCATTACCACACCCATCCCCCATTACCTCCACCCCCACCCTTCCGCCCACCCTTCCCCCCACTCCCACCCTTCCCCCACCCTCACCCTTCTCCCATTGCTAAACTACAGAAAAGAACACAGTCATGAAAATCTTGAGCTTCACATTGCCGCCCGTAATACAATTTCTGAATTTTTTTTACAATTTCTGCATTTTTTCTCACAATTTTTTCTCACAATTTCTGAAAGTGTGACGGACGGACAGACAGACGGACGGACAGCTCTCATTATAGTATAGATTACTAGTACAGTTCCCGTCACTTCGCTGACGGTTAGACAGGCTAAACTACAAAAAAAGAACCCAGCCGTGAAAATTTTGAGCTTCACATTGTGTCAACATTTCTGAATCTGGTATCTCCCAAAACCTCCTCACCCCCATTCAACTTGGGGGCTAACCCCCTCCCCCATTACCCCCACCCACACCCTTCCTCCAACCCCCACCCACACCCTTCCTCCAACCCCCACCCTTCCCCCGTTGCTTAACTACAGAAAAGAACACAGTCATGAAAATCTTGAGCTTCACATTGCCGCCCGTAATACAATTTCTGAATTTTTTTTACAATTTCTGAATTTTTTTCTCACAATTTTTTCTAACAATTTCTGAAAGTGTGACGGACAGACAGACGGACAGCTCTCTTATTATAATATAATAGATTATTATTATTACGGGTGGCAATGTGACGCTTAATTGGGGGGGGGGGGGGCTTACTGGGGGTTCAATTGTTTGGTCAATAAAACTGTAGTCATGAAAATCTTAAGCTTCACAAACGTATTCTGTAATTCCACCATAAGTGAACTGTATACATTGGGGCACAGAAAGTTTTTTTAACAAGCCCGACCTATACCCAATTAGTCCATGGTTTCATAAAACTTCATACACTTTTCTGAGAGAAAGCCGACCGGTCAACAAATTCACGAAAGAACGCAGCCATAATGAATTTGAACTTTGCATCTGTTTTTAAGCCAATAAGTCAAAACTTGTGAAATTACATCTAAAATTTAAGTATTTCGTGAGATGAATTTAAGTGTTAAACTTTTACTTAAAAATTTTTCTTCTAAATCTTTTGTATGAAAATTTTGACATGATTTAGTATCAGTGTGGTCTGACTATACAATTATATGGGCTTTGTTTCTGAAACTTTTATTTTATACCCTATTCACAGCAATTCCATTTATTAGGAGAAAGCGGATCAACGTGTATTGCGAAGCATGAAGGCTTTAGGGAAACTGTGAACTTCGGAATAAAAAAAGAGATTGTCTTTTTTCTCTTTCATCATCATCATCATCAGAATTAGTGTGCACTTAATATTATAAGAAAATTACGTTGTAAAATATTACACACACTACATATAGCTTTTCTGTGTAATAAGTTCAAAAGTTTTTTATCGAGTTTCTTGCAACAAAAATTTGTTTTGGTATAACGATTGGCCTATTTCCTCTATAAAAATATGGACTACATAAAAAAAATAAACTATACCCAAGATAAAGTGTGGGCAGAGTCTAGTATAATTTACCAAGCCTCCTCATCTCATTCATGAGTTGTCATACTGAAATGAATATACGATACAGTACTACCTTGAACATTGTTGTTTTGAACATCGTCGTTTTACGCTTTCGTCGTTGCTATGCTTGTGACTAAGATTTACATCATCGTCGTCTTGGTTTTGCTATTTCGTCGTCTTACGTCAGGTCAGGCAGCATCACCATTCCCCACCCTTCCCCATTTTCATGTTTAATAAAAGGTTTGAATTGAACAGTAGACAAATGTGTTGCTTAAAAATAATTTCCAATTTAATTTTTTCGTTCGTATTATAAATTTTCGTGTTTAAATAAAAGGTTTGAATTGAACAGTTTCTTATTGATGTTTTTTCCTGTGATTGAGCTGTTAAAACGAGTGTATTTGTACTCTATTTGTAATGCAAAAATCCTTATTTCCCATAGGTTACATCCCTTGAACATCGTCGTTTTGAATATCGTCGCCTTTTCCAGGAACGCATTAGCGATGATGTTCGAGGTATTGCTGTACTCTACAACATACTATTACTACCATACTCTACACAACTTTTTATCTCTCGGAAAGTAATGAAAAGTTATATTGCTTCTTTTACTACTTCTTCTTCTTCTTCAGCCCCCAGGTAGGCTAGTCAGCCTGTCAGTGGAGCTAGCCTCCTTCGCCACTCCGCCCTGTCCAGCAGCACTCCCGTTTCTTCGAACTCTTGCATGCTGGTTAAGTCGTATCTTCGCACGCTCTCCTCCACTTCGTCCCTCCATCTCCTTCTCGGTCTCCCTCGCTGTATTCTGCCATTCCCTGGTCTCCACTCCCAGCACCTCATCGCAGTTCTCCCCTCCTCCATTCTCTCCAAGTGGCCCAACCATCTCAATTTGGCAACTGTCGATTTTTCTCAAAATCAGCGTTACTCCCACATTGACTCTTATTTCTTCATTCCTTATCTTATCTCTTCGCGTCTTTCTCAGAATAGTCCTCAGTGGTCTCATTTCTGCCGCCTGAATTCTGCTTCGATTTGTCATGCGCATTTTCCAGTGTTCCGACCCATAAATCAGTATTGGTGTTAAAACTGTTTCGAAGATTATTTTCTTAGTCCCAAGGGGCATATGTTCATCTCTCAGTAGCGGGTATAACATTCCGACATTTTTACTAAACTTTGCAATTCTTTCAGTTATTTCTTGTATATTACCGCTTTCTTTAGTAAACATACTCCCTAGATATTTAAATTTTTCAACATTTCTTATTTCCTTATCTCCTATTTGAACTCCGAATTCTCCTTCGTCTCTTCGACATACAGTTAATATTTCTGTCTTTTCTACATTCATTTCCATTCCCCCTCCTTCAAACATTCATTCCAATCAATTAAAGCTTGTTCTATATCTTCTCTCTCTGTCGTCCAGAATGCTATGTCATCCGCATATGCCATTATTCCATTATTATTATTCATTTCATGACGTCGCTTGAAACTTGCAATTACTGTGTCCATGTAGGCTATAAACAGGAGTGGTGATATAACACTACCCTGCTTCACCCCTGTTCTTGCTTCAAACCACTCGTCATTTTTGTGTCCAGTCCTTACTTTGCATTCGCTAACTTGATGCAAACTTTTCAAAGCCCTAAGAAGTATCCCCCTTACCCCATAAATCTCCTCCAAACATCTCCACATTCTTCCTCTGGGCACTGTATCGAATGCTTTTTCAAGATCTATGAATATTACATAGATGTTAGTATTAAATTCCCATGCGTTTTCTATAACAGAACTGAGGCCAAAAATAAGATCTACCGTACTTCTATCTTTCCGATAACCATGCTGTTCCTCTCCCAACCTTGCTTCAATTATTTGCCTTGCTCTTTTTTCTCTTATTCTTTCATAAAGTTTTGTTATATGATTAATAAGCGATATTCCCCTATAATTCTCACGTGTACCTGAGTCACCCTTTCCTTTATATATTGGAACGATGATTGTTTTTCCCCAATCACAGGGGACTTGACCTTCTCTCCAATGTTTATTCAACAGGTTTCGAATTTGTTCTTTCATGGCTTCGCCTCCCTCCTTTATAAGTTCAATCGGAAACTCGTCCACTCCCATTGACTTTCCACTCTTCATTTTATTAACAGCCTCTTCCATTTCTTCTCTGGTAATAATTACCTGTTCTGCTAATTCCTGGTATATTCCATCCAGGGCCGTAACTAGGGTTTAGAAATTAGTGAGGTCCAGATTTTTTTCGAGCGCGGCGGGACGAGCAAAATTCAGACCAAAATGACATCTACAAACACAACCCAAGCTATACACTAAACACAAAACCCTTGTCTATAATTAAATACTGTACAAAGGGACCTGTTAGCAAAAATACTTTTATTAAAGCTGCAGCAATACTTCACGGTTCAGTCTTTTTTTTTTTTAGGAAATAATTACCGAGGTCCGGACCTCGGTGACCTCATAGGTAGTTACGGCCATGATTCCATCTGCTTCCTCCACTTCTTCTTCTGCATCTCCATTCAATAGAAACAATATGTAAATAATCCTGGCCCTAATGCGAAATTACCAGCCATTCCAAACGTGCACCCATCTGCCACGACCTCATACAGTCATACTTCATACTGGTGAATGAAATTTGTAATTTCTGTAGTTCAGTTCAGAGGGCGCTGCGAGTCAATTTCTGGATGTACGTTTATCAATGAAATTAACTTTTATGACAAGACTTGGTAAATTATATTCAGGGCTCGAATTGAGGGGGGATGAGGGGGATGGTATCCCCCTTATTAACTCAAAATCAAATAACCATCCCCTTGTTATCTAAATAAAATACGCTTTATCAACAATCTAATTTTGACTAAAGCACAGAAAGTGAAATAAAATATCTCTGTATTACGTGTTTTGGTTTATTGAAAGACTAATATATCTACAAGTTTTTATGTGACTTAACTGGTTTAAAATAAATATGCTATGGTCATATAATGTGTTATGATTAACGGAAGGGAACCGGTAGGGGGTGGGATTGTGATTAAAATGGACTTTATCATGGTATTTCAAAATATAAGTTCCAAGTCAGGTGTCATAATTTACTTTCATGGAAAAATATGGAAATCGCTATAAAAACATGATTTTGCTGCATATCTTTCTCTGAAAAGTCACCAGAATGTAGGATTATGCAGTTACATTTTTAAAATTTTCACGAGGCCATGCTCTCCTGTTAATTAGTTAATTTGAAGGATCTGAATGACCGCCTTTTCCTGTGGATTGAGGACATATAGACGTAAAAGGGGAAAAATGAGTGAAAGAGTTTGGATAGACTAGAACAAGTTAAAGAACATAGTCCCTTTGAACAATCGGTGGAACTTCATCGGAACCAGGAATTCTGTCAGTTTTGAGTTTTGTAAGAACCTCTATCACAGTGTCTTCCGGAATATAAATAGCTGAAATTTGGTTTATTCAATAGTTATGAGGATAGTGTCGTAAGTTGTCTGAGAGTATACTATATACAGTATATATATATATATATATATATATATATATATATATATATATACAGGCCCGGATTTAGCTATAGGCGAACTAGGCGATCGCCTAGGGCCTCGCGCCAAAGGGGGCCTCGCTCAAGCCGTTTTGCGCGTTCTGTTCAAGTGATATTAATGATTTAGAACTCTATGAAGAACTTAAAGTACCTTGCAGGTTTATACCTGAGAAAACAGATCTCGGAAATGCCCTTGTTTATATAGTGCAAAAACAACTAAGTGAGATTTATCCTAATGTTTATGTTGCACTTCGAATAGTATTAACCATCCCCAGTTACTGTTGCTTCGGCTGAAAGAAGTTTCTCGCGTCTCAAACTTATTAAAACATATTTGCGTTCCACCATGTCTCAAGCGAGATTGCAATCATTAGCTATGTTATCAATAGAAAACGATACAACAAATTCATTAGATTATTCTCAATTAATTGAAGAGTTTAGCTCGAAGAAAAGTAGAAAAGCATTGCTGTAATATTCAAGGAGCATCTGAACCAACTATTAAAGCAAAAATATTTAGCCTGAAAGTCGATCGCTCACTATTATAAAAAATGAAATGTCAACATCTCTTATACATCATATATGAAAAACGTTTGTATACTATGGAAAGTCATTACCTATAATATTATATAAATCTTAGAAATCATTGTCTTATATTTTCGATACAAATCTTGATTCATATTATAATTTATACTTATTTGTATGGTTTATTTATATTTCTTATACAATTTCCATGCGTGATTATTTTGGTTTGGTTTAATTTTTAAGTGCTGGCATAGTTCTGTCTATGCGGGATTCTAATATTGCTGGTATAGTACCGATAATTAAGTCCATATTTTCATATATATAGGCCTAGGGCCTCGCAACTTCTAGATCCGGCCCTGTATATATATATATATATACACACACACACAGTCTATATATAGAGGGTGTCCCAAAAGTCCGGCATCATAGGAAAAATAATAAAAAAAGGCAAAACAAAAGCTTTTATTTACAGAACGTGCTCAATATGTCCACCATTGTTTTCAATACACAAATTCAGACGTGATACCCAGTCAGCAAGCACACGGTGAATGATGTCAGGAGTAATGGTGTTACATGCCCCAATAATGCGCTGCCGTAAATGTTCAACACTCCTAATTTTCTCTGCGTATACCAGCGCTTTCGAGTGGCCCCAGAGATAAAAATCTAGTGGCGTGAGATCCGGGCTTCTAGCTGGCCATTCCACAGGCCCTCGACGTCCTATCCAATGACCAGGGAATTGTTGGTACAGGTATTCCCTTACTTGGGTGCTGTAATGTGCAGGAGCGCCGTCTTGCTGGAACCATGTTGGGAAATTTCCTTCTTCGTTCAAAACACTGGGAAATGCTTCTTCCTTGAGCATACGTAGGTAGGGGCCTCCAGTGACATGTTCATCGAAAAAGAGGGGGCCTATGATGCGATCCTTCCAAATGCCACACCATACCATCACCCGAAATGCACCTTGTTCCTTTGAAGAGGTATACCAGTGAGAGTTGTTTTGAGACCAGTAGCGGGTGTTCTGTCGATTTACCTCACCATTTCCATAAAAAAACAACCTCGTCACTGAACAGAATGGTGGATGGGAAATTGGCATCCCGAGCATATTGTTCCGTAGCCCATTCACAAAATTCCATCCGCCGGTCGGGATCATCTTCGCTTAATTTCTGTAGGATCTGAAGTTTATGTGGATGTCATTTGTGAGCCTGAAGAATGCGATGGATGCAACTTTTCGACACTCCTGTCTCGGCGGACAATCGCCGAAGAGACTTATTGGGACTTCCGTTAAAATGAGCTAGGATAGCAGTCGCTGTATCATCGTCAGTGGACCTCCTTGAAGGTCCACTGCGTGATTTATCTTCTATGGATCCTGTTTCCTTAAACTTTGCAACAAGTCTGCTAACACAACTCTGTGTTATTGGCTCGCGGTCTGGATGCAGTCTGTTAAATTCAGCAGCGGCCTCTCTTTGACTCCGATTTCCTATGAGTAGAATTATCTGGATTCGTTCTTCCTTGCTCACAGACATTATGGCCTGTAGAAAGAGAAAAATATGAATTATGGTTTGTAGAAATAGAAAAATATGAATTTCTCCTATGATGCCGGACTTATGGGACACCCTGTAGAGAGAGAGAGAGAGAGAGAGAGAGAGAGAGAGAGAGAGAGAACTTCCCAAAATTCCTGACACTTTCCACGAAAGTGTTATCAAATAATATTAAAAAATGTTTAAAATGTTAACATGTTTAAATGTTCTTTATAATGTTTAAATAACGTGAAAATGTATGGTGTGGGAAACATTGTTATCAGATAACATTTTTATTTAATTTTATATGTTTCTTTAACGTCGTTAAAATATTTTTATAATTATAATGCTAGCGTCATATTTTAAAAACATTTTAAACGTGTTTTTTAAAACTGTCATTTGATGACACTTGTGCAACCTCTCAATAATGTTGTTAAAATGTTATGCGTTACCTGGAATGCAACGGTCACAAACCATGTACTTAAGAAACTACAAGTGAACATTCGAAAGGATCAAGTCTGCCAACGTCTCCAATAGAATGTTACGCAATTAATGTTCTTTTACATAAACCATCTTACATTCATATAGAGTATGATCATTCTGCACAAAAACTACATCAGAAAGCATAAAATTTCCAAGAAAATATAAAATCAATAATATTTAATTAATTAATTAAAAACACTACATGCAATGACTGTAAAACAGTTTATGTTTGTAATACTATATTATATTTTTATCTCATCAAAAGTGCTTCACGGCCTGCAATTTGAACATTTACTGAATTAACAAATATCTCACTTGAGTGAGTGTTTGCCGTATATACTTCATGCAAATATAAAATACATTAGATATACAGTTACTAACTTATTAAAATAATATAGTATGAAACAAAAATGTTATTTTGAATTATTTTAAACTTTTGAACATATGACGAAGAAACAAAAGCACTTAATTTTAGTTTCAATCACTCCTTATTTTCTCATTATAGCCAACTGTAAAGTCATTACCTAACTCGAAGAAGTAATTTATAGCTTAAATAATAATAGAGTGTTTCCAATTAATAATTTAATATGCTCAACCCATTCCAGACGAAAGTAACAACAAAATTTACTGTTGAATGTTGTTCTGTAAAAGATATCCTCAATAAGTTAATTACATGTTCAAAAAACATCAACAGACAGAGTTCAATTTTATAGATGAAATATCAATTTATATAATAAATACAAATTCGTAGTTTGATGAGCTAATGAAACACAATAGCTTTTTGTTTAATTTAATTAGGCGCAGAGAAAATAGTGAAACATAAAATTTAAGTTCTAAATAGTATGATCGTAATGTTTTTAGATTACATAAATATACATCTCAGATAATGCTCCTGTGAAAACAATCCTTGCGCATGCGCTTTACATTAGTTAATTGAGGTTTGGCGTGGACGGTAGAATTATGTCACACTTCAAGTGATTATTATATATACAAAATTTGGGAGTGGCCATTAAATCAATGGATAATTTCATTCTAAGACTACCTTAGAATAATAACATTTTATCGTTTGGCGAATGGATCCCAGCATTGGCTGGTATCAGCCTGAGCAACAAGGGCCTGCGAGAGATTTGTGGGCTAGAATAATTTGGGTGGCACAGCAAGTAGACAACATGAATGTCAACGACAGGCCTAACGATGTTAATAATGCTACACCGGAATATATATCGTTAAATGGAGAAACTACGAGAAATAATAGTACAAATACACCTACTACCAATGCCAATACTAATGGGTATTATAATAGAACTAAAAGGAAAAGAGAAAATTTGGCAAGCACTTATGATTTTAATGAAAACCAAAAGTACCTTATTGGTCAATATGGGGGTTGCCCATGGAGAAGAAGACAAGGCAAATATGATTCTGAAATAGTAGGGTAAGTGTTAGTTTATATTTTAATCTAACAAAATTAACCAAGAATTAAACCTAATTTTAAGTATGAATTTGTTACTTGCATTAGGTCCCCATAATTAGGTCTAGTTAAGTCTTAGGCTTGGATAATAATACCTATTTACACATCATCAAACTACAAATAAAAGTTTGAGGAACTCTGATCATGAAATGAAATCCCCATTTCCTTTCAAAGAAGTGGAAATTTTATTCCTTGTATTGAGCATCCCATTTGCAAAATTTGGTTGGCGGAGAACTTGAGATAATGGTGTAAGTTAGAGACTGACTAATATTAAGTTTCAGGGGTATTAAGATTGGTATTTTTTATGGTAAATTTTTATAGGTGTACATTACAGGCTTTGTAAATTAAAACTGTTTTTCTGATGGTTTTTGATGTGGTTTGAACGAAGGTTAATTTTGTTCAAACATCAAAAACAATCACAAAAACATATATATAACCTAAAATTCTAAAATTCCTCAAAAGCCTGTAATGTACTCTTGTAAAAAAAATACCTTTTTTACAAGAGTACATTATAAGATTTTGAGGAATTTTAGGTTAGGTTAGGTTAGGTTATATATCCTATATACTATTGAGCTAAAATGTGTGTGCGTGTGTCCACTTTTTTTGGAACCATGCACAGCTTAAATGGCATATTGGAAAAGTCTGCAACCACCACCAACTGATAGCCCATAAGCTGACGATGTGCTCTGTCAAGTTTCCCAGTCCTAGGTCACCAGTTATTGGGTCTGAAGGCCACAGCACCGCGATAAAACTACAGAAAAGAACCAGCCATGAAAATCTTGAGCTTCACATTGTGATATATATACTGCTACCCGCCTGGAGGGTGGGTAGCAGTATATGTCAGTGCTACCCACCCGGGGGTAGTGGGGGAGGGGGGGTAGTGGCATCTTTTACTTTTGTGTGTGGGGGTAATGGGGGAGAGGGGTGGGGGTAATGGTGTTTTTTAAAATTTTGTAGCTGGATCACAGTGCTACCTGCCTGGAGGGCCAAGTTGGACAATGGTTGCAAGCGATAGCGAGCTACTGCTTGTTAAAACTATTTTTCCAATTGTTTTTGATGTTGTTTGAACAAAATTAACCTTCTTTCAAACCGCATCAAAAACCAAAAAAAAAAAGTTTTGATTTACAAAGCCTGTAATGTACACTTGTAAAAATTTACCATTAGATTTTGGTGGTCCACCCATTTTATATTTCTAGCTAATCAGGATGACTTATATCTAGGTTAGGTGGTTACCTTGAATTTACCTTGAAGCACTTCTGCCTCAAGAGTGTGCTACTCCCATGAAGTCTGCTCTGTGTCTCCTGAGGCAGAGCCATGACATAATTGCCACCCTTCTTTTCTCTTTCTCTTGCCATACAATTTGGTTCACTATTGAATTTGTGAAGGCTGGTCTGGTAGAGGAATACCCTGGCACTGTGGGTTGGTTGGGTATGCTGGCTAAAAACATGTCCAAATATTTTTTAAAAGTAACTACTAGGACTGCACTTATATCTCTAAGGTATTGAGGCAAGGAGTTAAACAGGCAAGAACCCTGCCTAGAGATACCTACTATTATATTGAAGGGTTTGAATCCTTTTCAGGCTGCTTGGTGGGAGGTGATGTTTTTGACACATTCTGCCAGTTCTTGTTGAGGTGGGCACAATTGGTTTGGTATTGGGGGCAACTAAAAGCCCTTGTAGAATTTTTCTAGTGTAGATCAGGATGTATCTCTCAAACCTCTCTATGGAATAAAGGTCAAGGTCTCTGAGCATATCCCAGTAGTTTAATTTGTTTTTACTGACCTATTGCTCATCAGGTTGTTTAATATATGAAGTAAAGGTTCTTTGTAGGCCCTCAATTTTTTGCAATTCATTCTGTTTGCAGGGAAAACATAATTGAGAGTAGTAGTTGATGCATGGAAGAACAAGTGATTTCCACAGGGTAAGCATGGTCATACTGTCCCTAGTTCTGAATGTCCTCAATATATAGGTATCCTATTAGTTGTTTGCATGATGTTATTTTGTCAATGTGTGTTGAATGTTGCATCTTCAGATAATATAACCCCTAGATCCCTTATATCAGGGGTTCCCAAATTGGTGTTCCGCAGAACACTTGTATACCGTGAGAAGTGTTCCACGGAACACAATTTGGGAACCCCTGCCTTATATGATCAGTTTGTACAATATCTTTTCCTGTGGGTCCAGTGTAGTTGAATTGTTCTTTTAGGCATTTATTGTTCGAGGTTAGTTTTTACCTACGGTACATCAACAATTTCCATTATGCTACATTTGAAAAACTTGGCCCTATTGAGGTTATCCAAGTCGGTTGAAGGATCTAAAGCTACTGTATATTTTATTACCAAATTCTATGAAATATCCACTTCAAGTTATGTAATTATCCTTAAACTATTTATAAGGCTACTGAAGTACTGTAGCTCACTTGAGCAAAAAATTATTAAAAAAATGGGTGTCCTTGAAACTCTTAATATTTACCTAGAGACTTGCTGGACAAGAAATTAGTTCCAATAGAGTTTTGAGAAATTCTACAAATTTTAAAAGTTTAGTTATATTTAAATACTTCAAAAAAACTTTAAAAACTTGACAAATTATAGGGCTAATTCTGGTTGTAAGTTATCAGCATGAAATAAATTTCAATGCATGTTTTTTTTAATCTTGGCATAATATCTGCCAATTTGTAAATGGATATTCATTTGTGGGATTTGCCAGAAAGTCTTAAGACATCAGATATAAATATTTGGATCAATGAAAGAAAGCCACCCCCAGTTGTCTTTAGGTAGCTTTATAAGGCTAACTAATGAAAATATAATGACCTAACCTAACCAATCATCAAGGGTGTACAGTTGACCTAACAATTGGTTAGGTTAGGTCGTGATATTTTCATTAGTTACCCTTATAAAGCTAACTAAAGATGACTGGGGGTGGCTTTCTTTCATTGATCCAAATATTTTTAGTTTCTTATTTACACACCTATGCAGATTTTCATATTCAAAATAGCTGGTCTGGAATCTAGATGTAATTTAAAGACAGTCCAAAATTACTGTACTGACCTAACTTAACTTTAAATGTATTACTAAGCTATTATGAACTCTGTTTCCAAACTGTATAGGAATTCTGGAAATTTGTCATAGCTTGTTTTACAAAATTTTTACCAAAAAATTTTGTATAAAATTTAAATTATACTAACTATTTTAAACAGATTTCTAAAAATCTCCATAAAAATTTTAAATGTGAGTGTAACATCATGATTGGCATGCAAATTTGAATATATTTATTTTTGTATCTTGGTGCGATGCAGTATCTTCCAAATTCTTTGAATGGGTAACCAAGTTACAAAGTTTATTATAAAAAGTTGTATGATCTTGGGGTCAAATTAGATTTTGTAGGTTCAAAATAAAAAAAAAAAGAACGGTTCAGAATAGGGGTGCCACCTCAATTTTTGTTTTTTTCTACCAAAACATGCTAAAACCATTGGCTTCCTGTTATTTAGGATGAATGTGACCATCGCCATTACAGTAAATTATTGCTTGAAGTGATCCCCCCCCCCCCCCAACCCTGCTACAGTCAGATTTATCCTAAACAACAGGAAACCAATGGTTTTAGCATGTTTTGGAGGAAAAAACACAAATTGAGGTAGCCCCTATTCTGAACCATTCCCATGAAAAGTAACTAGGTTTAAATATAAAACCCTATACCGATCAATTTGTGATGTGTGATCTATGGGGGCTCCACCCCCGTACCCCTGAGACCTAAATTATACAAATGATAATGTAATAACATATTCATGTTAGGTTAGGTTAGCGTAACAATTACCAAAAATACTAGTGTCACCGCACATCTGTCACAGACCAAAGCCATTTTCAAACTGAAGTGAATGAACGATAGTAGGGTTGCCAACTCAAAATTTCCTAGATTCATACCCGAAAAGCACTAAAAAGCACTGAAGTAGCTATATATATTTTTTCGTAATTTTCTAACTTTGGTTTTTTGACTATGCGACACATGCAATCAACGTATTTTAATGAGAGAAACAACTTTGTCTCTATGGTATTTTTCAAAATTTTGCTTAATTAAGTGGCGCCCATTTTCTGAACCATTACCAAAAAAAAATTTAGCAGCTACTAAATTTTATACTTTAAAAGTAAGCTTTGCAAAAAAGTATATAGTTTTATCCTTTTGATTTTGTAGAATTTTATCCTTATTTTCTTAAGTAACATTCAAAAAATCTTAGTATAGGCTTTAATCTCTAGAAAATCAGTATTCTGGTTATATTTAGAAATTAACTTGTTCTTAATATAAAGGTACTGGTAACTATAGTTAGTGTGCAGTTATCAATTTCAGTTGATTATAGAAAATTTTTAAAACTTTAAGTCAGTATGTTGCATTTTCAAAATTTTATACTGTACACTGAATTATTGCCAAGTTTGGTAGCCTACCATAATATGGGGTTATTTTGGCTGAAGGGGTGACGTAGTACTACTTAAAAAAACTGGTTTTATGCATTTTGTGCAGAAGGAAGGTGTTTCATGGAAAAAAGCGCGCTTCTCATTTTTAATCTATGGAATTTTGTTTATCTTTTTGTTTTAACACTTTTTTCTCTCCCTTAACTTATGAGTTATGTTGTGACAATTATGAGCAGGAAAAAAAGTTTTTGCTCACAATTGTCACAACATAACTCATAAGTTAAGGAAGATGGAGAAAAAGTGTTTAAACAAAAAGATAAGCAAACTTCTATAGATTAAAAATGAGAAGTGTGCTCTTTTTTCATGAAACAGTTTCCTTTTGCACAAAATGCATAAAACTAGTTTTCTTTAAGAAGTGCCAATGTCACCCCTTGAGCCAAAATAACCCCATATTACAGAAGAGTACTAATTAACATATTCTTCAGTTAGTGACAAGGCCTATTCATTAACAATAAAGTTTAATTTAAGCTAAAATGTTACTTCTCAGATCTTATAAAATACTACAAAGTTAGGTGTATTTCATTTGAATTTTTGGAGCAAGTGTAGTTTACATTCTCCTACATTATCCTAGTGTAGTTACATTCTCCTACATTATCCTAGTGTAGTTTACATTCTCCTACATTATCCTAGTGTAGTTTTACATTCTCCTACATTATCCTAGTGTAGTTTACATTCTCCCGCATTATCCTAGTGTAGTTTACATTCTCCCGCATTATCCTAGTGTAGTTTACATTCTCCTACATTATCCTAGTGTAGTTTACATTCTCCTACATTATCCTAGTGTAGTTTACATTCTCCCGCATTATCCTAGTGTAGTTTACATTCTCCCGCATTATCCTAGTGTAGTTTACATTCTCCCGCATTATCCTAGTGTAGTTTACATTCTCCCGCATTATCCTAGTGTAGTTTACATTCCCCAACTTTCTCCGTGTATACCTAATCAAATAAAATGTTAAAACTAACAAATATTGTGACAATGTAACCAATTGTTAATTTATATACGGTATATATATAATTGATGATTGGTTAGGTTGTCATAATATTTTCATTAGTTTTAACATTTTATGCGATGGATTCATTTAAAAAATGTCTCCTAAAGATCCTAGTATAGTTTACATTCCCCAACTTTGACCTAGTGTAGTTTGTGTCCCCTTTTGCATCAGGGGGATGTAAACTACACTTGCTCCAAATTTTCTATAACTAATTTTTCTTGTTTAGGATCTACCCTAAAACTTTGGTAGCAAATACCCTATTGCAATATGCTTACATACAATCTGGTTTATAAAATTTGATAAATAGCTATTAGCTACCAGTACTAGGTATATGTATTCTGTCTTGATGACCTAGCAACAGTTCCCAAAGTATATCACTAGTTATTTCTAATTCAGATTATTAATATGTAGCTGTAGCTATAATGTATAAGGTTATGCCATAGTATTTTTTATAGTTAAAAAATAAATTAATCCAGAACTTTTTATACCTACCGTACTAAGAAAGTCTAGCTATTCTTTTTTTCCCTCCCCTTCTTTTTCTAATTCTGTTAGCTAGTGTAGAATGAAGACAATGATGTAAAAAACATTAAATTTAAAAGAGTAGCAAATGCTTAAAAACTATGAATTTGATTGGTATAATGAAGATTGAGAAAATTATATTAATCCTTTGATGACCAGTATACGTTTCTTTGAACTTAAACGTTTAAGTTTTATTGTTATTTACAGTTAGTAACTATAGTCATTTAAATGACCCATTTTTGGGTTAATTTTCTGACAACTAAATGATACCTATATAAACATGTAGATGTATTTGTAGAAATGTTGCATCATTGTACAATTTATATTATTATTTCCATTGGGACAAATATGTCCCTCGGTCCTCAAAGGGTTAATAGCTATGAAATTATCCTGGGGAAGTTTGACTATTAAAGATCTTCCCACTCAGAACTAAGCTATCAGAAGTGAAAGTTTCAAAACCAGAGATGCATTAAGTGACCTCACAATCGCGTGTAGCCTACCTTTTATGTTGCAATGAGACAAAAAATAAACTATTTTCTATAACACTGAAACTGATACAATGACATCTATGCTACTTGGTTAATTTTTATATTTTTAAATAGTCACTTGTATTTTACTGATGCTTGTCCAAGGTATTGGTACGTTGTTTATCTACAGATACTACAAGTATATTGGAATAATGTTCTTAAATAGCTAGCTGAAATGTATATTTATGGATTATTCAGTAGCATGCACTATAATTTATATATCTAGTAGAGGTGTACCAGAATTCTGGCCATTTATTGAGAGTTCTGTTTCTGGCTAGAACTCTGATTCTGTCCAATCTGGAATCATTCCATTTTTAATGATATTAAATAAAAAAAATATAGAAGGAAAATAGAATTATTTATAAACAAATTTTGATATATTTATGCAAAGTCCTTAGCCATTCCTTTGGCTACTTGCATGTACCAGTATCAAATAACATATGAAATATATGATAAAACTCAAAATTTTCCTTCGTAGGTAGTTTTTTTTATAGTTTTATGATAATAAAATAAAAATTATAAAATGCTTTTATTTTGAAATTGCCATTTTTCATGATTTTTGTATATACATTAGCTAAATTATATAAAAAAAAGTTCCTTGCTTAATTTTTTCCTCAATAAAAGAAACACTAGATTTATATTGAATTTATAAACATGGCATAGAAAAGAGTGGAAGAGGAAAATCAAAAGACGGTAACTACTGTTTACAAGGACAAAAACTGTGCTTCAGTAGTTGAAATTATACCTCAGTAAGTAGCATGAAGAAATGAAGTTTATCAGCCATTTCTGGCAATAGGCAATTCTATCATTCTGTGTAAATGTTACATGCTTGGCTAAACATCCACTCATTGAACACGCTTGAAGGTGGAGCTGACAAATACTCGCTACTTTGGCAAAATTTGTAGTAAGAAACTCCTTTATTTTCATTCCACCAGGTGAGAGGATTAGAGTTCCTGTCAATTTGAGATGAGTCAAGGTATAACTCAATTTTATTATGAATTATGTTATTGATGGCATGCTCTGGCGACTTTCCTTTTCTTTCTTAGTCATTTTGGATTCAGGTTCTTCCTCAATTTGTTTGCACTTTTCTTTCTGATTGTTTATCACTTTTTCAAAGCAATCCCAAAATGATTTAGTGTGTGGTGAATTTTTGCCAGATTTGTCAATCTCAGAATCATCATTTGAGGTTTTCATTTTTACTTTCTTCTTCCATTTTGTTTACGAGCAATACTTCTTCTTTCAGCCAAATCCTTAATTTGTCATAGTCATAAGTGTTGCTGAATGGTGACAGTTTGTATTGTGGATTAAGGACAGGAGCAAGTGCAAAACATTTTTTGTCATACAATGATCCAAACCACTCAGATATAGAGTTGAGTAACTGTCTTCATGGTTTCTACTCCAGATCTATCCCAAGGTTTCTCAAGGTACATTCCTTAGGGCTTTGATAGCTGGAATAACAATTAATATTGATGCATCTTCAGAGCTTAATCTCAATGCGAGGTCCTTAAATGCTTCTAATACATTTATTATATTTTCAATTATTGCCCATTGGTTAGATGATGACATATCTAAGTTATTTTCAGCACCATATAGAGTTAATGCTCATTTCTGTTGTAGTATGCAAGCTAGCATATAATAAGTTGAATTTCATTGAGTCTCAATATCTTGAATTAGCTCGTGGTTTTGAATGTTTAAAGTGTTTTGATGTGGCTAAGGCTGATTCATGAAAGTGTCCAGCTATTTTTTTGCTCACTGCTATAGCATCTTTAACTGTTCTTTGAGCGAATAAAGCATCATGTATAACCAACTGTAATGTATGTATGTAACGCAAGACTCATTATTTAATCCTGCTAATCTAACAACTTTGTATATATTTGCAGCATTGTCTGTTATAATAGCATGTACCTTATTATCCCCAATATTCCAATCTCTTATAATTTCTTTAATTTTTTTACCTATATTTTCTGCTGTATGGCTCTCTCTAAAGCTGCTGATTTGTAATGTTACACTTTCTGCATTGAATTCCTGTCACCCAATGTCCCGAAAAGCTTAAAAAGCTTTCATTATTGTAAGAACATGTCCATATGTCTGCAGTCAAAGATATGTATTCAACATTGCTAATTTCATTAAGTATTTTATTTTTTACTCTAGTATATATGTCTAGAATAACCCACTCGCTAAAATATCTTCTAGAGGGTAGGTTGTACTGTGGAGCCAAATGCTCTATCAATCTTTTAAATCCCTTATCATCAACTAAAAAAAAATGGCTGCTGATCAGCAGCAATCATTTCTCCTATTTTCCTATGAATTTCTATACTTATTTGTCATTTATATCCCAAATTTTCTTTTTTTCTATCACCTGAGAAATTGTTGGTTGTTTAGAGTCTTTTACTGTAGTTGCGGAGGAAGTCATAGCTTCTTCAGAGGGTCTTTTATTTGATTCATCTTTTTTCATTTTCTCTTTTTGTACCAAATCATAAACATTATGATGTTTACCTTGTGTAGGTGCTTAAAAAGTGGGGTTTTGCTATAATATTTGCTACTTTTTATTGCTAGGTCCTCTTGATACAAGTCTCTTCAGGACAGAGTGCAAATAGCTTCACTGCTATTTTTATCATCAATTCTAAAATATTTACAAACTCCAGAAGTTGGCATTTTTTTAAAATTTATTATTATAGAATATAACTTAGCCTTATGCTTATAAAAAATGTATATATGTAAATGAAATATATTTAATATTTATATCTATAAAGAGAAAACATAAAAGTGATAAAACAAGTGAAATAATATCTTGCTTAATAATGAGGCGCCACATGCGAGAACCATCTAAGCCCCAAAAAATAAAAATTGCCAGAAAATGCAGTTAAAGTTTACCAGTTTAGAAATTAATAATAGCTACATATGTTATTTGAAAATATAGACCTACCATACTAGTTAGGGCCTAAGTTAACACAAAAGGTTTTGACAGCCAGATATTCTGACTTCCAGCTGAAACCAAAATTTGTTGGCTGGATATTCTGGTTTCTGGTTTCTGGCCAAAAAACTGGTTCTGGTACACCTCTAATATCTAGTCTAGTGTGGGTTCTATTTTTCTTTATTTTTTTAACAATGTGTAGGCTATTCTCAGTAAATCAAAACCTAAACATTTACTAATATTTATTTATTAATAGTTTTCCAGCATTATTAAATATATCATTATTAACCCTTTGAGGACCACGGGACATATTTGTCCCACGGAAATAATAATAATATAAATTGTACAATAATGCAATGTTTCTACAAATACATCTACATGTTTATACAGGTATCATTTAGTTGTCTGAAAATTAACCCAAAAATGGGTCATTTAAGTGACTATAGTTACTAATATCTAATTGTAAATAACAATAAAACTTAAACTTTTAAGTTCAAAGAAACGTATACTGGTCATCAAAGGGTTAATGTATGAACATGTTTGTACAGTAGGTTATTTTCAAAAAGTGATTTAGGTTCAGAAATACCATTATGCTGTAGGGTAATTTTAAGGAGAAACCTCTTTATAGGTACTGTAAACAGATCTAGTACCATACATATTGTGCACCAAAGGAAATAATTTATTAATTTACTAACACTGCAGTGATCTGTGTACTCTACAGTTCAGTATATTTAAGTGTTCATCCATATCGACCATAGTATCCATTCTCTTATAGATTGGTTATCATTAATGCCACAGTCCTAATTTCATCTTGCTTTTCAATTGTAATAAGTGCCAGTACTAGTAGCTATGGACTGATTTGGATTCTGAAGTTCTGGAATTGAAATTTGACACACTAAATTCAGAAATCCTCAAGCTCTTAAGATTTGAGTGAGAGGGGAAACCTTAGGGCAAGGGTTCCCAATTAGTTTTCAACATCACATTCTGAAAAAGTTTGAAGTCCCCATTACCCCAGACCACTGTTCAATCAGAAGGATGCTACAAATTGATTTTTTTTTACCTGGGAAAGAGAAAGACACTTACTATTTCAGTCACATTTTAATTTGTCAAACTACAAACAGCACTGCAACATTGCCAAACAGGAATACACACAGCAGCAGCAACAACTCATTCCTGGGCAAAATGACACTTCCTATCATTGATCATCTCATTCAAACATGGCCACAGCTTTGTGAGTGCATATCTGATGTCATTTTCTGGCTGCATCCTGTTTCTCTGTTTACTTTTCATACATAACAGGGCAGAAAATCCTGCCTCATAGATAAATCATGGCAAATGGGAGCAAAATCTTCATTGCAGTTGAACTGGCCACAGAGTATTCGCCCTTCCAAGTGGTCCAAAAGGAAGACAACTTTAGCTGCTCACTTTCAAAGTTGATCTGGATTGAATTGTTCATTTGCTTGTTGGCTTTTAGATTTTCAATACATTCTTAATTTTGAATTTTGTAATTCAACTGTATTGCTTCCTCATTGCCCCTTAAAAATGTCAAATTATCTCCAGCGGCATAATTTATCCCCTAATTGGGAACCACTGTCTTAGGGCCTAACCTAATTTTCTAAAGTAGGTTTTTAGAAAAAAGTTAAATCTAAAGATAGTAATAATTATACTTTTCATGGTCTTCTATATTGAATCTTATGGCTTAGTACAATTGCATTTTTCAGATGTATCGTGTATTTAATGCCTGATAATTTAAAACTAAAACTAAAAGGATTTTTAACCCCATGACTACTGAGTTTCTGAGCATGAGAGTCTTGTGCTACTGCCTATATGATGAACTATACGTATGTGCACACAATGTAGAAAAAATTAGCAAATTCAGTTTTTGCTTCAGGCATAGGATGAGCTCTGTTAATCCTTTTGCACAAACTAAATACTGTACAGTATTCATATGGGTCATTTCATACCAGATCAATCAAAATCACCTAAAATGATCATCATTTTCAGTTTTGATGAAATTTGGCATGTAGATAAGTATATTGAAGAGAAGCTTATAACCCAAATTTGAGATCTTCCTGAGATACAGGTCGCCAAAGTTTGACCTGACTTTGTATTTTTTGTTTTAAGTAATGTTTTGTCAGTAGCCATAATCACTGAAAAGAGCATTTCAAACATTCTTATAGAACTCTCGAAACTCTCTAACTCTACTTTTCATGTTGGTGAGGGTCTCCCAGAGATGATCTGTCATTGCTAGTTTAATTTCTGTACTGTACTTGACATTTTCTTTAGAATATTTCCACATTTGCTATTTGAAGTTTTAGAGTGAGTTTGCTCATTTCATACCTCTGAAGTACACATTCTCTAGAGTGGATTGCGTGTCAGTTTTGTCAAGATATGATTGTTTAGGTGGAACATTCTTTCACTAAGAGTTCCTGAAGCTTTCCACCTTTGATCAGAAACTCGTGGCTCATGGGTGCTACTACTTCCTGCTGAGACAGTTTTGGGTGGAACTACAAATTTTGGGAAGCCAATCTTCAATTTTTTTCCGTTTTATATAGCTGTTAAGCTTCCTTGAGATTAGGCAAATGGGATGTTTCTGGGCTTATAGACTATCTAGTCTCTTGGTTAACACAAACATAATCCTTCTTTCCAGGCAGAACATAGTTTGTCTTCCAGGTAGGATTTAATAACTGTTTCTGTGGTGTCTGAACTAAATGTTCTCCCAAATTTTGGGTTTGGGTCAGAAACAGCACCTCTCTGCTTTTGTAGATCTTGAGAAACTTGGCCATGTGAAAAGTCACCCTAAACTCTGCAACAGAGCATACCTCGCAATGCCTCGTATCAGTTTTATCCTACATCCCATACTAATACTTTTGTAGTGAATGTTTACTAAAATATTGTTCAAAATGTCACAACTGTTACCATGGAATGATTCATTCTGAAATTGACAAATGGCCACTTTTGCCTACTTTGATGATTATTTATGCAAAAAATACAAATAAATGAAACTTGGTCACTAAATCTGTTACCTAGTAGTGTTGCCCATATCAGGTAAAAAAAAAATATATATATATATGTCAAAAGAGATGCTTTGCAACATAATAGTTTAGTGTCATATGATTGGATAAGTACATGATGAAAAGTGCAGTTTGCATCTTGTGATGGATTAGCAGTTAAGGAGTATTGATAATAAAATTGCCATCTTAAATAATTCTGAGAATTAACTTCAAAAATTGGTTGAAATAGACATAGCTGAAATTATATAGATTTTGCAAAGTTTACTTAATTATGAAATGATAGATTGACAAATGACTAATTTCAAACTCTTACACCAGAAGTAGTGGATAGTACTATGTTTGCTTAAAATCATGGTTACTGTATTTTTTGCAGAAATTCAAATGTTATTATTTTACTGTACATAGTAATGAGTTGAGGTAAGTTTATTATACTGTAATTATTTAACCCTTTAAGGACTGAAGGTACAAATTGCTAACATTTCAAATACAAGCATTCATAACTTAACCCTACAAAAAATTCAGGGCTTAAAGGGTTAAAATATATATATATATTATTATTATTATTATTTTTATTTTTTTTTTCAGTACCTTCAGATTTTAAATTTACGAATATAAACTTCAGGATTTATAGATATCTATGTAAGAGCCATAGTCTTGATATCTAGTTTCATTTAATGACATCAGACAACTTTCAAATCTTCGCATTCTTAATGGTCATACATCCACATCTTCACATTAACCCCCCTCTATATATAACCTCTGAATTATCATACATAACCTCTGTTTCATCACATTATTACACTCATTTTCCCTCCTTTTTGAGATTTTGGATGCTCATTGTGTGTCTAGAGTATGATAAATAAGTTTGCATTATATACAATCTCAACCACAATTACAGTATGTATACCTTAATTAAAGTTGCACTTTTTTGTCATAGACCTCAACCATCCCATCAGTGTGGTGATTGAGAGTTGTCTGTATATCATGTAATATAACTTCTCAAGTTACCCATTATTCATTTGAGTCCAGTGTTAAATCTTTGAAATAATATCAAAGTTACAGTGGGCTCACTGTTCAAGCACACTTGATAAAGTTAAGCAGCGCAGGGACTGGATAGTATTTAGATGGGAGACTGTGCTATGCATTCAGATGGGAGACTGTACTATGCATTCAGATTATGTAACAACCCATCATTCAGACCCCACATAGAATTATAGGTCCCCTCTGTCATATGGCCTCAGATGTTGAGTGGTTAAACAACCCAGTCAAACAAAACAAATTCAAGTGCACAACAGGCTTACTGAAGATTGGATAAACTATTAAGAGAGCTGATTTAAATTTATCAAGCATTCCCATCCCGAAATTTAACTTTTTAAAACTACTACTGGTACTACAATCCAGTCTAGTATCTGTTTGTTGTGCCATCCTGAGATTTTGCATTTTATAACAGTAGGTTTAATTTCAGTTGAAATTAATAAAAGATTTACACAATTTGCACTTTTTGATTATTCTCATATTTGAATACTTTTATTTCTTGTCTTATTAATTACACACTTATTTATTTAGACTAAAATTTATACTTTTGAACATCCTATATGATCCTTTAAGGCACAGCCAAATATAATGATGACCTCCTTAACTGCCTTACTGAAACCTTTAATCTAGTAGAATTTTAAATTATGTAGGTTGTGTTTGTTTCAGTTTGGTAAGATGAAAATTAGGGTTCCTGAAAGGCTCTTGAATGATTTAAACAGGAACCTAGACACACTAGGTATAGGCACTACATTCGTAATAAAATTAAAAAGTACCATAAGACAGCCCTGGTGACTTCAGACACATTCACAAATTTGTTTTTCATAGCTCTTAGCTTAACTATTGAAGATGCAGAAACAAAATAAATCAAATTTGGAAGGGATTTTAATCTTTAAGCCAGTAAATATAATAGTGATAGATTTTTCATGAATTTTAAAGCAGTTAAAAAATTTTAATAGTGACTGACATACTTTAATATTTCATCATGTCCTTCCTTTTAGTCGCTAATCTTTGAAAATATTCCTTTTTCTCCCGATCAATCTTTATTGCAACAATCTCGGGAATGAATTTAACAGAGAGAACATGCATGGGGGTAGGTGAAGCTTTAGCATAATTTATATGTAAATGCGCATTTTCTATTGGTGTCAATTTTGGGGCATAAATTACTGTGCAAAAAGTTTCCAGTGTAGGGTAAAGTTGCCAATGGTGGCACAGCAGTATTAATGTTGTGCATTGGCACCCCTCCCCCCCCCTCCCACACACACACAAAATACTGTTACAGTGAAGAAGGAAATAAAATTCCTGTCAAACATTACTTCTAGTAACTTCACATTACTAGAAGAAATGTTTGATATGATTTTTATTTCCTTCACTGTAACAGTATTTTGTGGAGAGTTTTTAAGTCAAATGTGTGACATTAGGACTGATGTGCGACCATGTTGGCAACTTTACCCTATGTTGCAAAAAGTGGGAAGAAATTGGGTACTGGAATGGATGGAGGTTGGAATAAATTGGGATGTCTTGAAACAACATTTACCCCTTATTTCCTATTAATTCCAGACTTTGTGGACACCCCATACATTATCAGTTTCTCACTACAAAACTTAAAACTGTCCAAGAAAGAAAATATTGTGGATAATAAATACTAAATCATTCAGCACTTAGGTTAACTTGTAGAAAATTATTAAAATCATGTTTGGAAGCAACCAAATACAAACAGCTTCAAGGACCCATACTTTTCAGCCTTTGAAAAAACTATATATTGATTGCATTCAACCTGGTGATCCAATGAAAATTTTCAGCAGATTTAATGCCTATAGTCAATGGCAAAGTCTGTTTATTTGTTAAAAGTTATGTAGCTGTATGTGGAGGTCTTCAGAGGACCTTGTTAAGTAGTGTTTTAGTTAAATGATTAAATTTATTTGCTTCAGTATTTAGCACAACTTAATGGTAAACAGGAAAATGCCATACTTTTTTTTTTGTTGAAGTGTGCATCTGCTTGTATGTTGTGTGGTTGCCTACTTCTCTCTGGGTGTAGGCAGTTAGGGTATGCAAGGCATTTGTTAAATTCAATTAACACAGGCAAACTTACCGTACCTCCTAATTATTCACTGGGATAGTCTTATCCTATGGTTTTATTAGTTTTTCACTTAGAACTTATAGGAAGACTAACACAACTTCCAACTAGGCTACCCCCAAGTTATAATTTTCTTGCTCAAATTTTATGCTTATGTTTGCAGATGGAAAAACACCAGAATTATGGTATAATTTATTTATTTTCATTACTTCTCTTCTCAAAATAATTTTATAAAAAAATGTTTTTGCTTGTTGTTAATGTAGGCCCAATGCCTACATATTCTTTTGTTTCATCTATGGCAATTTTCTCCATTCCCAATAGGCTTTATCCCAAATCCTGAGGCAATTTGTAGTTATTCAATACAATAAATTAATATTTTGCATTAACCCTTTACCGCATGAATTTTTTGTAGGGTTCAGTTATGAATGTGTGTATTTGACAGGTTACAAATTCATCCATTTATGCAGTAAAGGGGGTTAAATTATGAAATAAAGGTACTTTATATGATACCATATTGTTGGTGTGTTTAGGCATGGGTTTGAATTAGACCTTGTTGTGGACTGGAATGTAAACTGTACGACAGGTATGTTTAGTTTTTCCATAAAGCCCCACTGATTTAAATGAAGCAATTTTGCTATAAATATTGGCTGCATTATTTTAGCTACTGGTGGAACTTTAAATTTGAAATTAAAATGTACATGTATATGACATTTTCGATTTTTGGTTCTTGTAACAGACTACATCAAGAGATAGAAGATTTCTATATCTGGATGTGTCCTACAGAAGAAGAACATTGTATGCGAACTAGAGTGGTAGAAAGAATAGAAAAGGTTATAGTTGAACTCTGGCCTGAAGCTAAAGTTGAAATATTTGGAAGTTTCAGGACTGGACTTTATTTGCCAACAAGGTTAGTAGTTTCTTTTATTGAATTGTATTCTAGTTGTAATTAATGGTGAAAAATAGTACTTCAGGATGCATTGGTCATAAGGTTTGTAGTAGGGATGTACCGATATTGCTTTTTAGCTGATAACCAATACCAATATCCAGCTAGGGTTTATTAGTTTGTCATATTTTTGTAACATATTCATAATTTAATTTCTGTGTTGAAAATTTGGCAACAAAGCAATAATCTTTTTCATTAAAGATGGCAACATTGCATTAGATGTCATAGTTTTGTTTGTTATACAATTGGACTACAGGCCTATGTTGGGCTTAGTAAATGTATTTTTAACCAGCTAGCTGGATTAATATAGTGAGCTATGACTACAAGATAGTGTTTTGGTTTTCTAGGCTTTATACAGTATGTATTTCTCAAAGGATTTACACTTGTAAATATTGCCAGTGCTGCTAGAAATTGGCTCTCTTGAACATCAGAGCAGCTGCTATTTTTACATGAGAACTTAACCCCTGTGAAAAAATAACGAGTTATGTGAAGTTATAAAATAAAATATTGGAAATATCATCCTCTAAATAGTCCTTTATTCATAATTTTGGAAAAATCGTACTTTTGAAATATCGGCTGATACCGATATGGATAAAAATCTACCGATATCACCGATACCGATATATCGGTACATCCCTAGTTTGTAGTACCATTAACTGGGGATACTTGGGACAGTGGAGGTAACTTGGGACATGTGTATATATATTGACCTTCTTCGTATTTATAGCTAGATTCTTTATACTGTATGTAAAACAATAAAAAAAATGCCCCCTAAATTCAGCCTTGTTTAATTTAACAGTGCTATTGAAGCCTCAAAAACTGAATGTCCCAAGTATCCCCAGTTGATGGTACTCTACAGCAGGGGTTCCCAAATTGTGTTCCACGGAACACTTCTCACGGTATACAAGTGTTCCGCGGAACACCAATTTGGGAACCCCTGCTCTACAGTATAGCTTAATCTGAGCTTCTGATGCTATTTAATGACCAACAATAAAATTGATGGACAAAAATTTATTGTAGTAGTAATATTTTTAAGTAAAGATGTGGATAGCATTCTTTTAGCTTTGAGATCATGAACCTTAATGTTGTAGCTTTGGCATATTGGGTACAACCAGTCTTAAACAGTGAGAAAAATGTGCTGATTAACAAAATAGTTTTATTTACTTTGGTACAAATGGTATGCTTCAGCTAATGTGTGTGTGACTTTTTTTGAGTACTGTACTTTCTACTTTTTACTTCACAAATATTTAATTTTTTTTTAGGCCAAGTTATTGCTGTGATTTATTATTGATAACCTACAAAATATTATAATAATTAATTATATTCTGTTTACAAAACACCGAATTTGATAGTTTAATTATTCATTTTGTTTTAAATTGGTTCAAAAGCATTAAGTTGCTACCATTTTTCTTTTTTCCTCATATATATATATATATATATATATATATATATATATATATATATATATATATATATATATATAATAAATATATATATATATAATAAATATATATATATATATATATAATAAATATAAATATATATATATATATATATATAATAAATATATATATATATATATAATATATATATATATATATATATATATATATATATATATATATATATATATATATATATATAAATAAATAAATAAAATTTGGCTACCCTACAAAATTGTGGCATTTCACACTCGGTTCTGTATTGTGACATTTACCCAATTTAAAAACCTAATAAATTTAACTAGAGTGACCTAGCCAAACCTTAATTATATCCCCTTTTTTCATGCAAAAAGAACATTTTATAAAGATAAACCACTGTGACTGCTAATGTCATGATAGGCTCTGTGTATCCTCAAGATTGTCGCGATTCTATAGGGAAGACAAGAAACACACACACACACACACACACACTGCAGCTGCATGATTAATTGCATAGCTCTGTATAGCCTCAGTTAATTGTATAAATGAAAAGTGTATCATATCTTTAATTGCCTAATCTTTACACTTGTTTATCTGATTTTTAACCCTTTAAGCCCTGAATTTTTTGTAGGGTTGTTATGAATGCGTGTATTTGAAACGTTAGCAATTTGTACCAGTCGTCCTTAAAGGGTTAAACAAAAATTTGACTTGCACTAATATATAAATATTGTGCAGAGATTACTTTGATGTTTAATTTTTAGTGATATAGACTTGGTGGTCCTTGGGAAATGGGAAACTCTACCTCTTCACACTTTAAAAAAAGCTTTGTTGGATCAGAACATTGCTCTGCCTTCTTCATTGAAAGTTTTAGACAGAGCATCTGTGAGTATTTATCTCTTGCATACAAAAGTGTTGTAGGAAATTTCTGTATTAAAATTTTCTTATTTATAATGTTAGAAAAAAGATGTAACCATTTTTCCATCATACAGGTACCTATTGTAAAGCTTACTGATAGCGAGACGGATGTAAAAGTCGATATTTCTTTTAACATGAGCAGTGGAGTTAATTCTGCGCGTCTCATTAAGGAATATAAGGACATGTATCCAGCATTACCTAAACTTGTGATGGTGCTCAAACAATTTTTACTGCAGAGAGATCTCAATGAGGTGTTCACTGGTGGAATTTCTTCCTACTCTCTAATCCTTATGACTGTTAGCTTTTTACAGGTAAGGTCCTAGGTGCTAAATATTATTTAATTCTTAATATTGTTTCTAAGCTTCAATTTTTTTTTATTCATAATAGGCTTTACTTATTTGCCTTTTTTCAACAGCTTCATATGCGTCCTGATGATGGGAACCCTTCAAATAATTTGGGAGTTCTGCTTATAGAATTCTTTGAACTTTATGGAAGACACTTCAACTACCTCAGAACTGGGATCAGAATAAAAGATGGTGGAGCCTACATTTCTAAAGATGAGGTTAGCATCGTGCTTATAGATGACAATTGGTTTCTAAGTAGACTCATTCCTTATGGGGAGTTGGGGAGATGTATGTTGAAGTAGGTTGTCAGTTCCATTAAACTGTGTAAGCACTTGAAGTATTGCATAAGAATTGAAACAAGGTACACTAATGTTGAAAAAAAATATTTTGAGTGGCATTGCTATAGAAGCTTTTAGCTGGTTGGTTGGTTGGTTTGTTTGTTTATTTGAAGTTATAATCAGGGCCGAATTTCCGAATAGGCCAACTAGGCTATGGCCTAGGGCGGCAAATTTGTCAC
The DNA here is from genome assembly GCA_023014485.1 of Bathynomus jamesi. NCBI lineage: Eukaryota > Metazoa > Arthropoda > Malacostraca > Isopoda > Cirolanidae > Bathynomus > Bathynomus jamesi. Next base: position 46,261 of record JAJOZX010001874.1, on the reverse strand, counting down.
TAAGTTTTATAACTGTGTACTTTGTTGTGCACAATTATGTGGAAAAAATAAAGCTATAAAGTGACCAACATCTTCAAATGTTAAATTAAACCATCCAAGTTATTTTTTAAAACATGAGTATGGGTGGGGCGGCTCTGAAGACTTGGCCTAGGGGCGGCAGAGGGTAAATCCTGCCCTGGTTATAATTGCTCCCGACTCACAGTTTCCTGTATTGCTGTCAGAATATAAAGTACGAATTAAGCAGAGGAACGTAAGAAGATACATTGTGAAATGGTTCTGTTAGTGAATTGTGAATAAATTTAAGTAACTTCTCTTGTGTGGAAGTTAGTTGGAGATTGCAATTGCATTTGAAAGATAAAAGTCTGGTCATCCACCCATACCACACAAATGTTTTGGTAACTGATTATGCAAGAAATGAAAGCTTCTCAGACTTATTTCAGATTTGTGTACTGTATTATTTTTGTTTGCTAGTACATGGAGTTTCTGAAGTCGCGCAAGCATATATACAGGGTGGGAAAAAAGTCTCTAAGGATTTTATACGAGTACGTACATACAACTATTTAGTTAACGTTATTATACAGATGAAACAAATCAAACAAAAATAATTTTATTGATACAAATATTTTGTTAAACTGTAATTTTGTCTTCAAAGAGTTCTCCATCCGCTATGATACATTTGTGGGTTTTCTCTGTGAAACTCTTCATTGTTCTTCTGAATATATTGAGTGGGGTCCTTTTCAGTTCTTCATCTATTCTGCGGCCAAGGGCATTCACATTTGGATAGATGAAACCAGGAGTGTCGAGTTTGTCGCGCAAATAAGCCCAAAGCCAGAAATCACACAGGATTAAATCGGGTGATCTGGCTGGCCACTCGATGGGACCTCACTGCTCAATCCATCTTTCTTCAAGCAAAGTAATGTGGCGGTGCTCCATCCGAGTCCATCATCATGTTCATAAAGCCAATTCCTGCCAACCATTTAGTAAACTGTGGCAAAACTTTCTCTTAATACTGTTAGTGTAGCCGTTTTAATGGTTTATCCAATCGTATTTTGGGATTTTTCTCGCCCAGTAGTAAACATTGTGTTTGTTTCCTTTACTCGTTAAACCAGACACATTTATCTGAAAATTTGATTTTTGAAGGAAATCTGGATCAGTGTTTAACTTTTGTCTCGTTGTTTCAGCAAACTGCAGTCGTCTATCAGAATCATCGTCGTATATGAACAGAGTAAATGGGTTTGTAATCCTGGTACCCCTGTGATTTCAATATTTTTGCTACTGGAAATTTGGAAATACCCAATTTCTATTTGACTTTTCTCATTGAAGTTGTTGGATCGACTTGAAAGGTGGCCACGACACTACATTGTTTTTGTTGTTGTTGTCTCCTGTCGCCATTACTGGCCTTCGCTTCCTTCTTGGACGATCTTTTACCAGGCTTCGTGTTTCCAAAAATTTGAGCTTCAGTATCGAAGAATGGTTGCATTTGGTGGTGGTTTATTATATTTTTCTTGAAATAAACGCAAACTTTCTTCAGTTATTATAAGAAATAGCCCACGATACACTTTTTCCTCATTGCTGTATTCCATCCTTACTGACAGCGGTTACTGGGGCTTGGGCCTAGGGCCTTCCTGTTCTAACTTAGGGTCATTCCTGGCCTTGTATAGTTACTTCGAAAAGTGTCGCATACACTGCAGTGATATCATTGGAATTTATTTATTTATAAATAAATTATTTGCATGTATAAAATCCATAAAGACTTTTCTCTCATCATATATATATATATATATATATATATATATATATATATATATATATATATATATATAGTTAGTTGTGTACATTGGTTGCGCGACTTTTGAAACACCCTGTATAACGTGATTTCTCATAGAAGACCAACTAAGAATGAAAATGTACCATCTCGGAATTTATTGTAGAAAGATTATGCAGTTTTGTACTATTTATGGTAAGATTAATTTAACTTTTTTTATTTAATGAATAAATAATTTGTAACTTTTTGGGTAAGTATGATAGTATACAACGAATTATGGTTGCTACTTAGTATGTAGCTGTTATTTTTTTAACTTGTATATAGTATATCATAATTCTCATAACTGAATATGTTTTTTTTTTTTTTGTAACAGTAGGCTAATTCTTCAGACTTGAACTGAAATAATGAGTAATTTGGTTTGTTTTAAAACTTTGAGGAAGGAGACTTGTTTCAGACTTCGCTCGTATGTATATAAATACAATACGCAAAAATTTTCCTTAAAATTTTAATATCATGCTGTTCCTCTTGTATCGTGATTGGTTACTACAACAGTGATAACTTTTATGTGATTTACATTAGCTTAGTATGGAAAAAATTAAGTTCCATTAATTTTAGTATTGAGTGTCAGTGGTAATTATCATTGCCATTATAATTCTTACTATCGCTTTGATCCATTTTTGTACGTTTCCTTCAGTTAATATTTGTGGGGGAGTTTGTTTCAAAGTAGCTGTCAATTTCCTCAGGTTCAGAGAGATATGCCTGAAGGCCACCGTCCCTCCGTCCTATGCATTGAGGATCCTCTCATTCCCGGCAATGATATTGGCAGGTCGTCATACGGCGTTCTTCAAGTAAAGCAAGCCTTTGAATATGCTTATATCGTTCTTTCTCAGGTAAGATGCATTCTTCTATTCTCAAGTTGTCTAAGTGAAATATTGTTAAATTTTGTCTAGTATTGCGACAGGTGAATTGCAGTTAAGTTGATATTCTTTGCTAGACTGAAAATGATTGTAGATTTAGAGTTTTAAAATGGAGTGCCTATAAAGTTTAATAAAGAGATCATTATTATTAATGCAAACTCGCACGTAATAATTTTTTGTTAAAGGGAGTGAACCCGCTTAATACTCTGATAAATGATCCGAACAAACACTCAATTTTGGGTCGTGTTGTGAGGATAACAGACGATGTAATTCAGTACCGCAAATGGATCAGAAAGAGATTTTCCTGCGCTCGTTCTGGAACCTCCAAAGCCCACCCACTCGATTACACAGTTCCTGTGCTGGACAATGATGAGTTCAATAGTGAAGAAACGGCACATGGTGAACCTAATGAGAAGATTAGTATTATGATGGGCTCACATCAGTCCTCCGGAAGAACAAACTACTGTAATTCTATTGACAATCGTATAAAGGTAATTATATATATATATATATATATATATATATATATATATATATATATATATATATACAGGGTGGGCCGAAAGTCTGGATCCATAGGAAAATATTTATTTTAATACATAAATTACAACAAATGGTAAATACTTAAAATGAATATCAACTTTAACTCGTAAATGCGTATCCGTGATACTGTACAGTGGTTCGTACTCCAGTATAAACAACAAATTATAACAAATGCTCAAATTGGCGGCCTCTGACATCGAGACACTTAGGGATGGAATTTATGATTTTTAATAATTCTTCGAATTGACGTACTCGAGATGCGTGTTTCATTTGATAATCTTCTTGTTGACTTTACTGGACTATTCGTTAAAGTTTCACATACCATTGCAGAGGTATTTTCATCAGTTGCAGTTTTTGGACGACCAGAACGCCGTCGATCATGTACACTTCCTGTTTCTTTGAAACGTTTAAACAACTTGCCAACAGACGCATGTGTTACTGGATGCTTATCAGGATGATTTCTATTGAATTCGGTAGCAACTTCTCTGTGTATATCGCCCTGCTGTCTTGCGTACATGAGCACAAGTTCTACCCGGTCTTCTTCTGTTAGATTCGAAGCCATTTCTGGGCTGAAATAAAAAAAGTATTTGAGTATTTATACTGGAGTACGAACTACTGTACAGTATCACGGATACGCATTTACGAGTTAAAGTTGATATTCATTTTAAGTATTTACCATTTGTTGTAATTTATGTATTAAAATAAATATTTTCCTATGGATCCAGACTTTCGGCCCACCCTGTATATATATATCTTGTGTTGTGCTTTAATAATATTTTTACACTGAAAATCTTAAGCTCGGTTTAAGAAACCTGACTACTTTACATTAACAGTGATTATGAATTGGATTCATGTCTACTTTCCTATACGTATTGGAAATTTTTTTCTTGTTTTAAATCCTGATAATTCTTTGGGAAAGTAGGTGGTAAAGTTCTGATCTTAAAACTGTTTTGAAACTAATCTTTCAACTAACCTTTTTAAATACACCACAAACTAGAATTTGAGTAAAGGTACTCTACAGTGTACATGGAAGAAACTAAAGTATTTCAGCATATGGAAGAAACTATGAAGTATTTCAGCATATAAGAAGTGATATTTGATTTTTCAGGGTGGAACTAGTCAGTACGGTATTGACAGCAATAGTCTGAATGGTGGTAATGGGTTTTCCTTCAATCACAACTCCAATTCTTTACCGGGAAGAAATCGAACCACGAAAACGAGTGAAGAAACTTCAATGGGATCGGTATCAAAAATCAAAGTAGTTAACAACTCCCTCGATGATGATACGTGTTCTTCCGAAGTTTCCGAACCCCATTCCACGCCACCTTCCTCAGTTTCATCCGTTAGTGAAGACACCGTAAGTGGTCATTGAGATTTTTAAAATGGTTTTCACTGAATGATTATTCTTAGCTAGTTCGAGTACATTCATAAAATATTACAAACTTGTTCCATTCTTCATTGATTGGATTCCAGAATAGACACATTTGGCAATGCATTACGAAATGACGTACGAATGTCATTATTATGAAGAATTAGGTGTTTTCTCGAATACGACGTCAACCGTGCAAGAATGTCTTAACTTCATAAATTTTTTAACTTTTAGTTGCTCAGTACGCGAGAACATTGTTTCTTTTTTATACTTTAATATACGATGTATTATTACTTTAGGATTCAGATCCGGCCTCAGAAGTTAACGATTTGAACCGAACGGCGCCGTCGGACGTCTCGAATTCTTCAAATAAAGTTACTGACAAAGAGATGAATCACTCGAAAATTGCAACGAAAGGTTTTAACACTAACCGAAGCTCCGAGGGGATGTTCCCCAAGGACTCTGAAAACACCCACAAAAATAAGGAAAACCTGCCTAAAGCAATTCAGTTGGAGGAACTTAGTTTTTGTTGCGACGACGAAGACTCGGAGTTCTCCGTAGCGAGTCTTTTGTCCAATTCTACTAATCCATGTGGGACCAACAAACTTTTATACCAAGGAACGAAAGGAGGTAATCAGTCGCGACATTCTCCTACGAGACCTTACATGCCATCAAATCTCAAAATGAACCACGGTGGAGGGGGCAACATGCCTTCTTCACCGAGTCCTTACCACCAAAATGTGTCGAACGCTTACAATCAGTCGAGCAGTCCTTCAAGTTCTAAGTCATGGAATAAACACAGGAGATTCTCGCAACCATCCCAAGGTGAGCTTCATTTGTTTCAGTTTCCCTTTAGTTATGGATTTAAAATTAGGTGAAACGGGGGTGAACCATTCGCTGTTAAGATTTAGATTATTTTTATAGAGTAGTGATTAAACGTAGTTTTGACTAATAGCAGCGTAGCGGGATTGATAGAAACATTATTTTTAGTTTAAATTCAGTAGCTTTAAAAATTCTTTAACTAAATAATAGGACCTCAAGTTTGAATGCATTCAATTTTAGGGTCATCCGGAGCCCATGATGGACAGGGTTCGGGCAAAGGCCCAAAAGCAGATTCTTCTTGCGTGCCTTCGAATGCCCCTTCCGGCGGAAATGCGGGTCAGCCTGGGGGATTGCGTTTCAAGTACAATAAGCGTAAAAAGGCGGGCGGACGAAGGGACTCATTGGAGGCGAGGGAAGGAAATCAGAGGTGATTTCCGTTAGACACTTAGAAGGAACTGTTTCAGAATTTGTTAAATTTTTTATTAAGGGGTGTGCAATTCGAGGAAGTCGGTGTTATTTATTGAAAGGTGTGATAAACCTCCTGAAAAAAGTGCTTCTCGCCCTTTAACCTTTTCATAGAAGGCCAATTTCGGTCTTTTGGTGTTAAAAAATTAGCAAAATCGGTTTAGACTGGAATTTCCGAATAATTTTTTGCCCGATGGAAGTGAAGTGCAGAATGAGATTTGGACCTTTTGATATAAATATATATATTTTTTTTCAAAAGGCAGTTATGAATGTTTCACTCCTGCCAAATTGCATTACTGTATATGTACTGTACAAGGGATTTCTGTATTAATACTGTACATAAATGGATTGTATATTAAGTTTTTAAAAAATTTAAACCAAATAGATTTTTCCTTGTTAATTGTGATCATTGTGCCAATCACACTAGAAGAAGAAAAATTTTCTAAGTCATTAAAAAGTGATAATAATAAAAGAGAAAAAAAAGTCCATATCAGTTCGCGTTTAAGTAGTCAACTATTTTCTTAGGTGAATGTGGTGTAAGAAAGTGGAAGAGTAAAAGTAGGTCACGTAATAGATGGGAGGTGAATGAATTAATAGTTTTATTTTTCAAAAGTCTTCTCTCTCTCTTTTTTTTCCCCCTCCCTCCTTCCCTCCTTCCTCCTTCCCTCACTCCTTCCTTCCCTCACTCCTTCCTTCTTCCTTCCTTCCCTCACTCCTTCCTTCCCTCCTTCCTTCACTCCTTCCTTCCCTCCTTCCTTCACTCCTTCCTTCCCTCCTTCACTCCTTCCTTCCCTCCTTCCTTCACTCCTTCCTTCCCTCACTCCTTCCTTCCCTCCTTCCCTCACTCCTTCCTTCCCTCCTTCCTTCCCTCCTTCCCTCACTCCTTCCTTCCCCTTCCTTCCCTCACTCCTTCCTTCCCTCACTCCTTCCTTCCTTCCTTCCTTCCTTCCCTCACTCCTTCCTTCACTCCTTCCTTCCCTCCTTCCTTCACTCCTTCCTTCCCTCCTTCACTCCTTCCTTCCTCCTTCCTTCCCTCACTCCTTCCTTCCCTCCTTCCCTCACTCCTTCCTTCCCTCCTTCCTTCCCTCCTTCCCTCACTCCTTCCTTCCCCTTCCTTCCCTCACTCCTTCCTTCCCTCACTCCTTCCTTCCCTCACTCCTTCCTTCCCTCACTCCTTCCTTCCCCTTCCTTCCCTCACTCCTTCCTTCCCCTTCCTTCCCCTTCCTTCCCTCACTCCTTCCTTCCCTCACTCCTTCCTTCCCCTTCCTTCCCTCACTCCTTCCTTCCCCTTCCTTCCCCTTCCTTCCCTCACTCCTTCCTTCCCCTTCCTTCCCTCACTCCTTCCTTCCCCTTCCTTCCCTCACTCCTTCCTTCCCCTTCCTTCCCTCACTCCTTCCTTCCCCTTCCTTCCTCCCCTTCCTTCCCTCACTCCTTCCTTCCCCTTCCTCCCTTCCCCTTCCTCCCTTCCCCTTCCTCCCTTCCCCTTCCTCCCTTCCTTCCTCATCTGATGAAAAAGAAAGTTCAGGATTTGATTCGAAATTTAGGACTTAACTCCAAACTACTGAGGCCTTTATCTTATAAAGATGGTTAATAGTCAATGGGAATTTTTTTTTTTTTTTTTCATCCTGGATATGCATTTTGACCAGCAATAATTTTTTTTTTTTTTTTTTTTTTTCCCTAGAGAACTAATTGATCTGAAATAGATATTGTAAACTTTTTGGATTATTTTTGGCAGTTTCATGAAACGGTTTTGTTTCGAGTATTAAAGATTAAAAAGGAAGTATTAAGGTTTTCCAGTGATGTAAATTTGATATGAAAAATTTTTTAGTGACACTCGCATATTGAAGTTAATCTAGACTCTTTAATTATTAACTTATTTAGTTTAGATTTGTTTTAGTTACCATTAATTTGGTATGAAAGAGCACACTTTAATCCAAGTACGTTCTTAAAAGTCATGTAAAGTAAGTTTATTTTTCATTGTTACTTAGTTGTTATTATTAAGCTTAAGAGATGGTATTGAAGTTTGCTCCAACAGTATGAATACTATTTTTTTAAAGTTTTGAATAGGCTCTCGACATTCGTTTTAATACTTTTGGCTTGCCGTTCGTAATATTTTTAGCGTCTTACCAATCAAAAGGATTTATTTTCTCTCTCCAAAACTCTTTAGCTTGTGTTTGTAATATAAAAAAACTTCAATTGAGATTATTCTAATAATAATAATAATTAATTGTTAATCAATCTCAAACCCCGTTCAAGCATCGCTTGTTCCTTTACCAACACACATTTGATTTGATTTCCAAGAAGCTTAGATAATTTGCATTCCATGTTTTGGCTTACGTAGAGTAGACGTATCGTAGTTGATCTAGTCATCTTCAAGTTTTTGTTTAAGGAATAACTCTAACTAAAATTTTGTTACTTAAAACAAAAATAGAATTGATGAAATTAGTCAACTAACATTTGTGATAAGCTAATGCAAGCTAAAGATTTGTTTTATATATATATATATATATATATATATTATATATATATATATATATATATTATTATATATATATTATTATATATATATTATTATATATATATTATTATATATATATATATATATTATTATATATATATATATATATATTATTATATATATATATATATATATATATATATTATTATTTTATATATATTATATATATATATATATATATATATATATATATATATATATATATATATATTATTATATTATTATTATTATTATTAATAATAATAATGGTATGAACTAAATTTCAACTGTTATGAATTGAAGATGAGAAAAAAAAGTGTGTCAGCGTTAGCAAATTGCTCGCGTTGGCATTTATTTTCTGTGTAAGTTTAATGTTTTAGTTTTTTATAAATAAAAGAAGAAAAATAAAAATTTAATCTTGTCAATGTTCATGATAGTAATAGCTAAAAGCTGCTCTTGAATTCGACTCATTATGCGAAATGTAGATAAATATGTAATATACAATATATATATATGTAAATACTTTTAAGAAACCAGATATAAAATTACTTAACTACTTTTGTAAATTGAATTTCACTTTTCTTGAATGTTTAAGAAAAAGGTAAAAAGCAAAAAACAAAACAAAAAAATTAAAAAAAAAAATACCTTAATATATAAGGATTTGAAAAATGAATTGTTAAAATTGTATATTTTTAAAAAAGAAAATATTCGTAGTTTAAAAAAAAAAAAAAAATAAAAAAGTTATTTTAGCATTATTTTGTAAGCTAAATTGTTAATACTACTAATAATAGTAAATAATAATAATAATTTCTGTTGAAAAAAAATAAATTCTTGAATATGGTACAAGTTATTAACGTTTATTATTAGTTAAGCTTATAACTTTTGCAGCTGCTCAAACGTTTTTTGTCGTTGTGATAAGTCTTATTTTTTCTTACTTTTAGCGCCAGCATTTAATCTATGCATTCTTTATTTGCATTATTACATCCTGCCCTCTTTTTTTTTATTTTTTTTTTGTTGAAACTCTAAGATTTTATTTTTCCGTTGTTTGTAATATTATTCAACACTAATGAATAGAAAAGTCTATTAGGTTTAATCTAATTTATTTTGTGAGCAGTTCTTTAGGCCAAGGAACAGTTGAATTAGGGGGGAAAATCGAATTAAATTACCCCCCCTCTCCCGTATCTCTCGGAATAAAAAATATAATTTTAAAATTTGATGCATTTTTGTACATTGAAGTATGTTTGAGTAAAGTAGTTTGTAAATTATTATTTATTATTTAACCTTGATAAGTTACTTAAGGGTATAGATTCAGTGGTGTTAAGTAGCTTATGGTTGTAGAAATTTAGATCTTTATATATAACGTTACTCATTACGTTACGCGTAACAGATGTAATTTGTAGAGCTATGGTGTGAGGGAGTTTTATTCTTATATAATTTAAACTTTTTAATATGGCAGCAACTTCTAAAGTATATCGTAATCGGTATTTCTGATATAAAAAAAAATATTTTAATCATTGTCCACCTAATTAAACAGTTATAACATTCATTCACATCTCGTGGAAAAAGCCAGTAGTTTTTTCTAGAAGCCAAGACCCACGCGAATTTATTTAGCTCATTAAGATAAACCATTCTTCAATTTCAAATTTATTTATTGTCATTTAAATTTGGCTTGTATAGTTGTCCTCTGCGTTCAGATGACGTAGCTGCTCGTCGTTCGGATCCCACATAAAGTCGTAGGTCCCTCGTGTCGTGTGACCTTAGATGTTGGGGAGGTTAAAATAACCCCAGCATTACATTTACTTACGGCCACCATTGTGATAATAATGTATAGATGACGCGAGAGTTTTGGTCCGGAGGTTTTTTTTTTTTTTTCCTTCAGTAGTCTGTAAATTGTAAATATTAATTGAAATTGTAGAATTTTCAATTAAGTAAATCATTACAATCGCGTATCACAGTTGCTATTCTCACGTTCAAGTTTTTCACTCAGTGCGGAGAGCTGCTCTTTTGTTTAACTTTGATATGAGGTAAGTCCGTCCATAGATTTTGTTTAAACGAAGAATGGGGGTTAGTTTGAGGGTATGGTTTGTTAAACGAAATCAGGGTCCATACGAAGGAATATGCTCGCATGAGGCTTAACTTTAAATAATTTAGACATTTGGGGACAAAATAATTTTCAGAGCCCTTTAGTGATTGTTTTTTATTATTGGGAGTAACCGTTTTCGATGTTCATTTGTTTTTGGCATTTTTGTTTACGAGTTTTAAGTGAATACTATACATAGCTTTAAGAAAGGACTGATTTTTTTAAAGATATTTTGTAAATAGTATAGAGGAGTCAAGTATAGTTTAGAGCGGCGGTTCTTAACCTTTTTCGTGTCATTTCCCCCTTCGACCAGTTCGCCCTACCCGATTTCCCCCTCCATTAGGCTCCATTAGGATACGAAAGAAAGTAGCCTCGAAGACAAAATTTAATAACATTATCAGACTTATAATGAGCACTAATTATATGATCACCAAACAAAATTCTGCCTTAAATCCTCCCTGGATTCCTGAAATTTCCCCCAGGTTAAGAAATGCTGGTTTAGAGCAATACAATTCATTAGTTGGAGATTTAATTAAGATCAAATTATGAGTAGGGAAAAGGGGGAATCTTGTACATAGCTGGGGTTCTTGCATGCATTTGAATATCTCGTGGATCTTAGTGTTTTCAGAAACGTTTTGACGGGAAACCTTGTAAATAGGTGGGATTATTTGTACAATTATTATACAGGGTGTCCATAAAATAACGTATCATAGGAAAATAAATTTGTTTATTTTTTGTTTTATTTTTGTTCGAAATGATTCCCACCAATCTCAAAACATGTTTGTAAACGAAAAAGCAGGTTTCTTTCGATGTTCCTCAACATATTTGGCCTGATGGAGACATAAATAAATAGATATTGGTTATGTTCCTATGATGCGTGACTTTATGGACACCCTGTAGTATTATGGAGTTAAATAATTACGGTATGTATACGAGGTGATTTGGTTATTATTTTGGACAGGGAGGCCCTGGTAGCTTTGAATTATCCATATACTTCTCACGTTTCGTATTCAGCCGTGAAAACCGCTCCACTTGCCCAGCTGCAGAAGTGAAGCTAACCTTATTTCAGATAGAACGTGTTTGTTGTACTTTAATTGAAGCTGGCTTCACTCGTTGATCAAATTCCCCGAAACCAACACTAAAAATGTCTTTCTTTGTAAGCCAAGTTTGCATTCAGACCAAATGCCTACATTCAACCCTGTGCATTGATGATTCTGGCTAGTATAAGTATTTGTATCGGTAAGTAGTTGTTTTAAGTACGACTCGTTATAGACGTTGACAGTAATCAATATAAAATACAAATACGAGTACAAATGATTAAAATGGAATGTACGAGATTTGTTTTAAAGATTAAGTTTTATTTCATTTTAGGGTTACATTTTTTGTTTTGGGAAGTTAGGTAGCTTGTCAAATTTGTTTTAATTCTGTTTTAGCTACTCAAATTGAGACTTCCAAAGCGTCTGATTCTAAAATGTTGAAATCTTAGTGTGATGTTGAGCATTTTATATATATACATACATTTTTGGTAACCTTTGGTAGTGGTGAAGTGGTTAGCGTCGCTGACTACGCATCCATCGGCCCCGGGTTCGAGACCCGGTGACGGCAGCCGGCGTGCAGCAAAACCCAGCTGTTCATCCTTCCACACACAGAAAGTGGTTGGTAGATAAATGGATACCCTGGGTGGCCTAGTGGTTAAGACGCTGTGATGCTGGTGGGGCGTGGTTCGGATTCCACATTAAACTGTACGTCTAAGGTGGAGTGAAAAGCGTGACCTTCGTTAGAATGAACAATTCGGGCGGAACCTAACCAAAGGTATATATTTGGTTTGCTTCCGCCCGAATTGTTCATTCCGAGTTAGGGTATGGTTCTGATTAATCAGTTAATCGTTGTTTCTAGTTTAATCATTAATTAATAATAATAATAATTTTTTTTAGGAAATGATTAATTTTCCTCATAATTTCACCATCATTTTACCTTAAATTTTGTAATGTATAATTTGAATTTGGCACCTTTTTGCAGGTATAAACTGTCTAATCCGCACATGCCTGATTTCTTGAAGTAAACTAAATGTTTGAGTAAAATGTTTTCTTCGGTCTTATCTCACGCAACAAACAATAAAGCTCTTTCTTACTCTTTTCAGAAGTATTAAATTTTTAATCAGTTAATCATTGATTAATTAGAAAATTACATCATTCATCACGTTTTCCTAAAAATGATTAATTAACCATGCCCTAATTCTGACGGTCAAGCTTTTCACTCCACCTTAGACCTACAGTTTAACGTGGAATCCGAACCACGCCCCCCCACCAGCACCCAGCGTCTTAACCACTGGAAGGATGAACAGCTGGGTTTTGCTGCGCGCCGCCTGCCGTCACCGGGTCTCGATCCCGGGGCCGATGGATTCGTAGTCAACGACGCTAACCACTACACCACCGAGGCAAACTGGTTATGCTGCGCGCGCGTCATGTGATGCATGTTATAGTGTGACTCGGTCTGTCTCAAAAGACGGTTACCGCTTGTTGATATCCTATTTTGTTCTCTTGATATTTACTCTTTTGTGTGTTGTCGCATTTTGTGCATTTGAATAATGGCTACTGTTGAAGAACGTGTGTGCATAAAATTTGGTGTTAAGCTGGGCAAGACTACTACTGAAACACATGCCATGCTGAACACAGCATTTGGCAATGACGCCTTAAGTCGGACAACCACTTTTGAGTAGCATAAGCGCTTTAAGGAAGGCCGAACGTCGACGGAGGACGATGCAAGGATTGCAAGGGTGGGACGACCTTCCATTTCAAGAACTGATGACACTGTTGTTTGTGTTCGCGAAATGATTAGGAAACTGTAGAATGACAGTCAGGGAAGTTGCAGACGAAATAGACATTTCGATAGGATCATGCCACATGATACTCAGAGAATTTGGGGATGCGTCGTGTGTCAGTCAAATTTGTGCCACGACTCTTGACTGCCGAGCAGAAAGAGCAATATGTTGTTGTGTCTCAAGACCTTCAACGTGTCAATCTTGGATGAAAGTTTTCTCAGAAACATCGTTACGGGTGACGAGACGTGGGTTTACGGGTATGACGTTGAAACAAAACCGCAGTCATCGCAATGGAAGTGCGCGACAGTAGCCATTATTCAAATGCACAAAATGCGACAAAATATACAAAATGACTTCACAAAACAGTAAATATCGGGAGAACAAAGTACGATATCAAGAAAGGGTAACCGTCTTTGGACACACTGAGTCACACTACGGTAAAGTTCTTAACGTGGACGATAGAAATAGGCTCCAAGACGATGTAAATAGGATTATGGAGTGGACGGATAAGTGGCAGATGCAATTTAACGTAGACAAATGTAAAGTTTTGCATGTAGGTTCTCGTAACAATAATTTACATGTACACGATGGATGATAGACAGAGACGTCAACCTTGAAGTATGAAAATCTGAGCTTTCTCAGTGTGCTTGATTTTGATAACTGGAAACATGTCCCACATAAGGGAGTTTGGGACATTCTCCCCCGATTTTATTATTATTAGAAAGACTTTAAAATCCGTGAGAGTTGACAAGTCTGTAGACAGTTAGCGATTGTTGACGAAGTAGATTTAGGTGTACGCATATTTAAGGATTTAAAAGTTAAGAACCAGTACATGGAGTCTTGCGCAAAAGCTAATAGGATGTTAGACTTCATAGCGCGTAATTTCAAATTTAAATCGAAGAATATTTTATTGCCCCTTTACAAGTCCCTAGTCAGGCCTCACTTAGAATATGCCGTTCAGTTTTGGTGCCCGTATTTGCGAGGATATTGATAGGTTGGAAAGGGTTCAGCGACGCGCCACAAACTAATTCCATCACTATGCAACAAGTCTTACGAGGATAGGATTAGAGTTAGACTTGCATTCACTCGAAACGGAGATTAAGGGGGGAGCTTATTGAAGTTTTCAAAATCATTAATAAAAACGATAACGTAAATTTTGACAAACTGTTCACTTTCGATAATAGCAATACTCGTAACGGATTTAAATTATGTGGCAGACATTTCATTAAAACATCGCTAAAAACGTTTTTACGTTTAAAGTAATTGATAAATGGAATACTCTTCCCGCGTCCGTCGTGAATTCTACCAGCGTTAATATGTTTAAAAACCGTTTAGATAGACATTTTAAAAATATTAACGTCGTTTAAAATAATAAAACCATTAGCAACAGGAGCTGTTGGGGGTAATGGTCGAGGATGAGTCTGTTGACGGTTAATGCCAGCAATAAAATTATATTAAACTAACCCACTTTTTGTTATACTCTTCATACCTTTTTTTTTTTTAAAGTTTTCTTATCCTCTCTCTACTTGCATGTCTGTAGTTTTGCATGGTATGACAGTATTTAAGTTAAGACTGTGTTTGTATGGTTTGTAAACGTTCTTATTTTACTTCTTTTCATCTTTCACCCCTTTCCTATTCTCTTCGACTATTTTTCCGACTTGTTGGCAGTGACCAGCGGGTGATTATGGGCAGTATTTCTCTTTCTGAATGAATGTTAACCCGCTAATGATAGGTTTTGCTACTTACTTAACCCCTTATTCTCTTCTTTCTCTCGGGTTAACCTTAGCTTCTGTAGAAGAGTACCGTATTTTTTTGAGTGGTAGAGTAGTTTGTTTAGTGTTCAAGCACGAGTACACGTGTAAGAGTGTGGTTTCAAACCAGTTTGAAAGCACACTTTTACACGCGTACTCGTACTCGACCACTCAAAAAATACGATACTCTTAATCGTACTGGTACGCTTTCCACCACCAACTACTACTTTCCCTCCACTCTTCCATTCTGATGGCTCAGTTGTTCTCTTTTCTCCTGATAAAGTGGAACACCCCCCCCCCCCCCGGGCTCGGCTCTACGAAGGCATACGGTTCTGATGGTGTCCCTCCTGTTCTCAAAAACTGTGCTTCTGTGCTGTGCTGTGCTGACACCCTGCCTAGGTAAACACACTCGTTTTTCAAAATAAAAAAAACTTTATTTAGAAGAGTACAAGTGACAAGAGTTTTACAATTTTTGGATGTTTGACATTATATTCAGAGTACTCTCATCTGAATATGCCCTTGAAAGCATGGAGGCGTTTTAAGCCAAATTAATGCCTGTTAGTTTATTTATTACCTAAAAATAGTGACAACAATGGTAAATACAATATAAATTACAAAAAGTCAATTTTAAATTAAATTAAATTTATTGTATATTTAGTGGAAAATAAATGTTGCTAAATAAAAGAATAGATTACGGAATTAAAGGTGCTTAATGAAATAAACATTTTAAATAGTTGATTACAAAATTGATTACTACGGTATAAATGGCAGTAGTGAACTTGTACATCAGTAGGAGCTAATGAAGTGTTTTTTAAGTGATTTGCGAAATGCATTTAGTGATGAAGCCTGCCTGATATGTATGGGAATGGCATTCCATGCGTCTACTTCTTTGAAAGGGAGTGCATTTCCTGCAGCTTCTATTGTTTTCGTCTTT
This sequence comes from Bathynomus jamesi, assembly GCA_023014485.1. Lineage (NCBI taxonomy): Eukaryota > Metazoa > Arthropoda > Malacostraca > Isopoda > Cirolanidae > Bathynomus > Bathynomus jamesi. Next base: position 30,297 of record JAJOZX010001874.1, on the reverse strand, counting down.
CATCTGGTACTTTTCCTTCCTGCTGGGAGTTCGCTTTCATTCAACCCCTCTCAACCCTCCAACTGCTTTGATTTCTTGCCTTTTTAAAGTTTTTTAATCTATCCTTAATGGGAATATTCCTAAACACCTCTTCTTCCAATCTTACTTCAGATCGTCAATACGGTTCCGCAAGGGACGCTCTATGGCTATCTTCTTACAATATCTCTGACTTGGTCACCCTATTCCCGGGATTTCGGTGAAACCTTTGCTATTGCGCACACATATCGATAGCTTTTGATAGTCTGGCACAAATCCTTAATTTACGGTTTGTATCTGTGCCTTCATCTCTAATTTCCTTTCTGGCCGATCTATAGCTGCGGTTGTAAATGGACGCTGTTCTTCTCCAAAAGCTATTAATAGTGGGGTTCCTGAGGGCTCTGTCTTGTCGCCCACTATTTTCCTTTTATTTATCAATGATTCCACCCTTCACTTCACCCGCTTCCCTCTCAAGAGTCACTCCATGCTTCGCGTAGGACGGCTATGATGCACCTGACCTCTAATCTTTCTACTTCTGATTGGGGCAGAGAAAACCTTGTGGCTTTCAATGCCTTAGAAACTCGGTTCCTTCATTTGTCTACTCTTTCTCGAAAACAGCTTCTACGAGGTTAGGTGTCCTGTACCCGGCTCCCTGGTATTTTCATCCCCACTCAGTTGCTGTCATTGTACAAGGGTTTCATACAAATTTTTTATTTTCTTCACAATTCGTGATAAGGTTCGTCTGTCACGGTCTGTGAACTTAGTTTTACGACGACTGTTATATTTCTCAGAAAAATGTATTTTTATTCGCTTAAGATTTGTCAACAGAACGGTTTGCCAAGTAGTCATATCGCAGTGATGTCGACACGAGTAGCTTAAATCAAGGAAATAAGGTGTACCTCAGTTTAGCAGTTAACTTTTCAAGATCGAACAATCGGGAGTCAGCTTTACCTAAGTTATCGACCTCAAAATACCGGCTCGTAGATTTGGAATATTTAAAGTACTCTGTTAAAGTATGTAACATTATTAAATGCAGGGACTGAAGAAGGGCAGCCTCGCAGCAAAAGTTCATGAGTGACTAGAAGAGGGACACAAGGAGAACCTCACATGCACTGATGATTCGCCACTGTTGCTGCAGAGAAATCGTAGGCGGGAAAGAAGGACTAGGAAAAGGTAAGATACATGTTTTGCTAATAAAATAGTAGCATGAACAAAGGAGGGTATAGTGATGTGTTGATGTTTAGTTCTGGTCTTGAAGAAAGTTGATAAATGCAAGCAGCAGGGATTGTAGCAAACGAGTCATGTGATGATATATATGTGAAGTGATTGGGTTGGAAGCATCAGAAATGCGTGCAGAGTAACTGTAATGGGTGATCTAAATGGAAAAGTGGGAGTTGACCCTGGGGAGCATGGAATGAATGATAATGACGAATAAAAAGAAATTGTGGAAGTCTCTTGTAAATACATACTTCCAACAACACACCGGTTACGTCGTAACACCCAGAGTTCAGAAGTGTAATAAATTGTGTTAGTGAAGATGTACTTGGGAATGTGTAATACAAAAGCTCTTCGCGGTCGAGTGGAGGTTTGTCAGGCTGTAGGATTGTGTTATATAAAATTAAGTTCGGAGGAGGAGATGGCAACAAAAAATAGGTTATAAAAAAAATAAATGTACAGAATATGGAATCTGATGAGGAAGATGAATGAATAAACGCTATGTGGAGAAAAAGTTATTCTGGGAAGTGAAAAGCTCAATCCATTAGAATGATTGGTAATGTGAAAGATAAGAATCGCAATGTTGGTGCAAGATGAACAAGTATTTGAAAGATTTAAGGAGCACTTTAGTGAGCTTGTAAGGTGAACTGTGAATGTAGTTGGTGGTGGTGTACGCAGAAGTGTGTCAGCGTGTGGAAGACATTACATTAGAAGATGAACGTGCAGTATTAAGTCTAAAAAAAAAAAGGAAAGTCGGCAGAAACTAGTGGAATATGTAATGAAATGATTACATGTAAAAGTAGAATGACGATTGGAAAAAGTTTTAAAAACCGTGGAAGTGGGTGTATATGAAATGATTAAACAAAACTTGTAATTGTGTCACTGTCACTGGGGAAAAGTTCTTAGGTAATGTATGCATAAGTGTTATTTTCAGGCGCTAGATTAAGCGCTAAATGTCCCATGTTCATATATTACCCGAGAAACCACTTCCCATACCCGACAAGTGAACACGATTCTTAAACTGCAAAGCAACTGCATATACGCACGCCCACAGTCGAATCTGAAAAAAAAGTTACTTAACCCAACCTCAAGGATTCTGTTACCTTTCATGAAAAGGTTATGTACTTCAGCTTCCATTTACCTCACAAATCACTGCCATTTCTGTTTTTAGTGCCACAATGAGAACTCGCTCATTTAGATAATTGCTATTTACATCTACTACTTCCACCATATAATTCTATCATTAGTCATTCACTCCACATGGCTATATTAATAGAACATGCTATTATCTCTAATGACTTTTTCAACCTTCCCTCCTTCATATGGTCAATCTGTTTAACACTAACTCACCTCAACCGATCTGACTTTTGAGAACGAATTACTCTGCCAAACGTCTCTTATCCACACACCAACTTCGGCAACAATATACCTTTGTTGCATTTACACTCGAGCAATTTCTTCCATCAAAACTTTTAGCATGTCTGACTCGCGTGCCCTGCTTGAAGCCTCCAATGTATTTGTACCTTCGATCAGCCCTCAAATTTTTACACTTACCGAAAATATTACTATTCTCAAACATTTCTCTCTGGTTAAAAATTTTGTTTTGCAAAGTAGTCAACGCTCTGTCAAAACAGTTTCATACAATTTCACAGTTATACTCATGACACCTTCCTAATTTTTAAATATATTTTACTTGTAAAGAGTGGCATAATTACACCTGCTCAGGCATTTCATTACATATTGGACGTCCACCCTCCTGTAATTTTCCATATCTTAACATTCCATTCATGTTTACTTTTCGTTGAACTTCATCTACTTTCTCCAGAATATTCATTAATCATCTTTACTGCCCCTCCAAAGTTTCATACTTGTTTTACCATTTAAAGTCTTTGGACTTCACCAAATTCTTCCACCATTTTTTCTCCCTGTACTATTTCATATAAATTAGACACTTTTATTGAAAACTGATATTTTCACAACCTTTAAATGCAGCATAACTACCAACTATTTTAATAAGTGTACAAAAAGATTTTTTTAAAGTCGTCATTAATAAGAATTACCCGAAAGGGAGGAAAACTACTTTACAAATCAAATGTATTTAAACAATACTCTTAATCACTTTTACCCACACGTGTCAAACAAAAATTTAAAAAAAAAAAAATTCAATTCCAGTGTGAACCTTCAAGAACGCCTTAATTTTCTTTCTTCTGGAAGTTATTGATGGCGCGGATTCTCTCCAAAATGGGCGGATGGGAATGATGCCACGTTGAATATAAGTAATCATAGACTGGAAAGCCGAGATTGTCATTGTTCAACTTAATAAGAGCGGATTTAAGTTTCTCTCCGCGGTTCAAATCGCAAGCGAAATGATCCGCTTGGAACTCATTGTAACGACTGAACATGGTCATGCAGAAGCCGAGAACCTGATTGGGAAGAAAAAAAAAGAACTTGAGTTCATTATTGTAAGTAAAACAAATCAATTAAGATTTAGAACCTTATAAACACCCGTTGCAACTATTCCAGACATTTATTTTTTAGTTTTCGACAATACTTGAAACTTCCCAATTCCACTCCTGCCTATCATATTATTGGCTTTAATTCGATGCATTTAAAATTACATTTTTATATATTCTGGAATAGTTTCAGCGACTTTTCAATAGCACGAAAACGAGTAGCGCAAAATCACACCTCCGAATAAGGAGCGAAAACAAACTGCATCACGATGATAAAACCGATGAAAGCTGGTTCCGTTTGGTAGAAACCAAACGCTCGGTAGAGTAGAGAGTATCGATACAAAGATCCGAATCCGAAGAACATCATGACCATGTTCACCTGGCGGGAAAGGAGGAGGAAAAAACTTAACAGGTAACAAAAGTTTGAGTCAAAACATGGAAAAGTAAAAACGTAAATCACTTTAGGAACAATCCTCCTCGTCAGGCTAGACACTGAACAGTTTAAAATTACTGAAAACAAGCGCTAACACTCCTTCACTTTCTCCGGTAATAAGCTCGCATGTAGTATAAAAAAAAGCGGCAGTCATTTCTGGCTTTTACCAACGTTAAATATTTTTACCCGATTACATTACTCGACTCTTAACAACTCGAGATTTTGAAGCCAAACATACTGTTTAAAGTGAAAATAAACCTGAAACTAAATTTATTCTTTGTGCTGCTTAATATAGATTTATCTCAGAATATTTCATACTTGGTGGTTTCAATATTATTTATGGACCTAATAATTACGATAAATCTTTCTTTATAAATAGACCTTGCAGTTCTCGTCAAATAACTGGACATGCGCGGAAATAAACGCACGAAATATTGTACTAAGGACTTCGTCTCCCGCTGTAACCATATTTTGCATTTGGAGCTGTCAAATATACCATTTTCAATCACGTCTGTAAACATAAGCGAGTGATTAATCTACGGGAGGTTGAATTTGTTTTGGAAACATCTGAATCTTTGACTTTAATGAAGACAAATTCAAATGAACATAGGTAATTTTAAAATTTGCTTTATTTTCAGTATGGCTTTAAAGAAAATATTATGTGAGCATATTTAAGACGGGCACTGTTAAGAGTGAGTGAGTTGGATGGATGGCTTTACACCTTGTTTGTCAGCTGGCTCCTTCCCAATAAATATGAATATGCTACTTTCATTTCCCTCAATTGTTCAGTAGGTGATTGACGAGAAGGATTAGCCCGGAAAACTTGTTTTAAAGTTTCTTGTTTTACTTTGCGGGTTAACTAAAAAAAAAAATATATATATAGTTTTAATACACATCTTCCTTAGAAAGCACACTTCGGCATTATTACATGAAAGGTCTGAATCCCTGCTTTTCCACCATTTCTCCCGAAATGCTTAAGGATTTTATTTCTCAAACCACTAGAACTGAAGGTTCGGTCGTTGATGATAGAGTGTATTCATCTTAATCGACATGAAGAACAATGGCACTTCTTCGAGAAAGTGTCATACCTGAGAGATGAGGATTCCCTTGAGAACGTGGTTGAGCTTCCAATGACCCAACTCGTGGCCGAGGACAGCGAGAACTTCGTCAGTTTTACATCCGGTTTTCTTTTTCTCTTCCGGTTTGAGATCTTTCTTCTCTTCCTCCTCGGCCTCCTCCCCTTCCTTCTTGTCTTCCTTATTCAAGGGCGTATAATCCTCCAAGAGAGTATCGTACAGGACAATTCTTTTATTGTTGAAGAACCCGTAGAAGTAAGCGTTGCTATGCGCCGATCTCTTTGAACCTTCCAGATAGAAATTATCCACATTAATACCTTACCCAATCTCGATAGTCGTCCTCTCAACATTACTCGTAAAAGAAGAATGCTTAACACTTAATACTGCCTAGAAACTTTTGGCGAATTTTCAGAATCCAGACGCAATTAGGACACAGTCCATAATAGCTTAGTAATACGTTTTACTGAGTTAGTCGTTATGGATTCTTCGAACCGAGTCCGAATTCCGGAATTCTTACCAAACTAAATTATTTCGAATTAAAAATCTGATCAGTATTGAAGCTAAGGAACAAAGAACCGTTAGACCTTCCTGCCCCCTTATTTATTTGCTTAAGTGCCATACAATGATATTCATACTAAACTTTCATTTTTAACTCAAGTTCATAAAACTAAGTTTTAATTGTTACAAAATATAAAGAATGGCATCTTTCTTTTTCCTAAAGTACCTTAAATTTGACTGTTTCAATGCCTTAAAAACGCAATGCGAAGGAGTACCCTGTTTATTTATAAACAAAGGCATTTTACGTGGCTCTGGTTTTAGATTTCCCAGAGCTTAAAAGAAAAGTATATCATTATATAGAATTTTGCTAAACTAATTTGTAATTGTGAAATGGGGGTTTTAAGTTAAAATATAAAACCAAAAACTTTTGTCACATTTAATCCCAAAGATTAGCCCTGTAACACTGGATTAAAGCTATGAAGATGGGTATACACGCTCTCGAGATAATAGTTCTTTGAACACAAAATCCTGGCCCTACCTAAAATCCCTTTGAAACAATTTAAAAATTAAATACACATTATCAAAAATCTCATTTCCCAAAAGGGATTTGGGTGAGATATAAATTATAGAAGGTAGTGAAGAGGAGAAAAGGTAGAAACCAAAGCGTGTAACACACTCCTTCATAGGCATCCTGGTAGACCAGTACCCTACATGGTAATCCTACTACACCTGTGGCGCTTCCAGGTTTTGTCAAAAACAAGAAGAGTCCCGAGTTTACGTATCTCTAACAAATCTCCTTTATTCCAATCCACTCACAGCCACTTCTCGCGCATCACCCAGATCAAGTCTAAGCTTGCTTACGTAATCATTCACCATGTTCACCTCGGCCTTCCTCTCCTCCTACTTTCGCGAAGTCTTGTCATCTTCCATTCTTTCAACATGTCCAAACCACTTACACACATTTTTCTTCAATTCCTAAATTCTTTGAATTTAAAGTCTTTCAACACTTAGGCCTAATTTTATACAACTGACTGGAACACATCAATTGATAGCTAGAAAAAATGCAATGGTACCTATTTCGTTCCCTTCCTTAAATTAAGTAACTTTTCACTGCTAATCTCTCCATAAAATAAATTTATGCTATGACATCAGAGGCCTTTCTGACAAACATCTTTCTCTTGGACACACTTCATCAGGATGAACTATCATAAGCCTTCAACAAAAAGTAAATACAGCCATAGTATCTTGTGTTTGTTCAGAAGCATCGTTTTCAAATTTCGGTTGGCAAACAAAACAGGATTAGGGGATTTAAAAATATTACCTAGCCTTTCTCAGGAAAAAGCGTCTCGTAGCTTGATCGGTTACGGCGCTGCCCGGCAGTAGTGACACTCTGCTGAGTCGTGAGTTCAAACCCGTGTTGCCTAGAGCTGGGTGGTTGTCTTTTCTTTCGTGGCGTGCCGGCCACCCCGATCTAAATGATACCTCTCATTTCTTGGGGATTATGGACACGGATGTCACCTTTACCTTTCTTGGAAAAGTTTTGAAAGCGATGTCACTTCGAAAGTAGTTTAACACGAGCTATTTCCAGCTGACGAAGTTTTACTTAATGATAAATTCCTGGCAATGGCCCAACTTAAATTCTAATGCATAATTAAGTGCAAGACAAGTTTTAAGCTGGAAGAAATTTGTAAAAAATTAAACTATCACCTTCAACAACGTAAAGTTTCTTGAGTGGAAATTTGATTTCCAAAGCGAGATCTTCAATTTTGGATTTCAGATCTCCTTCTGGTAAGGGCTCATATTTGTCGAAAAGGGGAGCGATGTAGTCTGGATAAACAGTCATGAAGAACAACATGACAACTGTTGTGAATCCCCACAAATAGACGAAAAAGTAGTCTCCACCCGCCTGAGAAAGTATATTGTAAGAACTAACCTCGGGGTGGGGAGTGTGTGTATACGTTTACGATTTATAAAAAAAAAAAAGTTCTACTCAGTTGTAAAGATATAAAAGTTGTCGGTGAATCGATGGAGTGAACAGGAGTACTTACAGATGCAAAAATTTTTAGGATATGGAAAGGTGCGATTGATCAATATACGAATAAAACATACGTGATACAAGAGTTTGTAAGCCCCCCTACCCACTACTTTAAGAGAAAATGAAGCAGATGCTATGTAGTGCAGAAATACTTGTAAGCCATCAGTTCCACCTCAATAATAACCAAGAGGTATTCCTAATCATTCTTACCAAGAATCTGCAATATCTTTGAAAATGGGATACCTTTAAACATTAAATTCTGATAACAGAGGGAATGTACAGGACTGCGTGCTTCTTTCCCAGAGGTCCTGCATTTTAGTGAAATGAAAATCATGTGTATGTACTTATTATAAAGTATGAAAACCAAATCTAATATAATACAGTACTTTGAAAATAGTTCTCAAATTACCCCAATCTACTAAAATCTTTAAGATTTATAACATACGAAAGACTTTAAATCAGAAAAGTGAAGTGACTTCAATCTAAATACCTATTTTCAAAGATTAAAGTGAAAATAGAAAAAAAATTACTCTTCTAACGCCTAACATCCTCGGTAAATTCATACCTTAATAATATAGACGAGTCCCGACACTACTGGAGCCGATATTACTTGCGTGACCAGAAATTTTTTAATCTTGTCTTTTATGAAGAATACGGGAGTCTGCAAAAAAATAATTACAGTACCAAGCTAGTACTCTAAAATTACTTCAACCAGCAACAGTACCAATATAGGGCTTAGTTAAAATAAAAATATTTAAACTGTGAAAAAAACAATTATAGTATGCGGAGGTTGGAGATTTTCTGCATAAAGTTTTCACATATTAGCTATTTCACTTTGTGGGAAATAAGGATGTAACAAACCATCAAAATAAGACCTCCCAAGAGCTAATTCTGAGGAGAAACAAATTAAGCGAGTGAATGAATAAAGACCATTCAAGAGATCTAACAAAACCATTAGTCTGTGAGCATTTATTTCAGCCATCATGTACAGTTGTTTTCAGTGCTAAATCTATTACTTTAAAAACCAAATAGACCCCAAACGTACCTGTTTATTGAAGCCATGCTTCTGTTCAACTTTAAATGTAAAATATGCTGACCAAGGTAATCCTAAGAAAAATGAAATTGATGACCCAACAGCTACAAACATCAATGTGTGTGGAATTTCACTAGACCCCAAATAACCAAATTTTTCTATTAAGATACCACTTAATTTCCAAAGGGCTGGAATACCTCCAAATAGCATAACTCCCTGTAATTAAAAATACAGTATATAAACCCAAATGCATTCTTTGGTGTCATCACAACACTTCTTCAAATTATTCAAAAGCTTAAGAATAAGAAAAATTTGAAAATCATTTATTTACTTTATTACTTGGTCTCCAAATGTGTAATTTATTTATTTATTTATGTGAGCTTATGCAAGTGATATAAACAATGGATGATGAAGTCCAAGTGCCTTGATTTTCATTTCAAACTATTTATGCTAAAACTTCTAAGTGAAATTTAGCTCACCAAACAAAAGTTAAAAGATTAAGCCCTATCTTATAATTTAGTGATAGGTACTGGACTAAGCATGTAGGTATACAGCAGTCTACCTACAATATAAAAGACTGGAAATGATCATAAATTCAAAAAGCAGAATCTACTTCAATCTTAACTGCAAGCTGACTATTATATTTTGCCAAGACCTTAAATTATGACATATCCTCACCCATCTTAATAAAAATCACTTAAGGCCCTTTTTAAACTGAACAAATATGCCTTAACCTAATGCTTTAGTAGTTAAACGTTATACTGCTATTACTCCATATAAATCAGGAATACATAGATACTACCAACTGCTACAACTATGCTGTTCAGTAAATTTAAAGTTGCAAACAACAATTAGCAGTGCCAAATGAAGTCAGTACATAATGGACGAATGAAAGAGGAACACAGTACATATAATGTAAATGAAAGTAGCTATACCTAATAAGGTTTTAGGACAAAAGATTTTGGAGATTGAACCATTTCATACATCAAGCTAATCAGGGTGAGTTATGTCTGGGTTAGGTTGGTTGGTTCACACCCAACAACTTTTGGCCAATCAAGGGCTCAAAAAAACAAGTAGCCAGTAGCCACAAAACCACTTGTATCAAATGTATTTAGAAAAATCAATAGCTCTGAAGTAGTTCTCTCAGATCTCTAAAAGCTACTATAATTAATACAGTATATTCTACTATTTGCACATGTCCATTCCTAGGTGTGTGTGTGTGTGTGTGTGTGTGTGTGTGTGTGTAGTTGAAAAATGTGGATATTTGACATTCACTTAACCCTTTATCAAAGGATGGTACCTTAAGGTCCACCAGAAATAATAATATAAATTGTACTCCAATGCCTTGTTTCTATAAATGTTTCTACATGTTTATATATAGATGTCATTTACTTGTCAGGAAAAGAACCCAAAATGTGAATCATTTCAGTGACTAGTTACTAAAATATTTAGTTTTGAATAACAATAAAACTTATACATTCTGGTAACAAAGGTAACCACATATGCTGCAGACTCATCCTTAAAGAAAAACTATTCAGTGTAAAATACAATATAAAGTAGTACACAAGTAAAACACAGCAAAATAATTAGAAAAATTACCAGTGCATGACAATGTCATATGGCCAATTTTGTGTGGATAGTTGACATGCATCATCATAGTTGTGTGGAGAGTTAACATGTGGATAGTTGAGAACTTGAGTCAACTGTACTTACTGTATTTAAAAACTGATTAAATGTATCTTCTATTAATCCAAAATGACTTTTATCTAAGCCATAAAGTCTTGCTTTTTCATAGGTTTCTTGGTCAATGATACCTTCAAGTTCTTTAGGAGCCATAACCTTTTCACGATAAACACGTCTCTGGAATTTAGTAAGGTATCAACTATTAAAATTCTATTTTAAGTAAACCTTTTCAGCCTACATAAAAATTCTGAAATTTTTTTTTAAAAATTGTACTTAAAACTGCTAAAAGCTCAAAAATAGAACATTCCCCTATTTTAACCCTTTTGCTGCATAATTCAGATATATCCGAGCAAAACCATTCAGAAATATCAGAATTACGCGGCGAAAGGGTTAATTTAGATTAGCTATTAAATATAACCTACCTTAAGAATACAAACATTTAGGCTTGAAACCACAAATTATGGACAGCTATATTTATTTATACACAAGAGTAAATGTACCAAGATTTATCCCTTACTGATAACTACTTTCCATCAAGAAATTTAAAGTTTTATACTGAAACCTTTTAAAGTTGGGAAGAAGTCTCATAGACTGGATCTATATAATTTTTTTTTTCAGTTTTATGATGATGAATTTTTGGAATGACTTGCCAACACTGGTGAATAGAACATTACTTTTGATAGTTTTAAGATCTGATGATGAATTTTTAATCAAAGAAATCTTGCATATAGAAAAGTTGAGTTTAGTTGGTAGTAACAATCCAGTAGATGGATATAATTAAGATCAATTTATGAGGGAAAAGGGGAAATTCGTAAAAAGCTTGGATTCTTTATGGAGTAAAATATAGTATTACAATACAGGGTAGCACAAAAGTCAGGAAGCATAGGCACATTTTATTAAATTATAATAAATGTTTGAATTGGTGGCCTTCCATTTGGAGACACTTTCTGATGCATTGAATGCATGATGTTTAAACATTCCTTAACACATTGGTACTGATTTTGGCACACTTAAATGTGATTTTATCCTTTAGAGAACGTATGTTTCTCACTGTCCAATCGACTTGCTTGGGAATGTTTCACCTAAAGAGCTCCAGATGATGGTTGCAAAATGTGGTGGTGCACCATCCTGCTGAAACCATATCTCTACCTGTTCTGCCAATGGAATGTCATCCAGTATGGACATTAGAAATGTCTGCAGCATATGCAGATATGTTTCACCTGTTACACTGCCATCGAAAAAGTATGGACCAATTAACTGATCCAACCAGAGTGCAGCCAGCCCATACCATAATTCATGGATCAAATTGCACATGCCCTTCCTCCATCCAGTGGGGGTTCTCATTGGCCCAATAGTGTGCATTATGCCTACTGACATGACATATCGCTTTGTTGCTGAACATGATCCTTCATTGAAGCTGTTGATGATGTAGAAACCACTGGCAGAACTCTACACAACAGTCTGTGTCATCACTGTGCAGTTCCTGAATGAGTTGGACTTTGTACGGGTGGAAATGATTTGTTGTAAGAATTCATTGAATGGATCTTTTGGAAACACCCATTTCCTGAGATAACTTTCTTTAGGACTTACGTGGGCTGTTTTTGAGGTGATTGACTACTGTTAGTGATGTTGCTGCATTGGTTGAACTTTTTTGTTTGGCTACTACACAGCCAATCGTGAACACTTCCCATTTTTTTGAAGCAAGTGAACAGTTTTCCAACTGATGCCTGAACAACTGGCAGCCTCTCAGGGTGTTTGTCATTAAAAGCAGTAGCAACTGATCCATGTGTGTTACCACACCTTGCACACATTAAAACTATCTCCACCCATTCATCTATTGTCAATTTCTGTGCCATAGGCTCAACAACAAATCTGAAAAGAACTTGTAAAACACATTAAAACAAATTGTTGAAATGTGCCTATGGTTCCTGACTTTTGTGCCACCCTGTATATACTCAAAGTAGATTTTTCTTAGTTTGGATTTGGATAACCTAGTGAGGCTTTGATTTATTCTTAAAGTATTTAATAATTTTTTTTTTCTTATTTTACATAAACTTCTCTAACTTTCATAGGGAGTCTAGAGCATTTTGGCTGCACTTACAAACTGGCCAAAGTATCTATCAATCAGTTTTAACAATCCATATTTTAGGGTTCATAAAAAGTTAAATTCTATATGCCAGACACAGTTCAAAGACAGTTTATGATAGCTTACTAATGGGTTAGGGTAGATTAGATCAGGCTATATTAAGTTGGTCAAGTTGGGTGCAAAGTTTAGGACTCCTCTAAACTGCATTTGTATTCTGGAATTTTACCATTATTATTAGATATATTATTTGTTTTCCTATTTTCTAAAGGATTTAGAGTCACTTCACTACTCTTTTTCAAATCTTCTGCCAAACTTTTCATACTGGGCCTAATGCCTGGATAAAAGAAGTGTCAATTAAGAGAGACAGGACCCTGGCTAAGATGTTCAGGGTGTTTTCATATTTGGACAATTTAAATGTAGGTAACTTTTCTTATTAGAGTCAAATAAAAGAACTCAAGTACATAATAATAAAACTTGAAAATAGACTTGTAGACTGGATCTACAAAATTACTATTTTAATTAGAGAATGGAATGACTTGCCATATTATACATACATATACATATATATATATATATACACATACATACATATATATATATATATATATATTAGTGTGGACCAAAAAAATGAAGGTTTAAAAATCTTTGTTCCACATGAGTAATGTTATTCCTTTTGCTTACCTTAATCAAATTACAAAATTTAAAACCTCTACGTCAAGTTTTACGGGTCCCGAGAAAATTGCACTTTTCCTTTTAACGCTGAAAAAATTAGTTTTTCCTCATTTTCATAAGTTCTGCTTTATTTTTGTTGGAAATTCTTTACGATTCTTGAAAACTGTTTTGAGCAGGTATTGTTTGTCCTCTTCTTTAGTTGTCACTGCTTGATTAAATTTTTCAATCAATGCAACACCCCGCTCAGCTGTGTCATTTGTCACTCTAAGGGCACGAACTCTAGCACAGCCTCTTTGGTACTCAGGATCTATTCCCCATGTTGATGCAGAATTTTCAGTGAAGAGAGAATTGAGATGTAGAGCATCAAAAAGAGATTTAGTCCTTGAACAAAATCAGAAATCCTTTTTTCTTTAAAAGAAGCTAGGGTTACCTTTGCTTCTAAACGTTTCAGTCCCTTATTTCTTGGAGGCATTTTGATATTATTTCGCATTTGCTCCTTTTCTTCAAGGGATATGCTTTTGTCAAAGAAGCTTAATCCAACAAGTGTTTCTGAGAGGTACCACAGATGTCGTTTAATGGCATTTTGGGCTTGCTTGATAACACTTGATATCAAAGAATTTTCCTCCATTATTGCAAGATCTTGCAAAAATTTAAGATCAACATTTGGGGCTTCCTCTGGTTGAGAAGCTTTTGCCCAAGATTTTGCGTATACCAATGCAACAAATAAACAAATTTCTGTTATTGCATCAAGTTCTTTTTTAGTCATCTTAAATTGATTTTGGAGAAGAAAAAGCTTAAATGCATAAATTCCTTTTGCCATCCATCTTGCATGATGGTACGCTCCAGGTCTCTTCAAGGGAGTATTAGAAATGCTTTCTTCTCCAAAAAACAAGAGAACAAGTTGAAAAAATTCTTTATAATCATCTCTTGGCTGTTTAGAGTTGAGTGCCTCCTTCATGATTAAGACTGTTTGATTTTTTAAATCTTGAACTCTTTCAATTATTCTGCAGCTTTGGGAATCAACAGCAATTGTGATTTGAGAATGATCCATAAAATCCCATTGAGTTTTGAATCTTTTGAAGATTGGAATATCAGGTTCAGAGGAATGGCCCATAGAAGTCCGGAAGACTTGAGATAGGACAATCTCATAAATATGGTGTCTGCAGGCTAAATATAAAAGCTCTTTTCCAAGTTCTTGTTCAATTTTAGTGCAAGCTCCAGCATGGATTCCGGTATTGGATGCTGTTGTGTCAAATGACAGCCCAATAATTCTCTGGGTCATAGCATGTTCTTGCAGGAGAGAAATGCAAACACGAGCCATCTCCATACCCGTGCCAGCAGTGACTTTAGGAATTCCCAGCAATTTCTCTTCACCATTCCCACTGACTAACACTGCAATCCTTTCCATTCTTCCTTCGCCTGCAAGAAAAAGTTAAAATATATAATTTATATATATTTATTTTTAATATTTTATTTTATATATATATAATATATAATTTCAAATTAAACTCGATTTATTTCAAATTAAACTCGATTTATTTCAAATTAAACTCGATTTATTTCAAATTAAACTCGATTTATTTCAAATTAAACTCGATTTATTTCAAATTAAACTCGATTTATTTCAAATTAAACTCGATTTATTTCAAATTAAACGATTTATTTTAATTTGAAGGTAAAATGGTGTAGAGTGTGAAAACTAGCTTCAGACAGTGAAATGTAACCTAATTAAATAGAAATTTAGCTATCAAAATGTTTAATTAAAACCAACCAGATAATAACACATTGCCTAGGTGTGAAAACCAGACCCACAACTAAGTTTTTCACCTGAGAGATAAAATATAAATATGCTAAATTAATCAGACAAAAAAACTAACGATATCTCTGGGAGCATTTTTCCATCCCAATGAAGAACTAAAGGCTCTCCAGGACAAAATGCTTGCTCTTGATATTCTGTTGCTATTTCTTTGCGTAACTTTTGACGAGTTCGAAGCATAGTAGATTTTGACACTGTAATGTTTTCCAAATTATGGCCCAAAGACTGAGCAACAACAGCATAAGACATAGCTGCATCTCGATTGGAAAGATTCATTCTATCATAGGCTGCTACAACATTTTTGTCAATAGGCTTTGACTTTTTAGGAGCCAACATTTTCTTTTTAAATTGCTCTTCAGAGGGACCTTGAAAATTCATTTCAAGGTTGTCGTCATTAGTTGATGGTGATGATGATGATGATGACGATGTGAAATCATCTCTATTGGCAGGCAAGAATGATCTTTTAGATCGCTTCTGCTCTTTGAGGGCTCTTTCACACTCTAATTCTTCATGATGAAGCCTTCTTTTCTCTCTTTTTGCAAGAATTTGGTCTACTGTACCCATGCTACTTTGTGTAGGATATTCTTGCTGGCTTAAGTAGAAAAGCTTGTCTTCTTCATTTGACATCATCAAAAGGGCATTAGAGTGACCAATATCAAGAATTTCAGCCTTAATTTCATCTTTAAACATAGCTTCTTCAATACGGCACTTTTCCTCGGGCCTTTTTCTGTTTTTCATCAATTTATCATAACAGCTTATTAAAGAGTCAATCTTTCGGATGGCACTGTCTCTACACATTGTGGGAATCCTGGCTCTCTCCCAGTAGGTCATCACTTCATCTAAGCAAAGATTAATGGATCTTCTTCATCCCAATTTTTCCTCTTTTTGATGGAAGAAATATGTTTGCAAAACTTGCAGTTTTGTAGGTAAGCGGCAACAAAGTATATCTTTATTTAAATGGCCAATGAGCCAAACTTTAGTTTTAGAATGAGTAGCCATTTTTAGTTTAAAAAATTAAATTTCTGAAATAGTAAAATAAACTAGTTAAATTAGGAGATAAAAAGGATAACTAAAAGGTTCAAGCCAATTAGGCAAAGCCTTTAATTTAGAGTTGACCAATTAAGGATAATATATTTTATCCAAAATTTTTGTTTTCCTTATTAATAATTTTCTCTGAAATAATGATCTAAGATTGTTTTTGTACTCTATTAACACCAAAAATTTCTTAAAGAAGAAGAAATTTTTTCATAAGTTGCAACTCAAGAGTTGAGTTGATCATTGATGTTCTAAGCGCGCCTATTCATTGGAAAATTTTTATAAGTCATTAAATCTCGGGACCCCTAAATATTCTCATATTTGACCAAAATTTTGCTGACATGTCTATCTGGTCCAAAGGAACGAGGGCATTAATGTGGAACAAGGATTTCTTCAACTTTATAATTTACCCCCCATTTTGGTCCACACTAATATATATACGGGTGTATATATATATATAATGAAAATATCATGACTTAACCTAACCAATCATCAAGGGTGATTGACATGGAGGTTTATTAAAATTGCAGGGGTATAACAGAAAAGTTATATTATATCATGTCACCTCTTTAATAATTTAGAAATTTTGCACCTACGCTGTAATAATCCTTGCTCAAATGATTCTCACTGTAAACTCATAGATAGGTATTATAGTAAGATAATATCCCTGTTAAGAGAAGCAGGAAGCCCCTTGATTAAATCTTATAACTATCATACTAAGGTTATTCCTGGATGGAATGATTTTATTGCCCCCCTGAAGAGGGAATCGAAAGACACCTACGATTTGTGGTGCTTTCATGGTAGACCCAGATTAGGACCAGTATACATAAATATGTGTAGAAGTCGGGGTCAGTATAAGGCGGCCATAAGGCGATGTAAACAGGAAGAAGAGTCTATTCGAGCATCAAAAGCCTGTGAAGCTCGCATAAATAACAACAACAACAACAAATTTTGGAAATTTGTTAAGAATCAAACGGGTGTCAAAAATGTGCTCCCTCCGACAATCGATGGGGTGTCGGGGGAGGATCAAATTGCAAAGCTGTGGAAAAACCACTACTCGTAACATTCTTAATAGTGTGAGTAGGGATAATCTTAAGATAGATTGCAGCGAAACGATTGTGGGAGGGACAAGGGAAAATATTTTGATATCATTTTCTGAAGTAGAGAGGTTAATTAAAGAGTTAAAGACTGGTTCTGCGTCAGGGGTAGATGACTTATCGAATGAGCACTTAAAATATGCAAATGACGTAGTATGTCTGCATATATCATTGCTCCTATCAGCCATGCTTGCTCATAGCTATATCCCTGCAGAGTTCATGAGGGTATATATCTTGCCCCTGGTCAAAAATAAGTATGGAGACATTCTGTCCAGCAATAATTACAGGCCTATTGCTGTCGCTTCCTGCTTCTCGAAACTAAATAGAAAAACTCTTGTTACTCCGATTAAATGATTTCCTATGGACATCTCCTAATCAGTTTGGCTTTAAAAGGTCCCACTCAACTGACCTGTGTATCTATGTACTTAAAGAAACAATATCTAAATACATTGACAGTAATTCAACCATTTATAGCTGTTTCCTTGATATAAGTAAGGCATATGATAGGGTGAACCACAATATTTTATTTGCAAAACTAGAAGACAGGAAGGTTCCCATGTACATATTAAATTTATTGAAATTTTGGTATTCCCACCAATCTTTCACTGTTAAGTGGGGCAATGTACTATCCGAGTGTTTTGGCTCCTCTTGTGGGGTGAGACAAGGCTCCTTGCTCTCCCCTATGCTGTTTAATGTGTATATTGATGGATTAATTGCTTCACTTAATGAGGCAACAGTAGGATGTTGTATAGATAACACAAGGATAAATAACTTAGTTTATGCCAATGATATGGTGTTAATAAGTCCCCCTGTTAAAGGTCTGGATCGGCTACTAAAAGTTTGCGAAGTGTATTCGCAGAAACATGATATTCTTTTTAATGTTACAAAAACTAAGGTTATGCAATTTCATACTAAAAGCTGTAATCAGCCAGCTGATATAAGGTTTAAAATGAATGAAGTAATTGAGGAAGTACAAGAGTTTAAGTATTTGGGTCAAACTATTACCAGCTCCTTGAGTGATGACTCGGATATAAGAAAACAATCTCAAAGCCTGTGTGCTAAAGCGAATATGACCATAAGGAACTTTCGTTTCTGTACAAGTGAAGCTAAAGACACTCTCTTTCGTACTTTCTGCAGTAATATATACGGTCAGCAACTCTGGGTGAATTATAAAAAAGGTTCTGGCAGAACCCTAAATTTGCTGTACAACAGGTCGTTTAGACTCTTACATAAATTACCCCCCCGAGATGCTCAGCTTCGCAAATGTTTGCAACCCGCAATGTCCCAAGCTTCCCGGAGGTAACAAGACGTGCTCAACACAGTCTAATGCAAAGAATTAAAAAATCAACCAACCCGATCATCCAAGCTATCCATGAGTCCTGCCATTTATCCTCTAAGCTATGGACTTTTTGGTATGAAAACGTCTGTCTGTAGCTCCACTTAACTTCGACAGTGCAGTATTATTTCTAATCAATTGTATATATTTTTATCCTTAGTGTATGAACTGTCATTTTATTAATAATATTTGTCATATGGACTATAGTCTGCCAATAAACCTTTTCATTTTCATTTTCATTTCCTTCATGTGAAGAGGAGCTAACAAAAATGTTGACGATTATAGCAAATTTTTGAAAATAATACAAAGCTCACAAAAACAGTCAATACGTGCACAGGACTGCTGGCTAAATATCCTGGGAGACTATTTAGCCAGTGCTGGTCAAATAGCCTGGAAGGCTATCTGACCAGTAGGGTGTGTCACTTTTGGACTTTTTTTGAAAAGTTATGGTGCTTACCTCTTACCAGGGTTGTGGAGTCGGAGTCGTGGAGTCGCACGTTTCAGGGCGGAGTCGGAGTCGGTAAAAAACTTCCGACTCCGACTCCAATTTCTGTCCTGTGTCACCCTTAATTTCTAAATCCTAAATACTAACATTTAGGTTATTTAGTTTTTTTGGTCAATAAACCTTATTCATTGATAGCCCCTAGATTAAGTTTTTTTAATATTTTTTCTTTACATTTTCAGAATATACAATTAATATTTATTTAAATATAAAATATAAAATATAAAATTTCACACTTAGTGTGGTGGTGATGAAATGTCTTATTATTATGATAATTATAGAGTGAAACACTAGAGGAGTCGGAGTCGTATATTTAAAATGTGAGGAGTCGGAGTCGGATTTTTAGATTTTTTACAATGTGTGGAGTCGGAGTCGAATTTTTGACAATGTGTGGAGTCGGAGTCAGAGTTGGAAAATTTTGGACCGACTCCACAACCCTGCCTCTTACATTGACAAATTGACCAAAAAAAAGACAATTGGGTAATATTTAGGATCCCCACCCCCCATTTGAAAAATAAGCCCCCTATTCACACAAAAAAAAAAAAGATGATTTTTGGAGATATTTTTGGTCATAGTTTCCTTACTAATCATCGCATTTAAAAAATTTTGCTACCAAAATGTAGAGAATAACAGTATCCTCTTATTGTGAATGTTTTAAAACTATTTTAGTTCTATATGGTGCTGACATTTGAGTGGACCTTATGAAATTTTCCCCCCCATTTTCATTTCTGTAACATTTATTTACAGTATTTTCAGGTTTTATCTACAAAAAGTATGCAAATATAACCAAATATATGATAAATTTGCTTTTCTTTCAGAATTCTATTATAGATTTACTTAATTTCATAGTTTATTAAAATTAGTCAATAGTCCTGGCTAACAGTGAGCCAATATTAAGAACAGACCCAAGAAAATATGATTCTTTATTGGGAAAGTTAGTGGAAGACATATGCGCAAGAGAAGGAAGCATGCTTCCAATGAATAGTGAAGTTCTCAGTCACTTTTTCTTCTTGAGAAGGGATCAAATGAAAAGCGACAGTGTCAAAAGAAGAAAATATTTTGAGAGTATTAGATAAGGTAGAAAAGGTATGGATTATGGCTGGCATACCATCAAAATCTGTTAGAAAGCAGAAAGGACCCCAAAAAATGTAGGATTTGATAAAAGAGCATGAGAAGTTGGGTAAAAATATAAAGAAATGTTATGAAACCCAAAAAATATCTTTTCTGTCTCATTTAGATAACTTATTTGATATATCAACTAAAAATGTATATAATGAGATCCAAAATGATACATTGAGAACTATACAACAAAAGAATGAGGATCTTCACTTTTTGGAAGATCAGCAAAGTGCTAGAATATATTCTCTGGGTCCGACCGATAAAGCTTATGTATCCAAACTGATCAAAAAGACTGCTAGAATAGAAGGTGAAGAATGAAGAAAATTGAAAGAAAACGATCAAAAGGCATTAGAAGAAGACACACACAAACTTGAATCATCTGAAGGCAAGTTAGTGGACTCGAGTAATGGTGAAGATGATTTTACTCTGAGCCCAGGCCTATATCTAATACAGCTGATCATTTAGGACTATCATTCAGACAATGCTCAACATTTGCATCTGTGGTAGCAGCTGAATGTGGGCTAGATTTAAAAGAGATGTCATTATTGAAAAGTAGTAGTAGTTGAGGAAAGCTACTGCTGACACTATTAAAGAGTTGTTCAACCCACCTCAATATTGTGTAGTCCACTGGGACAGCAAAATGATACTGAATGTTTCAGGAGGAAAGCAGGATTGATTGGCAATACTAATATCAGGAGAGAATGTTGAGAAACTTCTCTCGATACCCGATATCGGTGTCTCAACTGGATCGACACAAGCTTATACTGTTTTTAGCACAATCCAAGAAGGGAAATTACAGGATAAGGTTTACAGAATGGTATTTGATACTACTTCATGCTCTATGGATGGCAGTGACATCCAACATATATAAGATAATATTTTATTGCAGTTCAGATCTTCCAAAGATATAAAACAGCAGTATTTTTCTCTTAGAAAATGCATCAAGAGGACCAGATATAAAAAATTTAATAAATTTAACTCAAAGGTTAATAAAAAGTATTCAAATTGAAGCGCATTATTATTCTCTACATTTTGGTAGCAAAATTTTTGAAATAATGATGATTAATAAGGAAACTATGACCAAAAATATCTCCAAAACTCACCAATTTTTTTGTGTGAATGGGGGGGGAGAGACCCTAAATATTATCCAATTGTCTTTTTTTTTTTTGGTTTATTCATGGTTTTTGGTCACTGTCACAATATAGGAGGTAAGCACCATAACTTTTCAAAAAAAGTCCAAAAGTGACATACCCTACTGACCAGTAATGGCTAAATAGCCACAGCATAATTCTTATGTTAGACCTCACTTAGAATACTGCATTCAAGCCTGGTCCCCTCACCTTAGGCATGATATATGATGAGGTGGTGACGAATGACTTGTTCCAGATGAGAAAGTACTTGAAAACTCTTAGGACATCAGTTTAAGATATACGAGGAAAGAGCCTCATGAAATATCAGAAAAAATTCATTCATGCAGAGAGCTGTTGACATTTGGAACAGTATACCAGAGAATATTGTTGATGCACCAGAGATAATAGCATTTGAGAAACTTCTGGATACACACTGGAGTGCACAGGACCTATTATATGGCCACACAACAAAAATCCAGAGCTTGATCTACAGGCTGAGAAGCCTCTTCTAGAATCATTTCTACGATATGATATAGATATGCTTGAAGATGTGTAACATAAGGCAACTAAGCTTATCTCTAGCTTAAGACTAGAATACAGTGAAAGAATAAAGGAATTGCACACACAGTACTGGTATATATTTTTGAGATGCTGTTTGAGGGGATATGATACAAATGTTGATAATATTTTCAGGTTTAGACAATTTAGATATAAGTAACTTTTTCTTAATAAAGGCTCCTGGAAAAACTCAAGGACAGACATATCTATAAAAAATACTTTTTTAGTTATAGAGTAATAGATTTTTGGAATGACTTGCTGTATGTGGTAAATAGTGGCTCCTCAGTTAGTTTTAAGAAAAATCTGGATGCTTTCATGAATGAGAGAGAGAGTTTGTAGATTGTAAATAATGTATACTGGTACTCTTAGCTTAAGTTATGTATACCTAGCTACTTTGGTAGCTCTGTAAATATTTGTATGTTAATTAGCCAACTTCAGTGCGACATTTTATGCATAATTTTATTATAAAATATAGCTCATGACTTGGATAACCTCAATGGCACCAGTGGCTTCATGTTTTTCAAATGAAATGTAAATGAAAGCAAGTCAGCTAAGTAACAATTATTTACTATTACCAAAGTAGTAATTATGGCAATATCCTATTTTAGAAAAATGTATTTTGGATATTAATAAAAACCAAATAGGCTAGGAATATATATATATATATAGTGGCTTCGACGTCCGGAGCGTGCTCATCGCAAAGCTGCCAGAGAGACGACCCCGAGGAGGATGGGTGACCTTCAGCACCAGTCAACCTTGGGGAGCCACTCTGCAAATCCGGACATCTCCCCTGCCCCCTGTTTTGGGGGGCGCGGCCTCAGGCCGTCCCCCAGTCCCTGGGTCTCAACCCAACTATCTCTCTCTCTCCCTACACGCAACACTATACTCTCATTTCCATTTTTCTAGCTCATGGGAATGATGTCCCGGCCATCATCTCCCTTCTCCTCCTACTAGCCGGTGACATTGAACCCAACCCCGGACCCCACACCTACACATGCCCTACCTGCCAACATCAAATCAGGCGAACTCAATGGTCAGTCTGTTGCTGTCAATGCTCGGAATGGCTACACCTCTCCTGCATATCACTACCCTCAGTACAATTCCACACACCCCAATGGGCATGCCAGCACTGTCTAGCTAACCCTCAACGCAACCAACCACACATACCTCACTAAACATTTTACAAATAAACATTAATGGCATCAAAAACAAATACCAGGAACTCAACTCTCTCCTCCACACATATAATATACATATAGCACTTATCCAAGAAACTAAACTCTCACCAGACACCAGGCTCCCAGCCTTCCATTAAGACAGGACACTATCCCCACAGAACATGGGCTTATCACACTCATCCATAAAGACATCCCATACACAAATATAACGCAGCACACACACGCCCTCCTCAATAATGACCCTACCCTAAAAATCCAGACTATCAAAATCAAAATCAAATCCTCCACTTTTCACATCTCAAACATATACATACCCCCCTCTACCTCTGCTCACTGCCCCCCCTGCAACCACTTACACAATACGAGAACCACATCGTGGGAGGCGACTTCAATGCTCATCACCCAACATGGCTCTCCTCTCACATACCAGACGCTCGTGGCACGCTACTCCTAGATGATCTTCATACATACAACATCCTCAACAATAGGAAACAACCCACACGCAAACCCTTGCAACACAACCAACAACACACCTCCCCAGACATTACCTTCTGCTCACCATCCCTACACACATGCACAACATGGCAGACATTACACCACCTCCCCTCCAATCACCTCCCAATACTAATCACCTATCAACACACACACCCCATCCACACATCCTTCAAACAAACATACACGAACTACAAACAGGCCTTCTTTCACAGGATACATTGAAAACGAGCTTCAGGAATTCTCCACTACTAACTTCCCCTCTATAGACAAGGCTACCGCCCACATAAACAACACTATCACTCGCGCTAGCAAACAATTCAGCCCACAAGGACACAGGAAACACTTCAACCCAAATTTCTCCTCACAAATACACAATCTAATCAAACAAAGAAACTCATTACGCCAGAAACACAGTCCCACTGCAGAAGACATTGACCTCATACACCACCTTAACACTGACATCACAAATCTAATAAACACTAAACAGTCAGAAAACTGGGAATCCTATTTAACTACACTCAATCACAAGACCAACAGCACCCAACTTTGGAAAACCTTGAAAAAAATCCACACCACACACTAACCCACCCCCCACACACGAAGCTCTCCTTTCCAACTGTAACCAAATTCCATCCCCACAAAAACACTGCAACCTACTCATGCACCACTACTCAAAAATTAGCCATAAAATCACTGTTCCCAATAATAGAAAAATCCTCAAAAACATACAGAAACTCTTGGCCGACCCACAACAACCACATCCATTTACACCCCAAGGCACAGCTGCAGCCATAAAATCCCTCAAAAACTCCATGCCGAAGGCCCAGACCACATCTCAAACACCTTGGTCCAATTGCTATTGCAGCCCTCACAAACATATTCAATTACTCCTGGCTTCACAATATCATACCCTCTACTACCTGGAAGCTGGCACATATCATCCTGATACTGAAACCCAATAAACCCCCCAACCTACCTGCTTCATACCGGCCAATCTCCCTTCTCTCAACCATTTCCAAAGTCCTTGAAAAACTGATATTAAGACGCATACAACCACACATTACATTTTCACAAACCCAACACGGCTTCAGGTCCGCCCACTCCACCACAACGCTTCTTACAAACCTAACCCAACACATCTTAGATGGCTTCAACCAACTATCCCCCCCTGCCCGCACAGTCCTTGTTGCCATCGACATCAACAAAGCTTTTGACACTGTCCCATGCCACATTCTTGCACAAAAGATTATTTATCTCGACATCCCCACCAATGACAAGAAATGGCTCACTAATCTCATTGCAGGCCGACTTGGCAAAGTCATACACAAACAACACTCATCCAAAACCTACAGACTATACAATGGCGTCCCACAGGGCTCCATACTCTCTCCAATCCTCTTCAACCTTTTCATGCACAACCTCCCACAACCTCTCTCCCCCCATGCAGATGACCTGACCATAACAGCACAACACCATAACTGTAACACCACCACACGCCTGATCCAGCAGTACATTACCAATCTGGAACTCTGGCTGACTAACAATAGGATGTCAGCATCCCCTCAAAAATCCTCCATCACCCTCCTAACCTCAGACCACCACGAATCCCAAGCACACCCGAGAGTCACCCTCATGGGACATCCCCTACCTCTAAACAAAACCCCAACAATCCTTGGCCTCACCCTACACACACACACGTCCTTTTCCCCTCACATATCAAACATTTGCTCCAAAGCAACAAAAAAACTCAACTCTCTCAGAACACTCACCTCCACAACATTCGGTCAACAGAAGGAATCCCTCAGTATCCTATACAAACAGTTTGTACGTACTACCCTAACTTACGCTGCCCCCGCCTGGTCCCCGTCCATCTCCCACACAAACCAGAAAAAGATACAGACCACACAAAACAGAGGTCTCAGAAGCATTACTGGCTGCCTCCAAACCACACCCATCCCACATCTACATGCAGATACGAAAATACTCCCCATCGAACACCACATGAACATGACAGGGACTCAATTCTTCTCCAGAGCACTGGCCCCAGACCACCCCGTCACCATCTCACATTACACAATCCCCCACTCTGCAGCTCACTATTCACAGCTACTGAACAATATCCCCCCCCCCTCCCCTAAACATCAACCCCATTAAACATCTCCAAACAGAATTCACCCGGAAATACCTACTCGACCAACCACACAACACTGTCCTTCACGATACTCCCCCTGTAGTCCATCAGAGTGAACAAACCCTCCCAAGGAAAACAAGAGTTACTCTGGCCAGGCTCCGTTCAGGCCACCACCCCTCCCTCCAACAATACAGACACAGACTCCACCTAAGGACACAGAACACCTACTCTTACACTGCCACACTCTCTCTCAACAGACACAACTCCAACATTACCTCTCTATGAGACCTATGGACCCGTCCCACGGTGGTCACGGGATACCTGAGTGCCGCTGGGTTCGCATAAGAGAACCCGGGGGCTACGAAGTAAGTAAGTATATATATAGTAAATATGCAGTTTCACGGCTCCATGAATACCAATATTTTAGTCATAAAAACCATAAATATATATATTTGGAGACTGTCTGAAGACTATGGCATCAGTAGAGTTTTTGTAAAACCCTGTAAACTATTTTTTATTAATATTTTTAATAAGAACTACTTTGTACCATTCCACCGCATGATTGCCTATAAAATGTAGCAATGAGGTGGAAATGCGTCAGTTTGGAGTGTAACGATGATGGTGGATGTTCCATCAGTGAGCTTAAACTAGTTACAGAGGATTGTGTTAAATTTAGCCAAAGCTGTAAAAGTACCAGAAAAAAAAAAAAAAAAAAAAAAAAATCAAGAATTATCACCAAATAATGCAGAAAAAAAAAATAATTATCACCAATTAAAAAACTAAGGTTAATTGAATGCCCAATTAGGTCAATTGAATGCTCTTGATGATTGGTTAGTGATATTTTCATTAGTTAATGAAAATATCATAACTTAATCTAACCAACCATCAAGGGTGTACAGTTGACCTAACCAGCCATTCAATTGACCTAACTGGGAATTCAATTAATCTTAGTTATTTAATTGGTGATAATTATTGTTTTTTCTGCATTATTTGGTGATAATTCTTGATTTTTAGTTTGGCTACTTTTACAGATCTGCAAAGTCGTGGAAGAATACAAAACACTCATCTGGAACATAAACAATAGTGTTTTGTATTCCTCCACGACTGTGGGGAAAATATTTAGAGCCATGAAACTGCATCTTTACCATATATATATATATGTTATGCACCATCAGTAGATTTGCGCTATCAATGGATCCAATCTGTTTATTATATATTTTTACTTACGTATTATCAGGACTACCAAACTGTTTATTATATATTTTTACTTACGTATTATCAGGACTACCAAACTGTTTATTATATATTTTTGCTCTCATCATTTTTGTTTAAACTAACGAAAATATCAACTTAACCTAACCAATATTAACCTGTTATGTCAACTGAAGGATAATATGAGTATTGTCATATTGAGAATATCAAAAGCAAATATAATTATAAAATATTAAAGCATAATTTTCTCATCATTTTGATATAAATCATTATGTTTGCAGATGCATCCTTACCAAATTATGTAGACTTTAATATGACATTTCTGCAGCATTTTTTTCCCTTCAAGGTTAGGTAGGGTTAGGTAAGATTAGGTTAGGTTAATTAATACCAAAATACATTTTTCTAGTAATATTTGATGTGTTTTGCTTAGATTTTGACCTCCATTTCCCTTGAAAATGAGCCAAACTTCAAAGTACTATAACTGTTGGATCTCATGAGGTCAGATTTGAACAAATCACATCAAATACTACTAGAAAAATGTATTTTGGTATGTAAAATGACTGAATGTGTCTATATACATAATTACCCAACTGAATGCCTGGTTAGGTTAATGGAATGCCCAGTAAATTTATAGTTTCAACCACAACTCGTTTTGAAAAATAAAAATTAGGTTTTCCAGTGGTTTCTCATGTGATTCATCTGAAAATGACATTCATTTCTGTCGCAAATTACTCATTTTTGTGACCCCCCCCCCCCCAATATGGGGGAATGCATGGGAAATTGGTTTTTGGGTGGGGGGGGATCAAAAATGAGTGATTTGTGATGGAAATGAATGTCATTTTCAGATGAATCACATCAGAAATGAACAGAAAATCTAAGAGCTGAACCTGGTAAATTTGCAGTTTTGGCCCCAATTCATTTTGAATATGAAACTTATGTTTTTCCTATGTTTTTTGATGTGATTCATTCGAATTTGGCATCCATTTCCAACGCAAATCACTCGTTTTTGAGATATCCCCACCCCCCACCCCACCCATATCAAAAGCCAAAAATGAGTGATTTGCAGTGGAAATGGATGTCAAATTCGAATGAATCACCTCAAAAAACATAAGTTTCATAACCCAACACAACTCAATCCAATGAATTGAGTTGGGTTATGACGGAGTGATAAGATAAATGATTCCTTCAGAATCCAGCCGTAAATTAGTTTAAAAAATAAATCATTAAACTAACAAAAATATCATGACTTAACCTAACCAATCGTCAAGGGTGTACAGTTGCCCTAACCAGGCATTCAATTAACCTAACCAGGCATTCAATTAACCTAACCAGGCATTCAATTAACCTAACCAGGCATTCAATTAACCTAACAAGTCAATATTATTCTTAAAAAATATGAATTATTTCAAACGGAATAAGAGCACAACCTTCACACACTGTACCCATGGCTAGACTAAGACAATATGGCAGACCAAAAATTATTATATTTATTATCTCCGTTATTATCCATTTGCGACAGGAAGTGGTATTAGAAAAAGTTGTCCAAAATGAAGAGATACAGCTAAACAACACATCAAATATGCAGTAATCAAGTTGTGGTTGAAACTATAATAATACCAAATGCCCAGTTAGGTTAATGGAATGCCCGGTTAGGTCAACTGTACACCCTTGATGATTGGTTAGGTTAAGTTGTGATATTTTCGTTAGTTTAAACAAAAATATATAAATACATAAACAGATTGGATCCATTGATAGCGCAAATCTACCAATGGCGCATAACATATTCCTAGCCCATTTGGTTTTTGTTAATATTCAAATATTTTTCTAATGTATTTTGGTGTGTGTGGGGTTCATATATGACCATTTCTAGTGAAAATGAACTTTAATGTTTCATAACTTTGTTTTAGTTCATTTGTACAAGATATGAAAGTCATATTTGAACATAAACCAAAATACATTAGAAAAATATATTTTGAATATTAATTTTAGTGTTGGTGAAATATTTAATAATTACTTTAATATTTTTATTAGTTTAAACAAAAATGTAGTTTATTTCATATATATTATGTGCATTTAAGTGATAGATCCCACAGCTCAACACAAGTGTTGTAGGATATAGGGAGGCAGCATCTTGGGCTAAGGGATACTCTCTGTCCTTACACACCCAATTTAAAGAGATTCCTTGCTGAGCTGCTGACGGTGCTCCCCATAGTACTGTGAGGTATTGAAAAACTCATGATCTTCACTTGCCCCACAAACACCTTTAAATGGGAGACCCAAAATGGGTGCACACACATTTCTACATTACTATACAGTCTTTACAGCCACACCTACACTTTTCCTCTAAGTATATATATTGTAATGTATATGGTTGTAAATTGTGACTTGGTCCGCAATTGATATGGACTGTGACTTATTTTTGGTTGGCAAGGTGCTGGTATTGATGGGTACAGTAATGAAATTGACTGGATTCTTTGGATCTGATATATTTGCATGTCAGTTATGAATAGATATAGAGTAACATATTTGGGATAGTAGCCTATTATGACTTTGATCCTCTGGATCCAGAGATTCTATCTTTAGTTTTAAATTGACAATTAATTAGTTTTCTAAAAATTGGTTATTGCCAATGTACAGGCAATTTTTACATGGTCGAGCCATCTCGATGGGCTGAAGTGGCCCCTAGTGTGCCCACTATAAAAATTTTATGTTCTTATGTGTACACAGGGCCGGATTTAGGAGTGGGCAAAGTGGGCAGCTGCCACGGGCCTCCACATATTGACAAGCCATTATCAAAATAGAAAAAGCCTGAAACTAGAAAACCCGATAGATGATCAACAAAAAAACACGCACATCCAATACCACTGTAGTACATAAACTTTTACCAATTACTATTTGTTGTGTACTGATTATTATTTTGTTTTTATTACTCTTTTAGGCCTACTCTCACTATAATGGAATACCTGAGTAACCCAAGGCTTTCATTTTTTGCAGAAATGAGTGGAATGGACAGACACAAGAGTGCACGATGTTTTGAAAGTATATTTATGTTAATTATATTATGAATCTTATGGATGACTTCAATTATGTCTTCCCCTAAGATAGGGGGGCCTCCACACGTCTAAATCCGGCTCTGTGTACAGTTGACCCAACTGGTTGGTTGAATAATTTTGGACGCCAAAATAGGATATCGCCCAAATTTCTGTCAAACATCTCAATCTGGAGAGACTGTAAAGTCCGCCAAATTTTGGAGCGCTTCTAATGTAGAGCCTAATTTTGGCTGTATTTAGTCCTAACCGCCAGCTGAATCTTCATCTCAAAAATAACTTTCTTACCTGTCTGTATGAAAGATATTCTTCCCACAAAAAGGTGCCCCAAGAAAATCCCAAAATTCCAGCAAACAATTTTCCTTCCCATGTTGAAAGTTCTGGAATAGCGAAAGATATCATTTTGAACTAGGCCTAGCCTCAAATAAACTTCTGATAGCCG
>JAJOZX010001873.1:710000-772946 GCA_023014485.1 Bathynomus jamesi | reverse complement strand
ATTAGTCTCCCATTACATTAACAATCTGGTAAGAAACCCTTCAATTCTGTTTTACCTAAACCGTTTTTATATTTTATTTATTGTTCATACTTTTATACTTTATATCATTTAATTTTTAAATCTTTTAATTTAATATATTAACTTACTATTAATTCTCGCTAATTGTTGCGCCATTTTATTTATTGTTCGTTTTTATTTATTATACTTATTATTTTTTTTGTTTTTAACTTTTTAGCACTGATGATGGAAATTGATTTTTCGGAAACGACTGTTAATAAACATGTACCATCTTTTCGTCCTCCTATTCCTCGCTAAGCTACGCTTCCCTAAGAACAAACCATTCAACCAAGTATATATATATATAGTGTATATATACACTACCCTTGTTACCTTGTTTGGGTTCCATGTGTGTTCTTTTCTTCACACGAAGGAGACGCTTGGTGGTCCCGCATCTTGTCCTGGTTTTGTGGAGGAGCAGGTTGCTCTTGCACTCTTCATTGTACATCGCCAGGTACATCTGGCTCATCTGGTACCGTCTTGAGCCAGGCATTTATGTTCTCTTGAGGACTTCAACTTTGATCCCTGTAATGTTTCTGATGTCCTTTGGAAGCTGGTTGAAAATTCTTGGCCCCCTGACTACCAAGCTATTTTCCTTTCAGAGTTGAGGAGGTCCCTTTTCGGGCCTTTATTTGGGAACACTACAATTTCGCCTTTCCTATTTTCCAGCGTTTTGTGGATGGTAATTGCGTTTAGTTTGAGGTTTGGTACCAGTTTTCGATAATTTTCCATTTGTAGATTATGGTATACCTCTCTCTTCTTCTTTCCAGGGAGTACAGATTTAGTTTGAGTAGTCTTTCCCAGTAGTTGAGGTTCTTTGCAGCCAGCAATTTTTGCTGTGAAATGTCTC
Organism: Bathynomus jamesi; assembly: GCA_023014485.1. Taxonomy (NCBI): domain Eukaryota; kingdom Metazoa; phylum Arthropoda; class Malacostraca; order Isopoda; family Cirolanidae; genus Bathynomus; species Bathynomus jamesi. Next base: position 772,039 of record JAJOZX010001873.1, on the reverse strand, counting down.
TGCGTTTCTTCTAGTTTATTAAGTTCTTCCTTTTTATATGGGGACTTCAAAACTGAGCAGCATTCAAGTTTTGGTATGATCATGTTCTCAGCAGGGGAATCATTACTGTCTTGTCCTTCCTTTGAACGTTCTGAGTACTTGTCCCGCGACTATTTTTGTTTTGTTTATTGCTATCTGATTTTGTGTCTCGAATTTAGCATCATCGGTCAATTATTACCTGTTAATTTATTTATTTGTTGGGTTCAAAATCCAGCTGAGCCGTGAACGGCCAAATTCTAAGGGCCAGTGCTACCTACAGCCCAAGTTAAGCTAAAATTAAAACTTACGGATTTGAGATCCTATTAGGTCCTACTCAGGTTGCTGACTCGATGCGGACCTACCTTAGACCTTTGTTACATGAATTTAATATAAACAAAAGGGGTACTATTTATGGTCTTCTTTCTCAACCTTGCAACAACAACGCAACCTGGACTATTGCACGATGCAACAATCTTGTATCTAAACAACCAAACTGAATTGCAAGAGAGCTCTCTAACAGACCACCACCCTGTACGTACGACATCCCACAAACGAGTAGAAAGTGACGCAGCCGCCCCAAAATGATGCCACCAGAGTCCCAACACTGATGCCACAAGAGCCCAAAAATGCTAGCTCTATTAAGTGAATTTTTCACTCACCTTAACAATATGAGATGTATATATACACCTTAACTTATATATACAAGCATGCTGCATCAATCAGCTTAGTCATCATATCGCCTTGGGACAACAATGGTTCTCCTCTTCTAGATTTTATAACACTCCCCACCGAAGAGGCATTGTTGTCGTTACCTTCTGCAAGGTTAGCCAAGCCTTCTCCATGAGGCTGTAACTCAAATGTTTCATCTTCACTATCTGTGTTTTTTGCTGATTTCTAAAGCATAGAGTTTTTGGTATAGGTCTCTTTAACTTTCCTCCTGAAGTCTTTACCAGTGCAGACCTAACTAAATTTCTTTGCCAACAAACAACTTCAATTATGCCAAGCTTCCAGCATTGCCTTGGTCTTTCAATCCCCAATCATTACCACTTCTCCCACCTTGATACAATTTGCATTGGAGCCCTTTACCTTGCCTGATGGGTAATAATTGAGTTCTGGCAAGTATTCCATCTGCCACCTCTTCCATAACTGATCTTGTAGCTCTTCAAGGTACCTGAACCGTCTGGTTAACTCTCCTTGAGTGCTCTGGATAGGCTGCAAGTCTTCTGGCACACTGGGGCTTGATGTTAATCGTTTACCACAAAAGAACATGATTTGGTGTCAATGGCTCTGCATCCTGCATACTGTTGTAAACAAAAGTGATAGGCCTACTGTTTCACCATTGCTTCTACTTCACATAAAACAGTGCAGAATTCTTCTTTGCTCAAATGAGCATGAGCTAAAAGTTTTCTTTAATGGACACTTTACACTTCTCACTAGCCTTTCCCAAAATCCTCCCCACCATGGTTGCTCTCAACAATAAACTCCCACTGTACCCCTTGGTGTGAAAAGTAGGATTGGAATCCTTCCTCTTTTAGCAAGGACCAAATTTCTTGAGTTCCTTTGCAGCCTTTTTGAAGGTTTTGGCATTATCCGATATGATTTTATTTGGGAAACCTTCTGTTCACTAAACCTTTTAAAGGCCAAAGAAATACATCACTACTTAAGTTGCTTACCAACTCCAAATGGATTGCTCTGGTGGTAGCACAGGTGAAAAGACATATATACCTTTGTTAGACCCCTCGCTCATACACATAGACTGGCCCTGCAAAGTCTACTCCCACTACAATCAAATGGGGCAGTATAGACACACCGTTCTCTTGGAAGTGGAGCCACCTTTTCATAATAAGGCTTTGCACTCCAACGCTTGCAAACCACACATTTATGCACGACCTTTTTTACTACTTGTCTAATTTTGGGAATCCAAAACTGTTGTCTGATCTCTCTATTATCACTTCTCTAATCCAGCATGTAACAGCTTATGATGAGTATCCAGGATCAAAAGGTCCACAAAGTGCCCCCCAGAAGGTAGCAAAATTGGATGTCTTTTCTCCTCTGGAAGCCCAGAAAACTGTAGTCTACCTCCTACTCTCAATAAATCCTGATCCAAAAAACACATCCAAACCCTTGAGCGCAGAATGTGTTGGTAGAACCTGTAATGGATGGCTGGTGAGCAATTCTCTCTCTTCACCAAATTTTTTCCTTCTGCATATATACCACCCAGTATTTCCTGGGCTTGCTGAATCTCATTACTGTTCAGAAATTCCTTCCCTTCTTGTTTTCCCTTAATGTTGTTGGTAAATCTATATACCCATGCTGTCACTCTTAACAATCTTTTCAGACTGCTAATGTCCTCAAGCCTCAATATGGGTCCCGCTGCATAACTTGACACTGTTCACAGCGCATTTTCTCACCTCACTCACCCATGCTCTTCAGCCTGGCATTCTCTACAATAGGCTGATTAGAAGGCCAGTTTTCACTTCCAAGTTTTAGCCACTCTGGCCCATTCCACCACAAACTTGACTGTGCAAGATCTTTCACTGAAATTCCTCGTGTTGGTAAATCAGCGGGGTTTTGGGTGCCTGGACAATGCTTCCATTGCTTGGGATCTGTGTGCGCTTGAATTTCCTCCACCCTATTGGCAACAAATGGTTTCCATTCCCTTGCCTGACTTCTTAACCAGTCCTAAACTATAGTGGAGTCTGTCCAATAATAGCTTGGAATTTCATAGAGGGCCAAAGACTTTTGCACTGTAACTGCAAGCCGACTAGCAATAACGGCACCCATCAATTCCAACCTTGGAACAGAAAGCCTTTTCAAAGGTGCTACTCTGCTCTTTGCAGCAATCAACCTGCAACTTACTTCCTCTTGCAATGTGCCTCTAATATAAATACAAGTTTCATAGGCTTCCTCACTTGCATCACAAAAGATGTGCAGCTCCAAATTGTCTGGACTCTGGTTCAACTCTCCAAAGTACCATCTTGGGATTTCAATGTCTCCAAGATGTGGCAATTCTTTGAACCAATATTTCCACCTTACCACCATATGATCAGATAACTTGGTCCCCAACCAAGTCCAATTTCCCAGAGGCTCTGAACCAAATTTTTGACTTTATCACAAATGGAGCCAGGAATCCAAGAGGATCAAAGACCTTTGAAGCCAAACTAAGAGCTGTACGTTTGTCCACCTTGTCTCATTCTCAGCCAGCTCTACTAAAGATTTCCCATTGAAGGTAAACAAATCATCATCTTGCTGCCAAACAATGCCTAGCACCTTTGCGTCTATTGCCCACAACTCCTTAATACCAGAATCCTCAATACTTTCTGCTGCATCAGGTACTACACAGGAATGACTCATAAACTCTTGTAATTGCGAATGATTGGTCTGCCATTTTCTAAGCTCCATGCCAGCCTCCCTCATTATAGCTCTAGCATCCATGAATATCTGTTTCGCCATTCTTATTATCCACGGAACACAGCAAATCATCAACATAAAAATTTTTCCTTATGTGTTCAATAGTGTTAGGATACACTTCAGAATATTTCTTAAAATGGTACTGCATAGTAGCTGCCAACAGAATGGACTAGAGCTGAGGCCAAACAACACTGACTTCATTCTATATGCTTGAACCTTAGGTTCATTTTCCAACAAGTCTTTCGTATCCACCCACAGATACCTTACTGCATCTCTGTCCTCTGGTTTTAACTTTATCCGCAAAAAGGCTTGCTTCACATCTGCAGTCAATGCTACTCTACCAAACCTGAATCTCAGTAACAAGGAAAATAAATCTGCATTTAAATTTGGCCCAGCATCCAAACAGTCATTCAAGGACACACCACCTTTGTCCTTGGCTGAGCCATCAAAAACTACCCTCAGTTTGGTGGTAGTTTTGTCTCGCCGTACCACTGCATGGTGTGGCAGATAATGTGCCTCTGGCTCACCAGCTCACCTTGCAACCTTTCGCATAGCCCTCCCTTACATAACTTAGGATGGCCTCATTGTATTCAATTAACAACTCCTCATTTTTTCTTAGCCTGTACAATGAAGTCTCCAACCTCCGATTAGCTAGCTGAAGGTTTGAACCGGGTTTGCAAGAATCCTTCCAGGTAGGCCAACTTCATAGCAACCATCTCTAAACCCAATCCCTTTTTCAAATTGCTCTAAAACATCATTGTTCACTGTACTTGCCTGTTTGTCCTTTATGCCAATAGATTCAAGTTCCCAAAACGCTTTCAAATGCCTTTCCAGACCATGGCTGTTCTCCTCAATCTTAACAAAAAGAGCCTTAACTTCCATTCATTGCAATAACTACCATGTAGCATCCAGCCTAGCTTACTTTCAATAGCTACCGGGCCTCGAGATGTGCGGACAATATTACCAGTGATGAAGTCCCAATAATAGTCAGCTCCAATCAAAAGACTAATATCTTCTGTTCTTTCAAACTTATTATTGCCCAAATTAATTCCTTTAACTTGCAATTCTTGGACACATGCCATATCTAAACAAGTAGTGACTGGAGCACAAAGTTCCTCAATCTCTACAGCTTGGACCTTGATAGTGGGACTTTGCGGTAACAACCCTTTAACCAGAACTTCTACCTTCTTAAATTTGGTTCGGTTTTGAACGGAACCCCCAAACCCAGAATTCTTAAATTTTCCCTCTTAAGTTCTTTAAACTTAAATTTTCTGGAAATTCTGGTCTTAATAAAACTACACTGGCTACCACTATCAAACAACACTCTTACAGTAGCTTCTCCCTCATTCCCAATTAATAAGGCTGCAGTTGTTTGCAATAATCCCCCTTTACTTTTACTCCCTTGCATAGCAGTGGCATGTGCCACTGATGTCTCTACTTCTGGGGTAGGCCTACTAGGAGTGTTTTCACACAATAATGGCTGATGCCTACCATGACATTTTTTGCACAAAATTTGAAACTTACAAAACCTTGCTCTATGACCTTTCAAAAAACATTTAAAACATGCTGTGGACTTAGTTACCCTGTCCTTTCTCTCCTCAAGGGGTAAAGCATCAGCCACCTCACATTTATATGACTTGTGGTTGCCTTCGCAAAATATGCATTCCTTGATTCCCTTTAATTTATTCTCAGAGGATGCATGTAGAGCTGACACTGTACCTGGGCTATTCCCTTTTGTGGAAACTTTGGTGCTGTGCCTGCCTTTGTCCCCTTGTTTACATCCCACTGTGCCAACTCAACTCCCTCTCGTCTTGCTAATTCTGTGCCTAAAAGACTTAACATCTGCTGAAGGGGGATGTACACATGTTCTGCAGTGTCCCCCCTACTTAATTCAAGCAAAATTGAGCTAGGCAATTTAGACTCCAGTGTAGGAACCAACATTATACCATACCTTTCCATTCCTACACCAAAGTTGTCCAGGGACCTAGTTCTAATTTCAAATTCATCATATAACTGCCGTAACTCCTTGACTATTAGGATTATTAACAGGAGGTATAGCTAAAAGTGCACGGAGGTGGCTTTTAATTAAGATCTCTGGCTTACTAAACCGTTTCTTTAATATATCCCAAGCCACATTATAATTAGCCTCTGTTAATGCTAATCCTGCTATAGTTTTTGCTGTCTCCCCTTCCAAGAGGGACCGCAAATAATTAAACTTCTCCACGGCACTTAACACTTGACTAGAATGAACTGCTGATTGAAAACTGTCTGCCCATCCCTGCCATTCCTGAATACTCCCAGAAAATGTTTTGAGTACAAGCCTCGGTAATTGAACTACAGATCTCTTAACCTTAACTTCACAAACATCATTTGTTGAGTGTTGTGTTTCATTATTAGACCTGGTCTCTAACTGTACTGAGCTGCTAAACTCTTTTGCTCGGAGGCCTACTTTAATTATATCAATAATCTCTTCAAAGTAAATTATGTTATTTTCTATTTCATCCTCTTCTATAAGAGCCTCAATTTTAACATTTACCTCACTTAGAGCAACCTTTTTAGTTTCTAATATGGAAAGCTGCGCAGTCACTAAGCGTAAATCCTCTTGCTCTATGGCAGAATCTATAGTGGCAATGACCTTTGTAATTAGACCTTCGTAGGCGCTTCTCCTTTTTATAAATTTGTTCAATTCAGATGCACTCATCTTCAATGCAAACAACAATTGGGCTCAATACCAAATGAGCTGAATTGGCAGAAATACTTAACCAAACTGATGAAACGCAAATTTTACTTTCAAATAAACTGAATTGCTGGGTGGGGTACTAACCAAACACCAGTATGGAATACCAAATTTTCCACCCCAGGACCTTAATTCAATAATCCAAATTAACCAAACCGGTAAAATGTAGGCCAAAAACAACGACAGACGACTGGCCAAGTTTCGCAATTGGGCAACCAAACTTTCTACCCTGGGACCTTAATTCAATAATAACCCAAAATTAACCAAACCGGTAAAATGTAGGCCAAAAACGACGACAGACGACTGGCCAAGTTTAGCAATTGGGCAACCAAACTTTCTACCCTGGGACCTTAATTCAATAATAACCCAAAATTAACCAAACCGGTAAAATGTAGGCCAAAAACGACGACAGACGACTGGCCAAGTTTCGCAATTGGGCAACCAAACTTTCTACCCTGGGACCTTAATTCAATAATAACCCAAAATTAACCAACCCGGTAAAATGTAGGCCAAAAACGACGACAGACGACTGGCCAAGTTTAGCAATTGGGCAACCAAACTTTCTACCCTGGGACCTTAATTCAATAATAACCCAAAATTAACCAAACCGGTAAAATGTAGGCCAAAAACGACGACAGACGACTGGCCAAGTTTAGCAATTGGGCGACCAAACTTTCTACCCTGGGACCTTAATTCACTAATAACCCAAAATTAACCAAACCGGTAAAATGTAGGCCAAAAACGACGACAGACGACTGGCCAAGTTTCGCAATTGGGCGACCAAACTTTCTACCCTGGGACCTTAATTCAATAATAACCGAAAATTAACCAAACCGGTAAAATGTAGGCCAAAAACAACGACAGACGACTGGCCAAGTTTCGCAATTGGGCGACCAAACTTTCTACCCTGGGACCTTAATTCAATAATACTCAACCCGTCTAGGCCTAACTTGGGCTACAATTTGCACAATCAGAACTTTGCCGAAAAATAGTCACTGACTCAGTTTTGGGGTAGAATCCGGTTCTGAAGGACCATGTTAATTTATTTATTTGTTGGGTTCAAAATCCCAGCTGAGCCGTGAACGGCCAAATTCTAAAGGGCCAGTGCTACCTACAGCCCAAGTTAAGCTAAAATTAAAACTTACGGGTTTGAGATCCTATTAGGTCCTACCTCAGGGTTGCTGACTCGATGTGGGCCTACCTTAGACCTTTGTTACATGAATTTAATATAAACAAAAGGGGTACTATTTATGGTCTTCTTTCTCAACCTTGCAACAACAACGCAACCTGGACTATTGCACGATGCAACAATCTTGTATCTAAACAACCAAACTGAATTGCAAGAGAGCTCTCTAACAGACCACACACTGTACGTACGACATCCCACAAACGAGTAGAAAGGACGCGCAGCGCCCCAAAATGATGCCACCAGAGTCCCAAACACTGATGCCACAAGAGCCCAAAAATGCTAGCTCTAAATTAAGTGAATTTTTCACTAACCTTACAATTATGAGATGGATATATATACACCTTAACTTAATATATACAGGCAATGCTGCATCAATCAGCTTAGTCATCATATCGCCTTGGGACAACAATGGTTCTTCCTCTTCTAGATTTTCTAACATTACCTCCCCAAGTCGACCGCTTTCGTGTTTCTCTGAATTTCTTGTCTATCTGAAGCATAATATGTAGTCTTGAGATATGGTAGAAATGAGAAACTTAAAGAGAGTTGAAATTTCTCGGTGTTAAATGTCATATTGTTGTCTTCTGACCATTTGTATATTTTGTTTGTCTCTCTCAGCAAGGCCTCCACTTTGTTTGCATCGCTGATTTTTCTGCTGATCTTTGTATCGTCTGCAAATTATGTTCCTATACTGTTGCCGTTTACTCCACTGTCTATGTCAGTTAGCATGATAATGAACAAGAGTGGGTCCAGCACCGTGCCTTGTGGTAATGAGCTGCGTATTTCTGATTCTGATGATGATACACCTTGAATTTTGATCACCTGTAGTCGATTTCTGAGGAAGCTGTAAATCCATTTTCCCACTTTGCCTGTTATTCCCATATTTCATTTTATGTGCTATTATAGCATGATCGCATTTGTCGAAAGCTTTAGCAAAATCCGTGTATATGAAATCATAGTTTTCCTTGCCTTCAAGTGCATCTAGGATATTGTTATAATGCTCTATAAGTTGTGATATGCATGATCTTCCTGATCGGAATCCGTGTTGATTTTCGTTGAATCTTTCCACCGTTTCCAAGAAGTCATAGATTTTCTTTCTGACTATTCTTTCAAAAATTTTGGTGAGGTGGGACGTCAAGGACACTGGTCTATAGTTCTTTGCTTGAGATCTATCTCCTCCTTTATATAAAGGGACGATCTTTGCTCTTTTCAAGATGCTCGGTATTTCCCCAGTGTCTAGGGATCTTCTCCATATCCAGTATAAGGGTGTAGCTATATCATTTTTTACAGTTTTTAATTAATAGTGCGTATTCAAAACAGTGGTGAGGCCGGCAATGTTGTATGGAATGGAGACTGTGCCAATGAAGAAGAGCAATGAAAGAAAAATCGATATGGCTGAAATGAAGATGTTGAGATGGATGTGTGGAGTGACGAGGAGGGATAGTGTCAGAAATGAGCATATAAGAGGAACAGTGAAGGTGGCGGAAGCGTCTAAGAAGGTGCAGGAGGCCAGGCTGAGGTGGTATGGACACGTCAGGAGAAGAGAGGAGGAGTATGTGGGGCGCAGAGTGCTGGAGATGGAGTTGCCGGGACGGAGAAGAAGAGGAAGACCGAAGACGAGATGGAGGGACTGTGTGGTGGCGGACATCAGGGAGAAGGACTTGGAGGAGGACGCGGTATACGACAGAGGAGAGTGGAGAAGACGAACCAAAAACAGCGACCCCATGTAAAGATGGGATAATAAGCTGCGGAAGAAGAAGAATTAATAGTGCGTTCCATTTGTCCGGACCTGCAGCTGAATGTGGTTTCATTTGGCCTGTAGCTCTCGCTACATCTTCTGGGGTAAAATCAAAGTCTGTTATATATTCTCCTTGCAATTTCTCTTTGAAGAATGCATCCATGTCAGGTATCGCTTTGTCACTTTTTGGAGTACTGAAGACCGATTCATACTGGGCTCTCAATGTTTCAGATATTTCTTTTAGATAGTCTGTTAGTTCATTAGTTCCTTTCCCTGAAGGCCCGATAGGAGCGCACGTTTTTGTTTTCCTTTTCGCATAGGTGTAGAAGTATTTTGGATTTTCCTTTTTTGTTTCTACAGCCTTTTCTCTTCCCTCTGTGTATGGCCCTTTATCAGAGTTTGTATTTCCCAATCGATTCTCTCCAGTTTTTCTTGTATTTCTTTCCTGGCATTGTCGTCTCCGCAATTAGCTAACTTCGTCGCTACTCTCTTTCTTTTGCGGAACATTCTTCTCTTTTGTTTCTCTAGCCAGTTCCTCTTTCCTTTTGGCTGTGCTTTCGGAACATATTTTACCAAAATTCTCAGCGTCTTTTCTACCAACGTTGTTAGCATTTCCTCAGTTGTTTTATTCTCGAAAACTGTTCTCCACTCTATTTGGGCCATATGTGATCTGATTTCTCCCCAATTTATGGTCTTGGAGTTTAAGTTAAAAACCCAAAATTTGCTTCTTCCTTCTGTATGTGTAATGTCTTTTAAAGTTATCGCCATATTTGTTGATAACTCGATTATAGTGTGGTCTGAGATAATAGTTGGAGTTATTTTTATATCCGCAATCAAGTTCGTGTTATTTGTGAACACCAGATCTATGCAGTTATTTTTCCTGGTATTATTTTATATATATATATAATACACACAGACCATGCATGAAACAAGGAACTCTGAGAAAATTAAATCCACTATAGTCCGAATAAGTAATGGTAAATGACAAACACTATAGTTTTTTCTTTTTCATGATGTTAGCCCGACGTGGGCAACGGGTCACTTGCAAAGAGGTCCCAAAAATATAGCTTCCCTCACCAGCTATCTGCAAGGCAGATAGGATCCAGCTTTGGGACAGGATCTAGGGTTAAACCTAGGTCCCGTTCTTGCAAGAACTACCCAGATTTGTTTTGTTATATATGTGGTAATTTCCATTCAGTAAAGCAAAGGCAGAATATCACAGAATTTGTAAGAAAATCATATCTCAATTATTTCGGTGTAAAGCTTGGTGATCACGATAAGTCATGGGCTCCGTATAGTGTATGCCGATCATGTGTGGAGAATTTGAGGCAATTTTGGTATACCTATGGTTTGGCGTGAGCTCAAAGACCATACCCAAGACTGTTATTTCTGTTTCTGTAATATTAAGGGATTCAGCTCCAAGAACACTGGTCTACAAATTTTGAAAAAGTTTGTGCTTCGGAGATAAAATGTTTCCTATTATGGATTTTGGGGTGCTGAAAACGAATATGACCATAAAAACAGTCGATTGGCTACAGTTTTCAAGAAAATTTAAGTTACACATTTTGCGTATATGTATACCATGTATTAGTAATATACCTGTATAATGCAGTCACTTATATTGATTCAACCCGTCGCTTCTTTGCTTGTCTCTTGTATTCAACTTCTGGAGCATCTCTTGTTATTGTCCAGCAGTAGTCTGCTAACAATGATGGACTCCATTTACCCTGGTAGCGTTTCTCCATCGCTGATATCTCCTGGTGGAAACGTTCACCATGTTCATCGCTAACTGCTCCGCAGTTGGCCGGAAAAAATTCCAGGTGCGAATGGAGGAAATGTATCTTTGAAGACATATTGCAGCCCATTTTTTGATAGGACAACAGCAGGTTTTCCACCTGTTCCCTGTAATTGTCAGCTATGGTATTTCCGAGAAAATTGGTTGTTACTAACCGGAAAGCATTCCACGCTGTCTTCTCCTCACCACCTAGGATACGGTCGAACTCCTCATCTCTGAGAAGCTCGCGGATCTGTGGACCACAAAACACACCCTCCTTGATTTTTGCTTCACTGAGCTTTGGGAATTTACCACCGAGGTACTTAAAAGCTGCCCCCGTTTTATCCATAGCCTTAACAAAATTTTTCATGACGCCCAGTTTGATGTATAAGAGTGGTAACAAAATCTTGCTCGATTCTACAAGTGGAGGATACTGAACATTGTTCCACGTTCCAATGAGTGTCGGAGTGGCCAATCCTTCTTCATGTAATGAGAAGTCCTAGCCCGACTATCCCATTCACACAGAAAACAGCAATACTTAGTGTAGCCTGGCTGCAGTCCAAGCACGATAGCAACAACTTTCAAGTCACCACAAACCTGCAACTGATGTTTGTCATAGTTTATGCAGTTCAAAAGTTGCTTCATGTTGTCATATGTTTCCTTCATGTGGACTGCATGACCAACTGGAATTGATGGCAATATGTTGCCAACATGCAACAAAACAGCTTTTAGACTCAACTTCGATGAATCAATGAACAGTCTCCACTCATCAGGATTGTGAATAATGTTGAGAGCTGCCATCAGACCATCGATGTCGTTGCAAGCTACAAGGTCACCTTCCATGATGAAGAATGGGACAAAATCTTTTTGACGGTCACGAAACTTACACACACTAACATTTTCAGCAAGGAGATTCCACTGCTGCAATCTGGAGCCCAACAGCTCTGCCTTACTCTTTGGCAGTTCTAAATCTCTGATATGGTCATTTAATTCATTCTGAGGTATCATGTGCGATTTAGAAGATGTCAAGTTATAAACAAATTCAGGGTCTTGTGAAGTTGAAGGCTCACAAGTTTCGCAGGTTCCTTCATTCTCCTCGTCCTCTGACTCCAGGGAGAATGAGTGTGGGGGCTCAGGAACGGGTAGTCCTTCGCCGTGAGGTACCAGGCGTATAGCAGAGGGTATATTCGGATATTGTAAAATCCACTTTTTCTTCTTGCAAATACCTTTCATGACTGGAGGCACCATGCAGAAGTAACAATTGCTGACATGATCTGTTGGTTCCCTCCACACCATTGGCACTGCAAAAGGCATAAATTTCCTTTTACGATTCAACCACTGACGAAAGTTTGCTGCCCAAGTATTGCAGCATATGTGTGGGGCTCAGCTCTTGTCTTGATCTCCAGTCTTACAGCCAAAATAAAGGTGATAGGCTTTCCTAATCACGGCGGTTATAGCACGCTTTTGTGATGCAAAAGTCAATTCTCCACAAACAAAACAGGTTAGCTACACTGTTCACGCAATTACGAGACATCTTTGTTCAAATTAGGCTGAAAAAAATTCAGTTTCAAAAGCAAACACTAAAAAGAGTTTGACAAGGGTGCACTGTATGATTTCCGCGAATGAACTGATGATGTGGCGTAATATGTAGACGCCTGTGACACATCGACGCCTTGACTACTCCGCATGCGCGTAGTTATATTTTTTTTTATTTTAATAAATTAATGTAATTACATTGCATTTTAATAATTTTAAATTAGGTAAGGTTAAGTTAGGTTAGTATTCCATTTATATTAATATCAAAAACATTATGGGAAGCAATATGTTAAAATGATCCAATCTATTTTTAATAAATAATTTACAAATACATAATGTAATATACACAATAAAATGTAATTTTAAATTTATCTATGTATATATTATATATATATATATATATATATATATATATATATATGTATAGAAACAACGTAAGTATAGAGGAGTGTTCTGCACACGAAGAAGAGAAATAACAAACAAATGAAAAATAAGGCACCCGCCCGGGAATCGAACCCAGGATCTTCCAATTGCCGGTCAGACGTGCTAACCACTGCACCACGGAGCCACAATAGTCAGAAGTTGTAATTCTCCTACATAGGGCAGAAACCAATGCCTTGAGAGGGCACCCTCGCAAATCGTGAATATGTACATTTAACTGCAATGACCGCGCAGTATATTAACGTATAGAAACGACGTAAGTATAGAGGAGTGTTCTGCACACAAGGAAGAGAAATAACAAACAAATGAAAAATAAGGCACCCGCCCGGGAATCGAACCCAGGATCTTCCAATTGCCGGTCAGACGTGCTAACCACTGCACCACGGAGCCACAATAGTCAGAAGTTGTAATTCTCCTACATAGGGCAGAAATATATATATATATATATATATATATATATATATATATATATATATATATATATGTATATATATATATATATATTTACATTAATTTATTAAAATAAAAAAAATATAACTACGCGCAGGCGCAGTAGAGTCAATGCGTCGATGTGTCACAGGCGTCTACATATTACACGACAGATGCAGTCCAGTTAGTAGGGTGCAGGGTTGCCTGATATCTTTATAAATAGAGCCAATTGGCAATTTTAGGAATCATTTTTGTATTCCGTGACCCAAAATTAGTAAAGATTGACTACTTTTATTTCCGAAGCATTTTGGCTGTAGACCAGTGGAATAAATCATCCATTGTGTATGTATCCATCATTGCCATCTGCCATCCGTCCTGTTCCACACAGTGATGATATTCCCATTCCTGCATGCCCCAAAGAACTTGATGAATATAGAACCTAGCGATCACAGTGACTATGAAATTGATAAGAGTTCTAAGGACCCACAGTCATTCCCTCAGGCAGAACTGAGTGATCTTGTACGAGATCTTGACCTACCAAAAGATACTGCCCAATTCTTGGGATCCTGGCTGAGTGAAAGAAATTTACTTGCTGCTGGAACTTCATATTCCTGTTTGGAGAGAGAGATGTTTCGGAACCAAATTTCAAAAAAACATCTAAAAAGAGGAAAAAGGAAATTGATGATGTATATAGCCAAAGAAAAGTAAGGAAAGAAGTTTTATTATTGATTTTGTGAAAATCTGATGTGATAGCAAAAACTGATACCAGATCGGATTTGGAATCAGAACCCCCAAATTGTATTATTCCACCTATTTTCAAAGAAACAGATTTTTTTTTATTTGTATACTGGTGTTATTATTGTATATACTTGAATGGAAAATACTTCGATTAAAGGATTGAACAGTATTTTATAATATTAAAGTAACTAGTTGCAGTTAGTAGTTACTGTCATAAAAAGTAGAGAGTACTAGTTACGTTTAAAAAAAGTGACTAATTTTAGTAAGCATCCGATCCTGATGAAAGTATTTTCCCTGACAAGTGATACTTGGTAAGATTTTTCATTTGTTTCAGATTGATTGTGATTTAACGAATAAACAAGATCTTATTATATTAACATTAGATATACTGTATGTTATCGATAAACTGGCACTGTATGTACAGTACATCAAGCAACGCTTGTGAAAAAGAGTAGCTGCTAGCCTTTTCCCCAACATAAAAAAGTAACTGGTAAAAACAAATACGAGTATTCATTTTTTTTGTAACTAGTTACAGTTACAATTACTTGGCCGAGAAAAGTAGCTAGTTACCATTATAGTTACTAAAAAATAACAATCACTGAGTAACTAGTTTTGTCACAGCACTGATTAGGACAGTACACTTTCTTAGAGTTGAGCCCAGATAGGGAAGAAAAACATATTTGGAAGAGATTCTAATCTCAGAAATATTAAGTGAGAGGGGGACGAGATGGAGGAACGGCACATTGGAATCGCCCAGGGTTCATTTGGGGTCGAAACTGTGAGCTTTGAGTTCATCTTTATCAAGGAAAGATACGGTAACTAAACCGTTAGAATGGAAAGAAGTTGTTGGAGAAGTTTTGGCTAGGTGCCATAAAGAGCAAGAAGAATTAGAATTAGATAGGTTTTCAATTTTTATCTGGTGAAGGAATTTCTGTTGAGTCGAAGAACAGATTTTACCCGATTCCGGGCAAACAGTATTTTAAAATTTATAATCAAATTTACAAGAGATAAAACGCACTACTTTATTGGCTTTATTGCTCGCGGTTGGACATTGTTTTTAAACTTTAAATCTTTTGTAACATTTATCCCATGATGTTCTTCCTCCAATTATTAAGATTGCCAATAAACCTTTTCATTTTCATTCATTTTCAATAGACTATAGTCCATATGACAAATACTATTAATACAATGACAGTTCACATATTAAGGATAGAAATATATACAAGTGATTAGAAATAATACAGTAATGTCTTAGTTAAGGAGCTACAGACAGACGTTTTCGTAGTAAGAATTCCATAGCTTAGAGGACAAACGGCAGGACTCGTGGATAATCGGGATGGTTGACTTTTTAATTCTTTGCATTAGACTGTATTGAGCACGTAACAAACATTTGCGAAGCTGAGCATCTCGGGGGTAATTTATATAGGAGTCTAAAAGACCTGTTGTACATCAAATTTAGGGTTCTGCCAGAACCTTTTTTTATAAACCCAGAGTTGCTGTTCGTATATATTACTGCAGAAAGTACGAAAGAGAGTGTCTTTAGCTTCACTTGTACAGAACCGGAAGTTTATTACAGTCATATTGGCTTTAGCACAAAGGCTTCAAGATTGTTTTCTTATAGCCGAGTCATCACTCAAGGAGTTGGTGGTAGTTTGACCCAAATACTTAAACTTTTGTACTTCCTCAATTACTTCACCTCTCATTTTAAACCTAATATCAGCTGCTGATTACAGTTTGGATGAAATTGCATAACCTTAGTTTTTGTAACATTAAAAAGAATATCATGTTTCTGCGAAATACACTTCGCAGACTTTTAGTAGCCGATCCAGACCTTTAACAGAGGGACTTATTTTATGTCAATGATATGGTGTTAGTAAGTTATTTATCCTTGTGTTATCTATACAACATCCCACTGTTGCCTCATTAAGTGAAGCAATTAATCCATCAATATACACATTAAACAGCATAGGAGAGAGCAAGGAGTCTTGTCTCACCAGGAGTCACCCCTCAAGAGGAGCCAAAACATTCGGATCTAAAGGTAAAAGATTGGTGGGAATACCAAAATTTCAATAAATTTAATATGTACATGGGAACCTTCCTGTCTTCAAGTGTTTTAAATAAAATATTGTGGTTCACTCTATCATATGCCTTACCTATATCTAGGAAACAGTTATAAATAGTTGAATTACTGTCAGTGTATTTAGATATTATTTCTTTAAGAACAGAGATACAGAGATCAGTTGAGTGGGACCTTTTAAAAACAAACTGATTAGATGTCTATAGGTAATCATTTAATCGGAGTAACAAGAGTTTTTCTAGTACTTTCGAGAAGCAGAAAGCGACAGCAATAGGCCTGTAATTATTGCTGGACAGAATGTCTCCATACTTATTTTTGACCAGGGGCAAGATATATAACCCTCATGAACTCTGCAGGGATATAGCTATGAGCAAGTATGGTTGACAGGAGCAATGATGTATAGAGACATACCACGTCATTGGCATATTTAAGTGCTCATTCGATAGGCCATCTACCCCTGACGCAGAACCAGACTTTAACTCTTTAACGACGAGTCCGCAGCATATGCGGTCACTCATGTTACCAGAACGTACAGGTTTTATTGTCATTTAAAACTAAATATTTTAGTAACTAGTCACTGAAATGATACACATTTTGGGTTCCTTTCCCGACAACTAAATGACATCTATATCTAAACATGTAGAAACATTTATAGAAACGAGGCATTGTAGTACAATTTATATTATTATTTGTGGTGGACCTTAAGGTACCATCCATCGTTAAAGGGTTAATTAACCTCTTTACTTCAGGAACTGATATCAAAGTATTTTCCCTTGTCCCTCTCACAGGCGTTTCGCTGCAATCTACTTTAAGATTATCCCTACTCACACTATTAAGAATGTTTAAGTAGTGGTTTTTCCACAGCTTTGCAACTTCATCCTCCCCCGACACCCCATCGATTGTCGGAGGGAGGGCATTTTTCGCATTTTTGACACCCGTTTGATTCTTAACAAATTTCCAAAATTTGTTATTATCGTTATTTATGTGAGCTTCACAGGCTTTTGATGCTTCCTCTTTACATCGCCTTATGGCCGCCTTATATTGACCCCTACTTCTACACATATCCATGTATACTGGTCCTAATCTGGGTCTACCACGAAAGCACCACAAATCGTAAGCGTCTTTGGATTCCCTCTTCAGGGGGAGCAATAAAATCATTCCATCCAGGAATAATGTTAGTATGATAGTTGTAAGATTTAATCAGGGGCCTCCCTGCTTTTCTTAACAGGGATATTATCTTACTATAATACCTATCTATGAGTTTACAGTAAGAATCATTTAAGCAAGGATTACTACAGGCAAGATGCAGAATTTCGAAATTATTAAAGACGTGACATGTTCTCTCTTTGTATTCTATTCTCTGTTGCATATTAACATTAGACCAATCGACGCGATTATTCTTACCTATTGGGTTCTTGTTATGTCGTGTTGTGCATAAATTGGTAAAATTAATTAGTAGTTCAAATGGTCGATGATCAGAAAGAAGGAAATCATGCAGAATATGAACTCTAACAATTCGATCCTTTAGATTATTACTAGTGAGACAATGATCAATCCACCTGGTGGTACCACTCATATCACTAACGTATGTAAAAGTACAACTGGTTACCCCTAATATATCTACATCGCTTATACTTAATTTGGCCGACTCCCCCATTATTATACAGTGAGAATATTTGGGGTTATCTGATAATGACTTAATTGTGTACAGCAAATCAATGTATTCATGTAGATTACTGCAGTTGTATGTTAAATAGCAGTTTACAGTTAATATGCAATATTTGTTCACTTGTAGTTCACTGCCTAACAACCTTACATTATCACTTGTTAAAAATATTGTGTGTTTTGACAAATTTTTCTTTATTAAGAAAGCCACACCACCAAAAGGCCTAACGTACATTAATTAATCTGACAAGTTTACTGCTGATGAAGCATGGTACATAAAGTCATCATGGATGGTAGAGAGAAATTTTAGCTCTTGCTTAGGTAGCCAGTGCTCTTGCAGGATTATCAAATCTGCACTGTCACAGATTTTATGAACATCTACAATTGAATTCCTTACTGACCTTACGTTATATGAGAATATTTTCAACAATTTACCCGCCATGACTGATAGAAAATTTATTATTATGATCTATTATACACAGTACAAATTTCAGGCATTACCGTTAGGGCGCCTATTATTATTGTTATTATTATTATTTTGCCATTTATCAAATCTCCTGGAAAAGTGAATAAACTCCTTGACAATAATACCGTCTGGCCACTGATTCATATTGTACGGGTTGAATTGCGAATTTACACCTTTAATTATTACTTTAAATGAGTTATAATACGGAGATTTTGTGTTTAGTTTATTAACTAACAATATACTGTGTTCACCACAGACTTCCACCATGTGTCGAATATCGCTTTCCACGTTCGAGAGCTGAATTCGCGACACAAAGAGGATGAGATTCCTCACCAGTGCCTTGCTGCAAAGACAGGTTGAGGAACCCTCCTTGAAGAGCGTCTATTAACCGTGACCCACCCGTCCTCCTCCCTCAATCTCCCTGAGGCATGGTTCGCTTCGCTTAACTGGGGGATGGGTGGCCAGAGTGGCGTAGTATCGCGATACATTTTCTGTATCTTGTATCGTATCACGATACATTTTTTTATTTGTATTCTTTCGAAAGATATGATACAAATAAGTGTCAGTAACGCGATACTTTAATATAGACTCAGTCAGTGATCTTTCCCCTCCCGTCTCATCTTCTCCCTTCCCCATCCTCCAATCCCACTCCCAGAGTCGCGGTATCCAGTGCTTGTGAGACTGAGAACAAACCTTGTCAATAATTATCTAATTATTTAGCGAATAATTACACATGTATCCTTCGATAAAAGAACTGTTCATAAAATACAACACTACACTGCCATCAAGCGCTCCGAGTAGTATAGGCGCAAAAGGAGTGCAATGCAAATGTTGATCAATATTGCAAAGGAAATGTTGCATAAGTTATGCAACAAGGGGAGATGTTGCAAGATGTTATGCAATAAAGGGGGAGGGGTATGTTGCAAGAGCAAAAAGGGGTTATGCAACTTGGAGGCGGAGTTTCCACCAAGAGAAAGAGAGGAAAGAGAGGAAGAAAGGTATTCGCCTGGCAGGAGCCAAGCGCATATTAAAACTTCAGCCGAGCGACCGTTGTCTTAATATGTTCCTAATCAGCCAGTTGGTTTATCTGGCTGAGCTGCCAGATTGCGCTCTTTAATTAAAGCATATATTCAGGCTTAATCCACCAGTTGGCTTAACCAGTCAGTTGACTTAGAAGGCGTAAATGGCTTGTTCAGGTGTACATTATTGAGTTGCCAGATTGCGTTTATTTATTCAATTAAATCATATATTCTGCTTAAAGAGCCAGTTGACTAAGAAGGCGTACATGGCTTGTTCAGTTGTACATTAATAGGGTTGCCAGATTGTGCTATCCAGATATTTTTGGCAGTTGGCTTAGAATCCGTCAGTCGTTTTAGAAGGCAGCCATTTGATCTAACTAAATGTCGTGTACAACCAAAAGAATAAAATAAACACCATTACATCATTCTGTTTATTTAGACGAATTAATGGATTCAATTTCACGAAATATATAGAAAATAAATATACAATGGAATATATATGATCAAAAATAATAATAGCATAAGAAATACGAACGATGAATATATAATCAAAATAAATATACAAGGAAACGATGCATATATATGATCAAAAAATAATAACAGCATAAGAAATACGAACGAGAACATATATATAATCAAAAATATACAAAACGATGTAGTATAACCATCGCTATATTAGTACAGGAACAATATATATACATATATATACACAATTATATTAAATAATTAAATATATTGACAAAATAATATACAAAACGAAGAAGTATAATCAGTTGCATATTATACAGGAATACATATATATATATATATATATATATATATATATATATTATATATTATATGTTTAACCCCTCCGTCTATGGCCCTGGGGTGGTTCGGATCGACGGGGGTTCTGGTTTAGGAGGCAAGCAACGGATGTGTGACTTGAAGTGGTTTTTCTTCTATGTTACTCTCCGAGTTCTTCTATAGTGGCTCGGAGGACTCTGGTAGATTTGCAATCTAAATGCTGAAGGTTCCGGATTCTTCTTATAGCGTATCCGGAAAGTTTTCTAAGTTTTTCTGAAGAGAGCAAGGCTCGAAGGGGACAATAAAAAGTTTCTCCAATTGTAACTTTACTGCTAAAAGATACAGGTAGTGCTCAGCCTCTGAATTAGCTTCTGAATGCAATGGAATAATTTTAATGGGTTTATATACCCAAAAACTGCTAACATTATTATTATTAAATGCTAAGAAGGCTGTATTATTTTTGCACAATATTTAAAATAAGTAAATTTTTTAGCTGTGGTAAGGCTTGAACGAGTAAACAAAATATTTGAAGACGAAACCATATTTTTATCTTAAACCGCGACTTTTCAGATCTGATGTTATCATGATCTGCCAAGTTAACTAAAAGTGGAAATCGGACTATGCATCTTTACACTAAAATATGCATATGAGTGAAATTTTAAGGTTTAAGATGTACAATTTTAATGCTTAGGCAAGACATGATCTCATTGTTTATAACGAAAGAGTGTATACAAAATGTGAACATTGCAAAGCTTAACAGGATTCCTTATTAAGCGAAATCTAAAAAAATGATGAGATTTTAAAAAACAACAGGTCACCAATTATTTAGCAAAGTAGAAAGCAATCAAAATTTTATCCAAACTCGCGTTGGGCGATTTTGGTCCTTATGTAAAAATGAATACACACACGTACATACATATGAGTATAGGCATTATATAAAGTTAAATATATAAGATATACAGAATTATATAATACATGAACCATATAACATGAATTTTTAAAATGGATACTTTTTCTTACAATGGATACAGAGACTATATAAATGAATACAAGAATTACATGAAGGATAAGATAATATAGGAATATGGGAATTATTTATGGTTCATTTTTACAGGGCTCTTCCCTCTAGAATGATATTAATATAATAACGTAACAGCCTAACTAAGGCTAACTAGATGATAACTATTGGTTTTATAATACAGATTTATATATACAACATAAGTCGGGTGGTTAAGTCTAGTTCACGTGGTCTGGGTACGCACTCTTGGTCGTGCATAAATAGTTTCATGTTCCGTGTCACTGGGTTTTCTTTGTTCCCAGAATGATCTTTTCACACAAATACCGAGGATAATAGCACATACAATAATGATACTAACGGCAGATGTTGAGAAAATGGTTACCGGTTGTAGTATTTGTAAGAGGTTGTTTTGGTTATCATCCGAAATTTTAAACCGGCTCAATTGATCATTCCATTCAGGGGCATGCAGTTCGGGTAGGATGGTTACAGGTTTTATGGAGAGATTTAAGATCTCTATGACGGGTTTAAATTTAATTTGCGACGGAAATGGGTATGAGTTATTAAGGGTAACCTTATACGGGTTGTATATTTGGAGGGCTTTTGAACGCAAGGAGCAACCAATTGGTAGCCGAATAACATAGGGATTGTAATGAGGGAATAATTTGATGGACACTCGAGGGTAGCGGCAGTCCTGTTCGCGAAGGAAACCCAGATGTCTGGTCCAATTCGTAGTTGGATGGTTTTAGGGGAATGAAATTTTTTAAATGAACATACGGGGGCATGCCGGTCACGAATTAAATCGATAAAGCAAGACCTAGTAGTGGGAAGAATAACTGGTTTGAGTGGAGGGCAGATGAGTTGTTTATTTGGTTGCGGGAATCGGCAATGCCGGACGTCGCTATCTGACATCATAGAATAAGCTGATAGATCTTTGGTGAGGAAAAGGTAAGGTGGTACGGTGGGTAAATACAATCGATAGACATTAGAGTTATTTTGGTAGGGTGTTGGGAAAGGGTGAAATCTATATACGTCATAAGTGAGGAAATCGAAAAATGGTATAATTATGAGGTATGTGTAGGGGCGTGGTCCATGTACAGTCCAGGTGTATTCTAGAAATTGAGGGTAATTAGTGTGGTTGAGTGGGAATATGGGTGATAATTTTAATTGTGACTGGGCGGTGTGAATCAAGGACTGGAGTATTTCCCATGGTATTAGGGTGGAAAGAGTGATTTTTCCATGGGCTAGCTGGGTTGCACGCAAAACCTTGGAATGAATCGTAGTTATTCGTTGTAAGTATTTATCGATTAGGGTTACTTGTATGTTCATTATTCTATTAATTCTATATATCGTTTTGTGTTCTTTGTATTGAGCTAACATGGATTCAAGGTATGTGAATCTGTCCGAAAGGGAGTGAAGGAAGCGATTGTTTTCGTGTAATGACCTAATAGTTTGTTCTAACATGTGTCCATTATATTGTCGATTCCGAGCGAAGAGATTCAATTTAAGTTCAATCTTTTAATATCTTCTTCGGTTGCTAATCCGAATAAACCTTTGAACAGTTTCCCTCCTATATCTATCAGTCCCCTTTTACTTCTTTGGTTAAAGTTTTCGAATTTTTGTTTCAGTTTGTATCCATGGTAAGGCTAATATTTCTGATAGGGCGCGTGCTGTAGTTTGAATATTTTCGAGGGTATTTTCTAACAGAACGCGACTAATCTGATCTTTTCCTTGGAAAGAATTTTGGACTTTACTTTCAAACGTTTTAATTGGGTTTGTATCTGAAGGAGATTGATTTTAATTCTAGCAGGGGGTTGCAAATTTATATAAAGGTCTGCATGCCCTTTCAAAAATTTACCTTCTGCAAGTTTTTCTATAACAACTCCGGTAGAAATTTTAATGCTAGGTCTACAAGAGTAATAATTTGGAAAATTATAAGGGGGACAATTTTATTCATTTCTACGCCTTAAGTTATACGGAGCTGGGGGTAGTTGTGTGGATACTTGTGTGGATACTTGTGTTGGTGGGAAGGGGTCGGCCTCGTTTTGGTGGCAATGGGGGTCGACCGTTGAGCTCGGATTCTGAGCGGGTTCGTTTCTTATGTGAAGGTTCTAGTTCACGTGGGTGATGCATTTGCGGGCGGTATGTAGGGTCCGTGCGTCGATCATCAATCGGCGAGGGTGGTGACAGAGGAGATGGTGGAGATGGTGGAGTTCCACTGAGTGATCCTCTCGAAGGGGTTTCTCCAGGGTCTGGGTCCGATGGGACGCTTGGCTCTGGGGCCTCCTCTTGTTCAGAGATTGCCTCGAGTAATGGTGGTATTACGAGGTACCAATCTTCGTCATGGGTAGCGGTTCCCGCGGTGACTACTTCAGTTTTTTATCCCTGCCCGATTTGTTAATATCTTGACCTTTTGAAGGATAGGCGGCTCGAACGCCTGGCAGCTGTTTTTTGGGAAGGTGTTGTTCGGAAGCTATCTTCAAATTGTCAGCGTGAATGATCTTTAGTTTGGAATGATCCCGGAGGTCGAGGATTTCATAACGATTTTTTCCGAGGTCTTTCATAATCCTATATGGGCCATCCCATTTTGGTATAATTTGCGATGAGCCCCTGGCGGTTTCACGCTCTTCAGATAACATCGCATACCGACGATTATAGTCCGTTGACGGGGATGACGCCTATGTTCTCTTGCTCCATCTGTTGGTTTCGTTGGTCGAGGGCATAGCGGATTATGTCAAAAATCTTGAAAGATCGTTCAGCTAGTTGCTGATTTGCTTCTGCCATTTCGGAAGATGTTAGGACTGCCGGGTCGGTTTGGTCGGGCAAATCAAAAGGTAGACGCTTGTCGTAGTGATAGACGAAATGAGGGGTGTCCCCGATGGACACATTATAGCCATTGTTGATGGCTGTTTGTACCATGGGAAGGGAATCATCCCATGTACGGGAGGATGCATCGACAACGTGGCGCAGGGCTTCCAAGATCTTTCGATTGTGCCTTTCCACTAAGCCGTTTGCCTGCGGATGGTATGCCACAATGTGTGTATTTTTAATTCTACACATGTTACAGAGTGACTCGAACAGTTTGGAAGTGAAACTAAGGGCGTTATCCGAGATTAGGATGGAAGGAGTGGTATGGTTTTGGATGACGCGTTCCACTAGGGCTCTTGCCACAGTTTCCGAGGTCTGGTCTGGAATGGCGGCTACTTCGCTGTAACGCGAGAAGTGGTCCGTAAACACAATGATGTACTGATTTCCCTTTGATGTTTTGGGAAATGGTCCCAGTATATCCATTCCAGTTCTTTGCCAGGGCCTCTGGCATACTGGATATTTATGCATTGGAGCGGTGGATGGTACGTTGCCCTTATGCTTTAAACACGACGGACATTCGGCGATGTATTCATGTACCGTTCTGTTCATCTCGGGAAAATGGTATCGCTCCAAAAGACTTTTGATGGTGCGATCCGGCCCCATGTGTCCATAAAAAGGTGAGTCGTGACAAAGTCCAATGGCTATATCAACGAGATCCTTTGGTATCTCCACGAGGTCGTTTCCATCTTCGTTCCTGAAATGTACGAGCCCATCTTTGAGGTTGTACTGTTCTTTTACCTTCGATGGTTCCTTTTGTTCCAGGCGCGCCCGAAGGTTTTGGGTGTGTTGGTCCTGTTGTTGGGAGTATTGCAGACACTCGTAGTCGAACACAGGAAGAAGTCCTATTTTATTCACTCGGGCGTCGGGCTTGAGTCTCGACAATCCGTCTGGAATAACTTGCAGTTTTCCCGGTTTGTATACGATTTTCGCTGCAAAATCCTGAATCAACAGAGCCCATCTACTCAATCGTCCTTCAAGTAGCTTGTCCTTGAAGAGGTACGTGAGTGGCTTATGATCAGTCTTGATGGTTACATCGTAGCCATAGACGATATTTCGGAATTTTTTCAAAGCCCAATATACCGCTAGGGCCTCTCGGTCCGTAGTGGAATAATTCCGTTGAGGTGCAGAGAGAAGTTGACTGGCATAAGCAATGGGTAATTCCACACCGTCTACGTCCTGTAACAGGACGGCTCCTAGTCCATAGGAGGAAGCATCTGTGGCTATGATGAAGGGTCTTGTGTAATCAGGATATTGTAAAATGGGATG
The DNA here is from genome assembly GCA_023014485.1 of Bathynomus jamesi. Classification (NCBI taxonomy): domain Eukaryota; kingdom Metazoa; phylum Arthropoda; class Malacostraca; order Isopoda; family Cirolanidae; genus Bathynomus; species Bathynomus jamesi. The sequence continues at coordinate 746,869 of JAJOZX010001873.1, read as the reverse complement.
ACAGGTTTTTATTAATTAAAGTTTCAAAGGCATGTTGGTGATCGGATTCCCAGTTAAATTTCGAATTTTTCTGGAACAAATTAGTAATGGGTTTAGCAATATTCGAAAATTGGGGATAAAGTTCCGATAGAATCCGACAAAACCAATAAATGCACGGGCGTCGTCGATGGTCTTGGGTACAGGGTACCTTTCCAGGCTTCGAGTTTGGCTGGATCAGGTTTAATTCCTGTGGACGAGAGTAGGAATCCTAGGTATACCAGGGATTCTTGTAAAAAATTGCACTTTGCAAGCTTCAGTTTAAGGTGTGCTTTTCTCAAGTGTGATAGCACATTATGAAGGCGTTGAAAGTGTGTTTTTATCCGAACTATAGACGATAATATCGTCAAGATACACGAGAGCTTCGACACCTAATAGGTCGGAAAGGACTATATTCATCAACCTAGAGAAATTAGCAGGCCCATTTCGGACTCCGAAAGGTAAAACCTGGAATTCGTAATGGCCTCGGTTAGTGGAGAAAGCAGTCAATGCCCGAGATTCGGGACTGACCTCCATTTGCCAATAACCTGATGCTAAATCGAGGGATGAAAAAAGTTCGCTTTCCCTACGTTCAGAATTGTTTCCTGCATGTTTGGAATCGGGAAACGGTCTGGGATGGTAATGTTATTCAGGCGTCTAAAATCTATACAAGGGCGAGATGTTCCGTCCTTTTTGGAGACGAGAATCATAGGAGCGGACCAGGGACTAGCTGAAGGCTGAATGACATCCTGCTCCAACATGTCCTTGATGTGTTCCTCAATAGTGACTAACTGAGAATGTGGAACCCGATAGGGAGGAATGAAAATGGGTTTGGAATTGGGTTCCAACTTGATTTCAAAAGGGACCAAATTAGTTCGGCCCAGAGGATCTCCGGTTAGGGCAATCACATCTTTATTTCTTATCAGGAAATCGAGAAGTGATTCCATTAGTTTGGGATCCTGTAAAGCTGGTGACTCCTGAAGGGAGTGCTTCAGACATTTCTTATATTCTTCTTTTAATATTGAAGGCTTTAATTCTAAGGAACTGGAAACACGATTTATCATACTGATGGGGAAATCTGAATCTACTTCTACTGTGGAAACAGTTCCTATTTTCTGATTTGAAGTTAATTCTATAGGACTTTCTCCTTTGTTTAAACAAACAACAGGGATAGCTGAATTCTGACTCTGACTAAGGACTTGGGCAATAAGAACATCTCTTTTGAAATTACTTTTCTCTGTAATCAGAGTACGCTCTGACTAATAATTTTCCTTGACTGTTAACTACTTTTGCTAGGAAACAAATCTTCTCATAAGGTGCTACTGTTATATGCTCGGTAGGGCATATGAAAAATTGTGAATCTGATTCTGGTTCGGCGACTGAAAGCTGACTGGCTGACTGAAAGCTGACTGAAAGCTGACTGAAAGCTGACTGACTGACTGACTGACTGACTGAAAGCTGACTGACTGACTGACTGACTGAAAACTGACTGACTGACTGACTGAAAACTGACTGACTGACTGACTGAAAACTGACTGACTGACTGACTGAAAACTGACTGACTGACTGACTGAAAACTGACTGACTGACTGACTGAAAACTGACTGACTGACTGAAAACTGACTGACTGACTGAAAACTGACTGACTGACTGAAAACTGACTGACTGACTGAAAACTGACTGACTGAAAACTGGCTGTGTTGATCCAACTGGATTCAACAACTGGAACTGATTACCCTGGGGTCTGATTTCTGGAGCGGTTGTCCCTCTGGATGCAACCGGCCGACTTGATCTGCTATCAAGTAGAGGGGGTTTCCTATTTCTTTCGGAAATCTGAACTGAGCTAAGTCTATTAGCATTAAGTTGTCTGTCATCCTCGCGGAGATGGTGTGTCCTATTTCGACACTTTACTAACTTTCCGGCTGGGTAAATCTCCCATTGATTCCGGTTAAAAAAATCCATCCCTAGTAGGATGTCTGTCTGAAAGGTAGCGACTGTGTCCACTATACAACATTTCGCGGGGTATACCTCGTTTCCAATTTCTAAATATAACTCAATTTCTCCGTATGTGGGTATGGGTGTGCCCGTATTACAGAGCTGGGCACTTGCGGCATATTTTGCGGTACTGCGGTACTGCGGTACTACCGCAAACCGGAACCGCATAACGCAGTACCGCAAAGGATCGCTGAAAGTACCGCAGTACCGCTACCGCATTCAAATTTCCGCGTACCGGTTTGGTACCGGTTTGGTAGTGCGGTAGTACAGCAGTACCGCAAAATATGCCGCAAATGCCCAGCTCTGGCCCGTAACTCCTCTAAGTTGGCAGGATGGTGCCTTAAGTTCATATTTATAATTTGTACTCTAGTAATTCATCTACGCATTGTTTCTTAATTAACGTCGCGTGTGCTCCTGTATCTAGGAGATCAGTTAAATCTTGGTTATTCGTACTACAATTTATTATTAAATCTAAGAGGTCCGCACCTATTATCCTGATGAGGAGTTTGTGTGCGTATCTGGGCTTACTACTGTAATTTAGGAGGGAGGAGGTTGAACTGCTGCCTCCAATGTAGGGTCTAAAAAAGGGCTCACATGGTCTTCTATGGGAGGACCTGGATCATATTCTACGGGAATATCATACGCTGGAGGGTGTTCTTGAAAACTGTTCTCTGGGGAAAATGATTCCTCCCCGGGTACTTCTACGTACCGAACTAGTTGACCTTGCTGGTTGTATTGGGGTTTATACATGGGGTAAGAGTGTGGGTGACCATATGGTCGTGATCTATTGGGTTGGTAGTTCGACTGAGGCTGGGAATGGACTGGTTTCTGGGGATTGGTTGACTTTTGGGATACGTTTTGGGGACGTGGTTGGTTTGGTTTCTGAAAGTGGGGTCTATACCCTGCAGGGGCTTTATCAGCACACTTTTGGCGATCGCCACGGCGATGACCATGTTCGTGACAGTGGGAGCAATACGAGGGGTAATTACATTGACTTATCATATGCCCGAAACTATCACAGTTAAAACACTGTGGAGGAGGGCGTGTATTCTGGGTTTGGGGGGCTTGTTTCTGGGGTGTTCCCTGCATTAGCCTCGATTTATATTGTTGTTGCTGTTGGTATTGGTGTTGTGGCTGCTGCTGAATATAATGTACGGGGGTTTCTCTACCCTTTCGGTAGTTTTGGTTTGCTAAATCGGGGTGATGTTCCCGTGTTTTGTTTATGGCTACACTGACAGGTTTGTCAACATTTAAAAACTCCTGAAACTTTTTTTTAGGTGCTCCGGGTAGGTTTTGGTAAATGGTTGTGGCTACTATTAGATTTCTTTGTTTCGAAGTAAAAGTTATGCCACATGCATTTTCTGCGGCCCGGAGGGCTTCTCCTACAAGTTTGTGTGTACGTGTAATAAAATTGTTTAAATCCTCGTGTTCCTCTTTCTTCCATTTAGCTTGGAAGACTGCTTCTAATGTGGCTAAGGGTTGTGCAAGGGTTATTTCTTTAAAAAATTCTAATAGGTTTTGTTTAAAATCGTCCCATGTTATAGCTTCGCTAATTGATGGGACGTAAGTGACTGTGTCATGGGCATTTCCCTCTTTAGGGTCAATAAATCTTTTTGCTTCTCTTATTTTTATGTCATCATCGGTAATATTCTCGCGTAAGAAATGTTGCTCTAAAGACTCAACCCAAGGTCTTACGCGCGGTTCAACAAAACGATTATCTATGGTCCCCTTAAAAATTAAAACAGTATGAGGAAGATTTACTAATCTGCCTAAGTTAATGTACAGTATGCTGGGGCGGGGGTTTGAGACTGAGACATACTGACTTGTGTGTTTGGAAATATGTTTGAAGGGCGCGGGGTAGGTGGAAAAATGGGTGTAGGTAATCTTCGATGTCAGAAAGCGCACCGTCTGAATCGCTCATATGTGAAGGTACTTATTAATGTTCTAATTAGGTCTGCTTGACCGATCTTAATTCATGGAATGATCACTTAAGGGGTTTTCCTAACTACACTATCTAAAAAAAAAATAATGCGCAACAACTTGCCTAACTCGGGGAAAATTTGAAAAGATTGCAAACAAAAATAAAAATGTAAACAAAATTTCACTCAAATGTACGTGATGGTATGGTAATACTATGTTTGGTACATTAAATAAAATTATACTATACTAACTAGAATAGTAAAAATAACTGAAAATAACTGTGACAATACTGTTTTCAATAAAAAGAGTGTATCACTGGTGTCTGAAGTGTTCACTGTGTTTTTTGTTAATTCTGGCTCAATACTAAATATTAATTGTTAATAATAATGACTTTTCAAATGTTTAGAAATTATTTTTAAAAAAAAAGTTTTGTACTTAACAAGATTCCTACGGCGAAATCCTTTGAGGTGTGTCCTGAAGACGTGTCTGGTTGGCCACTTGTTCCTAGATGAAAAGTAGGCGTGAAGAACTTGGAGTCGTAACGCACCGGTTCAAGGGTGGATGTGACGAACTAGAAGTCGTGACACGCCGGTCAACTGGGTGTTGGTTCTGGTTCCAGAGTCTGGAAGACTGGAAGAATCCTGGAGTCGTGAAGATCATGGTTAAAGGGTCGCCAGTTGTTAACCCCTCCGTCTATGGCCCTGGGGTGGTTCGGATCGACGGGGGTTCTGGTTAGGAGGCAAGCAACGGATGTGTGACTTGAAGTGGTTTTCTTCTATGTTACTCTCCGAGTTCTTCTATAGTGGCTCGGAGGACTCTGGTAGATTTGCAATCTAAATGATGAAGGTTCCGAATTCTTCTTATAGCGTATCCGGAAAGTTTTCTAAGTTTTTCTGAAGAGAGCAAGGCTCGAAGGGGACAATAAAAGTTTCTCCAATTGTAACTTTACTGCTAAAAGATACAGGTAGTGCTCAGCCTCTGAATTAGCTTCTGAATGCCAATGGAATAATTTTAATGGGCTTATATACCCAAAAACTGCTAACATTATTATCATTAAATGCTAAGAAGGCTGTATTATTTTTGCACAATATTTAAAAATAAGTAAATTTTTAGCTGTGGTAAGGCTTGAACGAGTAAACAAAATATTTGAAGACGAAACCATATTTTTATCTTAAACCGCGACTTTTCAGATCTGATGTTATCATGATCTGCCAAGTTAACTAAAAGTGGAAATCGGACTATGCATCTTTACACTAAAATATGCATATGAGTGAAATTTTAAGGTTTAAGATGTACAATTTTTAATGCTTAGGCAAGACATGATCTCATTGTTTATAACGAAAGAGAGTGTATACAAAATGCGAACATTGCAAAGCTTAAACAGGATTCCTTATTAAGCGAAATCTAAAAAAATGATTACGAGATTTTAAAAAACAACAGGTCACCAATTATTTAGCAAAGTAGAAAGCACATCAAAAATTTTATCCAAACTCGCGTTGGGCGATTTTGGTCCCTATGTAAAAATGAATACACACACGTACATACATATGAGTATAGGCATTATATAAAGTTAAATATATAAGAATATACAGAATTATATAAATACATGAACCATATAACACATGAATTTTTTAAATGGATACTTTTTCTTACAATGGATACAGAGACTATATAAATGAATACAAGAATTACATGAAGGATAAGATGATATAGGAATATGGGAATTATTTATGGTTCATTTTTACACATATATAATATATATATATATATATATATACAAAATTAATAATTAAATATATTGAAAATAAATATTCATCAAAATACTTTGTTCTACGCGCAAAACGCTAAATCACACGTAATCGAGTCTACATTCACATCGTTATTACTTTGCACTACACGGTAAAACCGTCCAAGCATTACTTCACCGTTCAAGTTATACGGATACTCTCGATAAATGGCTTTCATATCGTTCAATACTATTTTTGTGCCCACTTTACATTCGGTTGGCAAGTTATCTTTAAACACGGCTAGAATACAATCAAAAGCACGCACAAAGAGGTCATCGTTAACCACAACATCATTATTAAATACAAGTTTATAAACACTCCTTTCCAATCGAGGTTTTTTTACCGTCCCGAGCTTTTCAATCGTGAACTCTTCTTCACTCTGCATAGCGGCAATTGAAATAATCTTCCAAGTCGTAACGACAGCTATCATTATATAGAGATACAGCTCTTCAGGTGAACAGTACCGCTCAAGTGCTTTGTACCAAAGTTCGGGATATTTCGAAGAATCTAAACCTTTTAAATATGCATCCAGCTCTAGACCATTCTCGCCTTGTTCATTCCTACATTCGATAAATCCGTCGAGCAGAGCGGTGTATGCGTATTCAAGAACCGTGTCAAAATAAATCATATCCGTAACACGAGCGTCTAATATAGGCTTCAGCTTGCGGAATCCGACGATTTCAAACATTCTGTCGAGGATGAAACGGTTTCGCGTAGGGACAAGAACGTTATTATCAGATGCATTCTTCCATCAGTCGTATATCAATGCATGGCTGATCGTTATTTATACACAACGTGCAAACAACGGCATATGAGGGGCATCACTAATCTGCTCTCTTCTTGTACCTACACCTGCAGGTATTTTATAACGGTCCTCTCCCACTTCTCAACTATCACGAAGACTCTTCATCTCCTCAACACTTAAATAAATAACATTACGTTTGCTTGCTTGCCTGCAAATCGTTTCAAGTACATAGTTAATGGTGCCGGTTTCACGCCTGAACACGCGCAATGACTTCGTCACGGACACATCGTACGCGGCGTTGAGAATGCTTCTCAAAGGAAGTTCCATCGTATTCGCACGTCCAGTCGGTTCAAGCTCTGAGATGACTATGAGCCACAGGTGGCGGATCGGCTCGACGGGCGGAGTGAGTCACGCTGATGAAACGTGTACGGGTTTGTTCGAACTCGTGTGTTTCGGAGTGAGGTACACGGGTGGGCGGCTCGATGGGGGCGAGTCACACCATAAACTGCTGAAGCGTGTACAGGCTTGTTCGAACTTGTGCCCTTATACTGGACAAACAGAATTTTCCGCTACATGAAGCAATACCGGCTTTAATGTTTTATCACTCACCAGACGTTCATTTCCACAAACTAAACATCTTCACAATCCGGTGCACTATTTGAGAGAAACATATGCCCATATTTATCCTTTTTGTTTAACAAGCGATACTCGTCTCTAAAGTCTGTTAAAAACTCACACAGCCCATTAGCCACAACCTCACTACAAACCTCGTCATGATATATATTAATATAGTGGTAAAAATACTTAAGATTCTCCATGATGACAAGATTTACATTCTCAACCGTAGGGTACGAGTAGTCGGTATGATGTAACATGACATAATATCGCTTGTCACACCACTCATCAACAAGACTCACTATCCATAACCGTTGCTTATCTTCTGAACGTGTTGTTCTTCTACTTCGCGGTATATGTGAGCTTTTATAAAGGTTAGGTCTACAACATACTTCAATACATCGTTTGTACTACGAAATCCTACAATGCCCTCGCCAGAATACCCGTAGAGTATTTGAACATCTTGGTCCTTCGCACGGCTCAATGTAGCATTAAAAGTATCAGAGAAGGGTGGAATAGGGAGTTTTTCAGAATCCACCACACCTTGGCATTTTGCCGAATACCACTTCATAAACGTTGAACACGCAATATTAAAGGTAGCCATTACTATTTTTCGTCTACGCGGGAGAATACACGTCTGAGCTCAAGGGTATGCAGAGGTCAACTGAGCACGCTGGGATAGAGATATGCTCAGGTAGTGGCAGGAGTCACGTGACAGATCTTACAAGGTCGAGCTTAGCTTTTACTATACACACACACGCACGCATGCAAAGGATAAAATGAAACCTCAATTGAAGCAAATATACGTGATAAATAAACATATCGTTAACAATACACATATATGTAAATACAATCAAGGATTATGGTAGCCAAAGGGTACGGTATCATAGGTACCAGGCACCTGGTAACGCTTCCTATAGGTGTTACGGCATACCTTCGTACCCCTAAGTTCCTTCACACACACCAGTTTCTGCGCCCGAAAATTGTGCGTCCCCACAGTCAGTTGGGGTGGCTGGTTACCCTCATCTTCCAAGTACAGTACATTAGATCCTTCAAGGTGTCAAAGTTAATGACTCGAAGGTTCGATAGTCAAGCGTGACACCCTTAGCTTTCACGATATACTTCATATCATCACCCACCCTTACCCGTACCCCATGTGTTTTTGGTCCTGTTGATACAAACGAGTCTGCGTATACACCTTCACCATACTCATCTTTGATCTCTTCAGTTAGCTCTCCGAGGAATTCCCCAATAGCAGGCATGTATTCACCCTCCCTCGCTGTGAATATCACGCTATCTGTGTCAGCGTACAGCACTCTCCGTCCACGAGAGTGCAGTAGACCCCAAAGTTTGATGCGGGCGTAGGCCGTTGTGAAACTGGCTACAGGTATGTTTGTAACCCGTGAGGTATCTGTGGCCAGTTCGGGGATGTTGTACTTTATTATGTAAGTATTTTCTACATTCACGATCTCCATAACCTCTTTATCGGGAGCGTTGACATAATCCCAGACTTCACTATAACTTTGTGCCAAATGAACGTTCCCTTTCCCGGTATTCTGTGCAAATTTTCCCCAAAGTCTGTTTAGACACAACTTTGCAATATAGCGCTTGCCAGGATTCTTAACAATTTGGGAACGGTCAAGTTGTATACCTTCATGGGCAAGCTAACGCTGAATATAATCCGTTTTTTCTTCTACGATATCAACCCCTCGCGGATATCTTGATGCTTCTAATTCATCCTTCAAAGAAGCGTTTATATATGGTGTGAAAAGGTTGGGTAGCTTCTAAAACCTCCACACCTCATGTATCTTCAATATTCTATACCCATGGCGATCGGCTAGGGCCAGCTCAGGGCTTCTATATACACCTCTCATCTTATGCTGGTTGGTTGTATGGTTACAATCACCGTTGTTCTCCCCTGCGCACTTCACGCACAGGGGAAACGTGAGCTTTTGATCTATAACGACGGGTAAGATCGACATCTATAAATCGCGATGAGGGAGCACGTCTACGAAAGAGAGTCCAAAGTAGCGCTCATTCAAGTTAGCTGAAAACTCCTCGATGGCTGGTATGGTGGAACCCATCATTTTTTCAGGCGCACCTACAGGGTACGGATTGTTCTTCATCACGTAGGAGTATAAAGAGCAGAAGTCATAGTAATGGAGTTTCACGACCTCCGTTGGTGGAAAGTATAGCTTGAATGGGTTTGTACGCCCTCCAAACAAGCTGTCACTGCATTTGAGGTGGTCTATCACCATTGAACGTTTGATGGCCCTTATTTCTTCACGGTACTGGTCATCTGTTTCCATTCATGCATCATACTCATGCTCCCACACGATTTTGTGAGTGAACTGGGAGCCTATAAGTTGATCGCAGTTACGGGTCCATGCGAGGCTCTTGGCGGGGGATCTTCCATAAAGGTCCCCTGTGACGGCATATTCAGCGCGCGGGCACCATGCCACCAGCAACCGTTAAAGGAATACACAGTCTTCTCACCAGTTGCTGGATCCTCACTTAAGCCATCAACCCAAAAAACACGACCATTAACCTTAAAGGGTATTTCACCCGTGTTGCGGGGCGGGCATGTTTTATGTATACTCCGGTCTGTTGCTGTAGGTGTATGAGCCAGTAAATGGCCTTGTGCCCATAACTGCGGGGGTTGTTTCTGTGAATGACTGCTAAGGTGTCATTAGGCATGAAGTTATTCTTGAACACTGTAAAACATAATGAGGCGATCGTGGTCGCGACTTGCAGCGGATCGCATTTGAAACGGGCTATGTACATCCTTCTAAAGGTCTGGAAACATACCCTAAGCACACGCACATCATTCATGCAATAACATTCACATTCATCGGCTATATTGTATGGACTAGCTTCATTAAAACTGTTGTAGTAGCGGTCAAAATCTTCACGCTCACTATCACTCATGTTGGTGTAGTTAAAGTAATGTTTGAGTGGAGGTAGTCCTATGCAATTCAAAGTTTCGTTAGTGAGGAATGTGTAATGGAAATACCCTTTTGAAACTTCAGCGGCAACGCCCATGACCATGGGTAGCTTTGCTAATTTACAAGGTGTGAACAGCAGGTTGTTTTTAAACTACATTACCTCTTATCTGCATCTCTATTAGTTTGTTGCCCCTTTTGGTAATTTGACAATATAGGATACAAAGATTTTCACAGGGCTGCCTTGTGCAGTCGCTTTAAAAACGTTTGTCCGTTTTCCACATTTGTGGCACTCGCCACACACTATCTCCATGCACTCATCACAGATAGTCTGACTTACGAGTAAATGTGGAATAACCTTTTGGTTTCAGCGTTCGTGTAAGTTTCTATATCGTAGTACACGGTTATACAAGGGCTATTTTTAGGCTTAGCATCTTTCATATAACATACATGCTTCACTCCATCCGCCTTATATTTTTCATGACATGTAGAACAGTGAATTTCATCGCATTTATGTTTGAAATTCCCCCAATTATCCATCATGTGAAACATACCGCACTTACAAATCCTCATTTTCCTGCAAGTGCCAATTGATTTATGGAGTTCAAAGCATTTATTATTGAAAAAATGTACGTCTACACACATTACATTCCCTCTTCTCGGTTTCAACTACACGACTTTCACATTTGGGGCTTTTACACTGCTCACATACCATGTAGCAATCCTTACAATGTTTCACCATATCATCAGCAAACTCGAGACATCCCTTACACAAATCATGATGCCTTCCATATTTTCGACTTTTATCATAACTGGCGTAGAGACCCTTATGTTACGGATGGGAGATACGATGTTCCTGACAATCCTAAAATAAGTAGAGGTCTTGTACGATCTCTCACACTGCTTTTAAAAACATACACAGTCCTACGACGATCATCCATTCCAAATACGACTATACGTGCATTCATTTCCTGCTCGGCCCTTCTCAGTTCTTCAGGACCCATATTACACTCAAACTCAAGCTTACAATCTGAAGCCAGTTTACGGGCACGCTGCACAACCGTAGGCAGCCAAATTTTTTGCGTCCAGTATTTAGCACAGTGAACATATGAGCTAAGATTATTGCTATAAACCACAACCACGATCTGTAAATAACCGGAGAATTGAAATTAAGAGTATAAGGTGTGGCACTATGACCCGCAACCCGGAATACTCTGTCAATATCTACCATGAAGTTGTCCATATTGAAGGCTGTACTACTTTGAGAGGCTTGCATTATACGGCCCAAGATATATTCTATGTCTACAGCCGCCAAACGTCTGAACGGTATTACTACCCAAAAATCATCCGTCCCCGTCATCTGACCCGAACCTGAAGGACAACCTCGTCCGGACTTCACGTTCGTCGCGGTTCTGAAGGGCAAACTCCACAATACGTTCAACTACGCGCCGCAGTCCGTTGGTATACAGGGATCCAGGGTCAACCCTGACCACGTACCGATTTCTAGTCAGGGCAGGGGTGGGGTAGCGGTGCGCACCAACTCGAATGTTATACCATCCTCCACAGTATGAGAAGCCTGTGGAGGAAGTACCCGGAACTGAATAATGGGGCATATTTGAGGAAGGTACTATTGTGGGGGTTGTGTCGTAAGACGTAGAGGGTTGGGGCTCTATTACTGGGGGTCTAACAACCGGCGCAATCCTGGCACGCTTTATACCTGACGTGGAGGGCTCTTCATCATGCTTCCGCTTTGAACTGTCGCATGCTACAGGTGTCGCTGGTGAGGGTTCGTCAGCGGGGAAGGTTCTGTAGCTGCACGGTCATCGGGTTCGTCTGTGATATCGATGGGGCTGTACATCGTCGTCATTCACGGTTCTGTGGAAGAAAAACAAAATATAAGGAACAGCACTCAAAATTTGTAATATTTTGTAAATGACCCACTTAGGGGTGTGACGTGTTAGAGATGGAATCTGTAGAAAAATTCAGGTTCACAAGCCCCTCCACATGGATTATATCTGGCCTTACATGTGGAAAAACTGTATTTATGCTTAAAATAATTAAAGATAAGGGGGAGATGTTCTCAAAATTTGTGCATAAAGTAATATGGTGCTATTCGACGTATCAGTCAGTGTTCAACGAGTACCAAGATGAAATTTTGTTCCACAAGGTGTATATGACGTTAATTCGTTAAAAGGTAAGATCATACAGTTATTGTAATTGACGATCTCATGTTGGAAATGGATAAAACGTTTGCCGAGACATTTACAGTGTTCTCCCACCATCTTAACATAAGCGTATTCTTCATCAACCAGAATATATTTTTCAAAAATAGGTACATACTCGATGTGTCGCTAAATACACAATATCTAGTCTTATTCGCACAACGTAGAGATGTCACAAATTGGGGTATTAGCAAATCAAATGTTCCCGAATCAACGTAAGAAGTTTTTGGAGGTTTATAAAGAAGCCACAAGTCAGCGTTATGGATATTTGCTCTTTGACTTCACCCACGAAACACGTTTAGGGTGCTTCTAAGAACGAATATATTTCCAAACGAACCTGAAACTATGTATATTCCAGAATGACAAATAGGCTGAAGAAATATCGTGAATTAATAAAAATCTATCAACGATTGCCTCGGGCACTGCAACAGATGTTTGTTAAAAAAATCGACTCCGACTTTTTAAAATGCATCTGTGAAATCTGTCTTAATGTTATAAAATGTAATGTGCCAATGAAACCCCCTCAGAATGCTCGCTTACGTCGTTACAAGAACATAATATGAGCGCTCGCTCATAAAAGTCAATCTGTGGGAAAAAAAGCGAATTATTGTACGAGGAGGAGGATCATTACTACCCATCTTATTTTCAGTTTTGGGTCCTTTACTGACTAGATTAATATAATGAAGAATGTGGTAATGATTCCGCACAAGGTGTATGCTTCATTGCAATGTTCAAAGATTCCAGACACAGCTCTAGAATCCCGTAAAAGTAGGCTTAAAAGAATGGAAAGCGAGTTGCTAGCCCTATTAAAGAGTGAAAAATCACCTGATGAGAAAAGGATCGTGTACCGAGAGGCTTTGCAGAAATTTCTTCATGAGTACGAAAATTATAAGAATCCGACAGAGCTCCCCGTGGTTATTAGGCACAGCGCGAGCAGCCCTGAGCATGGCGACATAGGACCTGGGCCCGACGTTAGAAATGACCAACCAAAGAACAACAGAACACAACACATTGAACATGTTTTAAAAACCAGTCTCCCACATACATTGAGGAATAAAGGCTTAAGTCTTTATAATCTATTGAGTGAGGACCTCATCATACAGTGGGCCGATACAGACGAGGTCATTGTTGAACATCGTTGACATTGTTCATGATCTTGTGAGAAAGTGGGACAAGCCCTCACCAACAGGATGGAAACATATTAAAGCAAGACTACAACAAATAAATGTCCCCAAAACATTGATAGGTAATCTGAATACGTTAAAAGACCTGGATCAAGCCTCGCATGTGTCACAACTGAGTACGCCATCGCCCCCAGCAACAGCATGTCTGAAGAGGAGAAAAGAGAGAACAAACGGCCAACCTTATCCACGTGTCTCTAAAATACGCAAATGTCTAACATATTAAGTAAGCGCTATTATGACATTTCTAACCCCGCCTCCTATGGCGACGTTAATACACTGTACAGAGGTGTTTACGGAGTAGGGAAAAAAGATGTTGAGAGGTTTTTGCGAGAGCAGGATACCTATACACTTCATAAACCGGTGAGAAAAAGGTTTAAAACGGACAAGACAACAGCGGCTTCGATTGACTATTTGGCAAGTGGACTTAACAGACATGCAAAGATATTCAGTGTATAATGACGGATACCGCTACATCTTATTCATAATAGATGTATTCTCTAGATATCTGTGGCTAATTCCACTGACAAATAAATCGTCTGAAACGGTTGCTAAAGCGACCAAAACGTTGATGTTAAAAGAAAATAGGGTTCCTGGCTATTTTTGTATGGATGTTGGGAAAGAATTTATAGGTCGCGCTTTTCAGAACATGCTGACAGAATTTAATATCAGTTACTACACTAGCAGTTCTATATATAAGGACTCTTTAGCTGAAAGAGTTCAACGTACCATAAAGGAACGCATGCATCGCTATTTTACACATAAAAACACATACAGATATACTGTATAAACATTCTCGGGTCATTGGCATCGTCATACAACCGTTCACACCACCGTACGATTGGCAAAATACCTAACGAAGTTTTAGAAAGAGGTACGCGTCCAGAGGTGAGAAGAGATGGAGCACCGCCACCACAATCTACACATTTCAAAATCAATGATTATGTAAGGCTATCACGTTCGGGAAATAAATTCGCGAAGGGATTTGAGCAAGGGTGGACACGTGAGGTTTTTAAAGTTAATGCTATGAGACCTAAAGGCGAGATAATGATGTATTACGTTGAAGATTTGAATGGGGAAGAGATCGCTGGAGGCTTTTACCGCGAGGAGCTGCAGAAAGTGATATTTAATTTAGGAAAAGGTGTGTAAAATTGAAAACATTTTAGGCAGTAAAGGTTCTGGAGAGAGAAAAATGTACCTTGTGAAATGGCCACTTCTATGTCTATGCCACTTCTATGTCACACTCCCGTCCTCTTCTTCTCTGTCTGTACATCCTAACAACACCATTGCCAACTTTGTGACAGAACGCCACGGACCCATTCAATTTGAGTGTGATTCATATGAGGTGGGTTTATGTGAACTCCAGCTAGTCACCAAATTTTTAACTCTTTAAAATGAGCAAATCATATTTCTGATCCTTAGAAGAATCGATGAGTGCGAAAAATTAGACATAACCTTAGACAATTTTATGCGATCAGTCCTGTTCGGTGAGGTGCAGTACTTTTGCACAAATGTATCGCTAAGAATCGGCCATTATGATACAGCCATGGACATTGTGACGGGGTTAAACAAAAGTCTTGAAAAGTCGTACCTGACAAGCGATTTACTTTTTGAAGTCGTAAACATAGACGCGCCTGCATGTACATTGAAGTTAAAATCAACGCTTAGTAGAAATATTAAAGATAAAGAGCTGTTCCCAATTGTGGCTGAGGGCCGACATAGCTCAGCTCTCCAAAGAGATACCTTTCACGAGGCACAGCATGACTTGTCCAGCTTAATGTATCAGTTGAAGATGGAGAAATTGGGTGAAAGCTCTCCATACCCAGACATGTGCTATATTTATAGCAATATCGTAGATCATCAATTTGTTGGGGACACCCAGGCGCGCCTGCTGCGCATCGCACACATCCCTAACCATAGAGGGAAAAGTTTGAGCATTACATATTACAAGCCCCATTATGTGAATGTTGCGACTAATCTATTAACCAACATCTTGATATATATAAGAACGAATGAGGGAAAAAATTTCCCATTCGGTGATGGGAGCTTAACAGTGAAACTACACTTTCGTCGTTTATAATGACCCGAAGGCCATTCACAGTCTATCAAGGGGTGAGATATCAGCGTCGGAGTGGGCTTGGATCCATTTTTTCATCTATACTACGCACTGCTGTCCCACTGTTGAAGAGGAGTGCCAGATACCTAGGGCGGAAAGCGTTAGAAACAGGTTTTAACGCGGCAGAAGACATAATGGGTGGAACTAAGCCTAAAGAAGCTCTTAAAAAACATTTAAAACGTACACGGAACGAAATCATCAAAGATGCAAAGCGAAAAATGCGTGTTAGCGGAAAGAAGAGAGCTGCCAGGAAGAAGGGGTTACCATCACTTGGCGATAAACGTAAAAGGAAATAAGAAAAGAAGTGCTCTAAGTGTATGAAGCCCATGGTTGATAATTTTTTTTAACTGATATAAGCTGAGGACACTACTCTCACGAATCATAGGCTGAATACTAGTTGTCGAGAGAGGTGGCATTATTTCTGACTCATCATGGCGTGTTTCATCCATCCTTGTAGTTCACAATGCTGTAAATCAGAACTCTCTCTCTTTGATATGCCCCCACTCTGGTCTCTATTGAGCATAGCGACTTTATTACAATTAACCCATTAAACACAATTAGTTCACTGCGTGCCCCTATAGAATTCGTGACACCCAGCTCAGGCCCTTACTTTTTGGACCCAAACTGCATGCAGATGTATGCTAAACTGCGTATAGCCCATTCAGATGGAATGGACTGCGATGATAGTTACTCAGCAAACCCTGAAACCAACTTTTCACACTCCATATTCAGCCAGTGTGAGGCGTATTTAAATCAGTTTAACATCTCGGCAGGAACAGGGTATTATCACCTACGAGCCTATCTGGAAAATGTCCTCAACTTTTCAAAAGAAGCGAAGGACACCTTTTAAACAGCCGAGGGATATTATCAGACTAAAGACGAAAATGGTATAAAGGAAAAATTTAAAAATTCTAAAAAAATGATATATGAATGTTCTGGACGCCTGCATACAGATTTCACATTCCAGGAGAAACTGCTTATGAATGGCGTCGATCTTAAACTAAAGCTCAATCGCACGAGTCCTGAGATCTACATAAATCTGGGGTCTGACCAAGAAGAGGGCGCGAAACCCGTTGTGATTCACATCATGGAGACGTATTTGCGTGTACGCCGAGTGAAATTAATTTCGCCAAAACAAATAGAAATTGAGAAAGACTTAATACACGCCACAGTAAAATATTCAATTAACAGGGTACAGATCAAACTATACACGGTGCCTGCCGGGTTGGCCTCGAAGCAATTAGAAAACGTGGCCCTTGGAGTCCTACCTAAAAGGATATTAATTGGAATGCAGGATCACGCCTCGACGAATGGAAATATAAAAAGTGTGCCTTTAAATTCGAGAAAAAAAAAACTATACAGAAATGGCATCGCGTTGGGAGGAACTATGATTACGGACTACTCATCAGACGCTGTGTTGCCGCTCTGCGAGAGAGCTTATAGTAGTCTGGGTCATCATGCAGGTGCATGTGACGAGTCTGGGTTTGGCGTAACGCAGAAAGAATTTGTTGAAGAATTTAACATTTATTAATTTGATATTACCCCTGACTTATCTGCTGGCGTAAATACACACTTAAGTCCGCAACAGAGGGGGAATATCTCAGGCAGGTTAGAATTTGCTAAGCCTATAGACGCTCCTATTAGTGTACTTGTGTACCTCGAATCACAAGCACTAAGAGAAGTTGACCTTTTCAGGAACGTCGTCACAGACTTTTAAAATGGACGCGAATACACTCCAGAGAGTAATGAAAAGTGTATCGAATCACACGCTCCAAATTTATCGGCGTGTTTGCGAAGAATGAAATATTGAAATTGCCAACTGCGAGAAACTGGTACGGGATTATCGTGAACACCGACATTGTGGGGGGCGAGGGGATTCATTTTGTTTGCAATCTATTTTAAAAATAGGGAAATAATGTACTATTTTGACTCACTCGGCACTCAGCCTTGGAATGATCCTGTGGTTGTATAATTTATCGAACAGATACATGTACCTGAGATCGTATGGAACCCGTATCGCTTTCACGAATATTATAGTAACACGTGCGGCATGTACAGCCTCTCAATTCTCAAGCACATGTCACGTGTGAAGGGATTTATAAATTTTTAAAAATAATTCGAATTGTGTGACACTGAAATGAATGACGAGTTGTTATGCAAACAAATATAAAAGTTCCCATATGTTAGCACCCGCTGTATTGTGTAAAGGTGTGTATCTCTATTGTGTAAAGGCCTATTTGTCGCCATTAAGACTTATTTAATGGACATTGGTTCCGCTTTGTACGTTTTCTACCATCTAATAAATTAAATGAAAACAATGAGTTTTGTTCTTAACCCCAAAAATACTTACATTAGTTCTTCGATGACCTAGCATTCGTTGGACCGGATGTGTGCCAATACCTCGACTTCTGTGTTCAGGTCGCTGGGTTGGTTGTGCGGTAAAGCATCCATATCATTTATTCCCCTTTCATCAAAACGAAAAGTAGCTATAACACGATCAAGTTCCGCATTGGTCCTGTAAGGAGAAGTTAACATGATTAGTTCATGCTGAATCAAATAAAGTTAAGTAAAAATAAGTTAGTTTAATTAAAGAGATACAATAAGGAAAAATCCCGATTAGGACTCCTTTCAAATTGTAATCACAAAGCAGATATCCTGACAGTTTTCAAAAGTAAGCATCGCGATAATCTTAAAAGTTTCTAATATTTCTAATATCCTACCTGTACAAGTTTCTCTAAATTTTTAAATTATCAAGAAATGTACAAATAAAACCACACCATATATATTCTTAATAGTTTTTAATATTTCTATTGCATCTATATTGTGTAAACGTTTGTATACACTTCCGCTTAAATCACAAACTAATTTTCAAAACACTTATTATGGCATTTATAAGTTAATTAACACAATGAGCCGTATAGCTCCATTTTATATATATATATATTATATATATATATATATATATATGTCGAAATAACCGCAAAGGAGACAGAGAATGAGACAGAAATTTAAAGCGATACAATAAGAGAAAACCTCGATTAGGACGCCTGGCAAATTGTAATCACAAAACAGATATCCTGAGAGGTTTCAAAAGCAAGCATCGGGATAATCTTAAGTTTCTAATGTTTTCGGTAATTTTAAAATCCTCTCTGTAGAACTTTCTATAAATTATTGAGAAATGTGACCCGGTTAGGTTCAGTTGTGTTAGGTTAGGTTAGATTAACAGCAAATTATGATCACAAAGTAGATATCCTTTCATTTCGCTTTATCACGAATTTTAAAAAATACTTAACACTGAAAGAAACGATGTATACAATTACTTACATTTCAAATGAGTTGCCCGTTAGATCTTGCAATCTATCGCAGCTTTCTGCAAAAGTGCGTTGAAAGTAGGGTGTTAACGTCCACAGCATTGAAAAGATAAATTGCAGAGAGTGATGGGTCGTCTTCATCTTCAAACAATTCGGGAGAGATGTAGATCGATTCTTGGCTCATGGTGGGTATTTCAAAAGCACTGAACGAAAAAAAACATGCGAATTGAGGCTCTGAGATGAAAGTGACCCCTTTTATAAACGAGATCGTGATCAACCTACAACACACGAAACGCGAGCTTCCTATTGGCTATCAGTGAATTTTGGGCGGTCCTTGACGCGTAGGCCCGCATAGCAGCCAAACATAGGTTCTGGGCTCCGCCCACAGGGCTGTGATTGGCTGCCCCGTGAAATCTGGGGCATGTCAGATATACCCATTCGTAGAGAGAGAAATGCATTGTTTTTTTTATTTTGTATTTTGCCCCGAGGGAGGCGAGAGAGAGGGAGGGAGGCGAGAGAGAGGGAGGGAGGGAGGCGAGAGAGAGGGAGGGAGGGAGGCGAGAGAGAGGGAGGCGAGGAACTTGCCGAGGATGGCTTGTGAATTTCTTTATGGTGCCCTATCTAAAATAGGATCGGAAAAATTTATTGCCCCTGAAATATAAAACGTCTCAAACTGCAAGGTAATTATCCATGAAGGAAAAGGAAAAAACCACCAGCGCACAAAGTTCTTCAGCCCTTCGAGACAATTCTCCAATCTGTAAAAGTTTATTGGGCCCCAGAATTCGCGTACGATACAATAAATAAATTGTAAAAAAATAACATGTGTGATGGATGCGGATCATTAAACGTCAAAGTTTATTTCGATATCATGAACTTCTGTGCCAAACACAATTTTGAGAACGGTGTTTAACATAATTGTATATATACATATATTGTATATATATTTATATTGTTGTGACGACAATTTTGCGTGCCGAAATCTCTTACGAGAATAGGAGCAGAAATTTTAGTTTTAAGATTTTTGTTTAAATCTCTAAAGCAAGGTAGTTTAGAGTATGGTTATTCAAGAATATCAATAGGTTTCTTGTCACAGGGTTAAAAAGAAAAATGTTTCAGATTGTTTAACGTTCGTTCGATTTTTATTTTTGTGTTCTCACGTTAATGGTATAACCCAGAACAGCCTTGTGGCAGAGATTTATGGCAGGGTCGAGGAGCGGCCCTAGACTCAAAGAGAAGGGAAAACAAGCTGGCCGGGTTCAGATGTAAAATGGTATGTTTTCTCTTCGCTTCGTGGTTAAACTTTTGTGAGACAGACTTAGAATCCACTTGTTAAATTGGACCATGACGTTGGCCATAAATTTGAGAAACCAATTGGCTTCGAAGAAAGAACTTTATTTTAAGTTGATTTTGAGGAGGAGGAGCTTTGTTTTTGGAAGGGAATGTCGATGTTCAATCAAAGGACAATGATTCTTATAACACCCAGTGAAGGAAAAGAAAGGCTCCTTCTTTCCTTATGTATGGATGAAAGTTTTCGTAGGGACCACCTTATGTAATGAAAATGTTTTTGATAGGTCATTCAGAATATTGTAAGGCGGAGTCCTTGAAATTTTAAGGTGTAACTTAGATTTCTAAGTTAGTTGTAGTTCAGTCCTGTAAAGATAAAGTGGCTTGTAAAGAATGAGTCTTTAGGCTCTGTGGCGTGATTGAAAATTTCTAAGTTGAGTTAAAACTGTTGTACTTAAAATTTGAATTGCCTTTGTTTAAGCGAACTTGTGTGTAGGAGCTTTATTGTTAGCGACCGGGGAAAAAAAGAACTTTGTGGAATTTCTTTTAATTTAATTTTGTTCTCATTAAATGTTAAACTTTAAGTTTGCGACATATTAGGTTTCCTTAGGGAAGAGTCAATATCGTGTGTTGAAGTGGGTCCTGTGGAAACCCGGGAAGTTAGTGCATGACCATTCAGTTATTGTGCGAGGAAAGCTAATTTATTTGACGGACTTTTTTCCTGGAAAACATTCTGCGGAACTAGCACCGAACTGTTGAGTAAATTTGCCAAATTTTTTGTAAGTAAACCATTTTTTCAACTTCTCCTTAGATTTCGAAATTTTAATTTAGTGCTGTGGTTTTTAAAGTTACACGCAAATAAAAAAACCACTGTATAAATGGTTTTTGAGACTTAAATACTTCCAAACATTTTCTTTAAATGAATAATTTGATTTTTTTTTTTAAATTTGTAATCGTACTGTACATCAGCCCATTTCTTTCAATTTATGTCTTAATTGGAGTGAAATTAAATAAACTTTATAAGAGGGAGTGTGTCGTTTCTATGCTACCTTGCAATAGGCCTCTCTTGTAAGCTGAGGGTAAATTAACATTGAAAGTGGGAAATCCAAAGTGGGCTTCAATTAAGCCGAGGAAAAAATACGCATATAAAATTAAAGGGCCATCCGAGTGGATAGGCAGAGTCATCCTGAAATAAACGAACACCCGCGTAAGAAATAAGTGCAATCGGAAAAGGGTGTGCACCACAACATGGCTTCGGCACGAATTGTTCATTCTGGCGAAGGTCAAACTTTTCACCCCGCCCTAGACTTACTTTTTAATGGGGTATATAAAAGAGAGAGAGAGAGAGAGAGAGCTACAAGGAGTTAAAAGGAAAAGAAGTACCTCAAAAGGCCCTGCGGCCTATACCGAGGAGGTACCAATGGCAACGAGTGCAAGGGAAATTTTCTACACACTCAAGTAGTGTGCAAGATTTGGTCTAACCTTTTCTTGAACTGATCCACTGAGGAACTGTTCACAACTTCTGAAGGTAACCTGTTCCACGTGTCACAGATCTTATACGTAAAGTAATTCCCACACACAATGGTCCTAAACCGTTTCAAATCCAACTTCCAACCATTGTTGCGAGTTGGGTTATCATTTAAACTAAACATGCTTCTAAAATCGACATCTTTGAACCCGCGTCACGTAAGCGTCGATTGTAGCCCATGTGCTTAACGGAAGGGATTAACTTTGTGGCATTCTTCAGCCGGTTTTCAATCCACCTACCTACTTCCCCACCAATACCCAGCGCGCGCACTTTGACCATTAGCCGGCAGTGAGGTACCTTATCAAAGGCTTTCTTAAAGTCGAGATAAAGTATATCAATCGCCCTACTCTTATCATACTCACTCAACATGACGTGGAAAAACTCGAGCAAGTTGGTGAGACACGACCTATGCTGTCTAAACCCATGTTGGAGTCCCCAAGTAGCTTGTAGGAATCCAAATGGTCAACAATCCTACCGGCTATTATCCCCTCTAATTCACTGGTATGCATCAATTTTGCTGTCAAGGGTTTTGTAAGTGATTCTTATAGAGGTTTTCCTGCTGATTTTGAATCTGCAATCCGTTTTTCTCAATCAGCTCAGGTTATCCGGCTATGGCCTCATAAGTAAAATAGAATTTTTCGTGATTTTGTCAAAGCGGAATTGGAACAGTAACATCTATCATCACTTGTTTCACTTGTATAATATCTTTTTTTACTTTTCAGGCATATATATAAAATATTTCATAATGAATAGAGCGTGTAAAAATGATCCCAATAGATTCTGCTACATATGTGGGACGGTTACCATGCCAAATAACCAGTCCCAAATCACTAAATTTGTGAAGACAATGTATAGAGCATACTTTGGAATTAAGCTAGGGGACCAGGACAAAAATTTCGCCCCTCATATGTGCTGCAAGACGTGCATTGAAAATTTGAGAAGATGGAGCAAAGGCAGAGCGAAATCTTTGCCTTTTGGAATTCCCATGATTTGGAGAGAAGGAAAGGATCACGTGACAGATTGCTATTTCTGCATGACAAACCTCCAAGGTGGGCTTATAAATTTATTTTTCTTAAATATTTTGAAATCCTCGTATGAAACTTGACATAATATTCACCATAATGTAATATTGACCATATATAGCATAATATTCACCATAATGGTAATCATACATTTATATATACATATTGTTATAGAAAATACATTTACACGTACATATTGTTATACAAATTACATTTACATATCAGAGCTGGGCACTTGCGGCATATTGCGGTACTGCGGTACTGCTGCACTACCAAACCGGTACGCGGAAATTTGAATGCGGTAGCGGTACTGCGGTACTTTCAGCGATCCTTTGCGGTACTGCGTTATGGGGGACCGGGGTGGTAGTGCGGTGGTACCGCAAGTACCGCAGTACCGCAAAATATGCAGCAAATGCCCAGCTCTGTATACATATACAATGATTGTATATTTTCTTTCTTTTTCATTCATATTGTCCCCGAAGGGACAATATGAATGAAAAAGAAAGAAAATATACAGACTCCATCGACCTATTTCATATCTTACAGACCGCAGCCTTCCCTCACGATCCGCCACTGTCTGAATGCTTCTTCTATTTCATATGCAAGTTTTATATCCATGTTTCTGTGTTTCTATTTTCAGGAGTTAACAAGAAGAATAAACACATTGTTGTATACCCTGACCTTCCTTCTGCTATGAGACCTGTACCCCATGGTCCTGGAATTCCAATACCCGAACCACTTCAAACCCTGGACTTCGATGATTCTGATGATGAATCAATGACCAATGCCAATGACCAGTCCCAGTCGTATATACCTCAAAATACCGCTTCAAATGAGCCGAGGCCTCTCAACCAGGCCAAACTTAATGATCTTACTAGGGATTTAGGACTTTCCAAATTAGCTGCCGAGATCTTGGGCTCACGACTTCGAGAGGACAACTTGCTGGCTCCGGGAACAACATTCTCCTGGTATAGGAAACGAGAGGAAGAATTCCGCAAGTTTTTTGCAGTGCACGAAAATACCTCTTCCTTAGTGTACTGCTGCAATGTTGAGGGGCTAATCGAATCCTTGGGCCTGCCATATAACGCATCAGAATGGAGGCTATTTATAGACTCGTCTAAACGAAGTTTGAAAGCAGTACTTCTCAACATTGGGAATAGGGTTGCATCAGTCCCTGTAGCACATTCCGTACAACTTACTGAGAGCTACGATAACATGAAAATTTTACTGGATGCTCTCGTATACGACCAACATAACTGGAGGATCTGTGGAGATTTGAAGGTAATACTAATATCATAAGTAAACTATTGCTATTGACTATGTTGTTTTTCCAAAGGTTATTTGAGAGCGTATAAGAACACTTAACTTCCCCACAGAAGTGATACAGTCCAATGCATAGATTTTTTTATCTGAGAGAACAAATTCTCTAACTTCTTTAAATATTTTCATTTTTTTTCAGATTGTGGCATTTGTATTGGGAATGCAAGGGGGATACACGAAATACCCATGTTTCCTCTGCAAATGGGATAGCCGAGCGGATGAGAAGCACTATGCACAGCGTGAATGGGCATCCAGAGAGAATTTTGAACCTGGGTCGCATAATGTCGTTTCAGTGCCCCTTGTACCACCAACAAAAATTTTGCTCCCACCACTTCATATTAAGCTGGGCTTGATGAAAAATTTCATCAAATCAATGAATAAGGAGGGTTCAGCATTCCGATATCTCGAGAGTAAATTTCCTCATATATCTGATGCTAAACTAAATGCTGGGGTTTTTGATGGTCCTCAAATTCGAACTTTGATCAAGGATACTCAGTTCGAAAACGCAATGACTCCAACTGAGAAGAATGCCTGGCAGGCATTCAAATCAGTTGTCACTGATTTTCTTGGCAAGCGTAGAAGACCAGAATACGAGTCCGTTGTCGAAAACTTGATGGAAGCTTTCAAAGCTCATGGGTAGCGCATGTCCATAAAAATGCACTTTTTGTGGTCCCACTTGGACTATTTTCCTGAAAATTGCGGAGATTATAGTGAGGAACAGGGTGAACGATTTCACCAAGATATCAAAATAATGGAAGAGAGGTACCAGGGAAACTGGGATATCAATATGCTGGCGGACTATTGCTGGTGTTTGAAGCGAGACGTGCCCGAAGAAAAACAGACGGAAAGCCAAAAAAACTTCATTCCTTCCTCAATAAACTTTTTCCATATTCATTGTATGAATAAAAGTATTTATTCACACAATGTTTTCATTTTTCACGAGTGTTCTTATATTACTCGTATCTACAGTGTTTAAGCTAAAAAAATCAATAAATTTGGGGATAAAATTGGACTTATAATAAATGGCCAATAGAGAAAAAACCTGACCTGATTGAGGAAAACCAATGTCATTTTCGAATTCAGCATGGTCGAATTATATAATATGAGTTGAAAAAACCCTCACAGCAGACAAAAACATTTCATATGCATACCAGTGTTATTTACCTAGAAATGAAGAGAAATGGTGTTATTTATAGAGGTTCCAAAGCCTCTCTTCCCACGCATGAGGTAGCAGTAGGGTCCTAATAGTAAGAGTAGAGAAAAAGACTTAATATTAAAAGAATTTTTTTTTTTTTTTTTTTTGCAGTCAGAGGAGAGCATCCTTAACCTAAGCTAAAAGGACAGAGTAGGGATGGAAAGGGGTCCTAGTAACCCACGGGACAGGTTTGTACAACAGACTTCACCCGCCCTCCCGAAAGAGAGTGAACCTAAAGGAACTAGCAGCCAATTTCTCTAGAATCCCACGACTCGGGACCGGAGGGCTGTCACACCACAAGTATAAAGTTTACAACACCCAGAAGGAACGTGCATAACCTTTATAACCCCTGCGGAGAGAGCGAGAGAGAGAGAGCGAGAGAAAGAGTTACAAGGAGTTACTAGGAAAAGAAGAACCTCAAAAGGCCTTGCGGCCCATACCGAGGAGGTACCAATGGCAACGGGTGCCAGGGAAAATTTTGTACACACTCAAATAGTGTGCAAGATTTGGTCTAACCTTTTCTTGAACTGATCCACAGAGGAACTGTTCACAACTTCCGAAGGTAACCTGTTCCATGTGTTACAGATCTTATACGTGAAGTAATTCCCACACACACTAGTCCTAAACTGTTTCAAATCCAACTTCCAACCATTGTTGCGAGTTGGGTTATCATTTAAACTAAACATACTTCTAAAATCGACATCGTTGAACCCGCGTAAGAGCTTGAAAACCTCGATCAGTTGACCGCGCAGCCTCCGAGTTTCAAGCGAAAACAAGTTCAGGGTGCGTAACCGTCGATTGTAGCCCATATGCCTAACGGAAGGGATTGACTTTGTGGCCCTCGCCTGCACTCGCTCCAGCCTCTCAATATCTTTCCTGAGGGTGGGCGACCAGAACTGCACAGCATACTCCAGGTGCGGCCGAACAAGGGAATTAATTGTACAGTGAGCACAATAATCTTGTTCCGAAACTGAAATTGCCTCCCGATATAACCCAATAGTTTCTGGACTTTCTTTTCCACCTCTACGCACTGTTTCGTAAACTTAATGTCGCTGCTAATTAGCACACCCAAGTCCTTTTCTAAACCAGTCACCTCGATATTACTACCCAACATCGAGTAGTCCGACTTGGGATTGGCGTAGCCAATGTGCATCACTTTGCATTTACCCAAGTTAAACGGCATTTGCCATTTTTCGGACCATTCTCCTATCCTACCTAGGTCCGCACGCAGTTCCTCGATCGCTTCGGGCGTCCCAACATTGTCCCCAAGCTTGGTGTCATCAGCGAATTTGGCGATCCGACTGACGATGCCACCGTCGATATCATTTATGTAAATGATAAACAACAGTGGCCCCAAAACGGAACCCTGAGGAACCCCACTAGTGACCGAGGCCCAACCCGAACTAACCCCTTTAATTACAACCCTCTGCCGCCTATTCCTCAGCCAGTTTTCAATCCACCTACCTATTTCCCCACCGATACCCAGCGCGCGCACTTTCGGCGGTGAGGTACCTTATCAAAGGCTTTCTGAAAGTCGAGATAAAGTATATCAATCGCCCTACTCTTATCATACTCACTCAACATGACGTGGAAAAACTCGAGCAAGTTGGTGAGACACGACCTATGCCGTCTAAACCCATGTTGGGAGTCCCCAAGCAGCTTGTAGGAATCCAAATGGTCAACGATCCTATCAGCTATTATCCCTTCTAATAATTTACCTACAACTGAAGTGAGACTAATGGGCCGATAGTTCCCTGGACTTTCATGATCCCCTTTCTTAAAGATAGGGGTCACGTTGGCTTCCCTTCAGTCACCAGGCACATCTCCAACGATTTGTTGAAGACTGTAGCCAGGTGGGGAGCCACCTGGTCGCGCACTTCTCGCAACACTCTGGGGAGAAACTGGTCTGGCCCAGAGAGAGAGAGAGAGAGAGAGAGAGAGAGAGAGAGAGAGAGGAGAGAGAGAGAGAGAGAGATACAAGGAGTTACAAGGACAAGAGGAAGCCTCAAAGACCTTTCGGTCCACTCTGGGAGGTTCCTGTTATTAAAAGTTTATTTTTCTTTCAACTATCCTAGCAGTAGTAGAAAACTGGATAGAAAAGTAGAAGGCTCTCTCCCCACCCTCCCTGCCAGAGGCAAGTACGGAAAAAGGTTGAAGAAAATACCTTGACCCTGGAAAAGTAGCCAAGGAAATTTTACAGGAAAGTGGAGAATATAGAAATAACTATATTTAGCATGCTGAGAGAGACCCCGTGCAAGCGAACTCCTGCAAGAGAGAGCGGGGGGGAGAGAGAGCGAGAGAGAGAGCGGGGGAGAGAGAGAATTGCACATATATAGGACACCCTTTGCTTTCGATGGCTTCGACCCGAATTGTTCATTCTGGCGAGGGCCAAACTTTTCGCCCCGCCCTAGACCTACGGTTTAATGGGGTGTGTGTATATATATAAGAGCGTGAGAGAGATCCCTGCTAGGGCACCCTGGTTACCCATTTATCTACCAACCGTGGAAGGACACGCCGCCACCGGGTCTCGAACCCGGCGCATATAATCGTGTGCGCGTAATATTTTCTGGGCGTATAGACGGGTGTGTACGTGCCAAAATGAAGGATACACTGTGCAAACTGGCTGATAGTGCCTGGAGGCACTGGCTGATTAAGTCAACTGGCTGATTAGGGGCCTATAAGGCAGTTGTGCTCGGTTGAATTCTTAATATGTGCTTGGCTCCTGTCAAGCGAACACCTCTCTCTTATTCCCCTCTCTCTTTCTCTTGGGGGATAACTCCGCCTCTAAGTTGCTTAACCCCTTGTTGCTCTTATAACATTTCCCTCCCCCTTTGTTGCATAACCTAATGCAGCATTTCCTTTTGCACCCATGCTACTGCTCCGGTTGAGAAACCTTTTAGCATAGCTGGAAATCTCTTTCCTTCAAAGAGAAACAGAATGTCTGATGAATTGTTTGAGAAGTCACTCTTTATAAAATTCATTCCAAATTGAAAGTAATTCAGTTGTTTCATATGTCAAATATGATGTGTATATGTACGAGGGCCACTCAATATATTTTGCCCCACCTTTTTTTTTCTTTCCAAGCTTCCTTGTAAGTTCCAGAAATTTTGTACACAAGTAGTTACATATCTTTTTCACAAGTTTTTATTTTTCCACATAGTCTCCATCCTTTTCTCTGGCTTTCCTCCACCTCGAAACAAGGGCCTTTATTCCTTCCTGGTAAAAGTCCTCTGGGTTCCGCTGGAGCCACCTCTTAACCTCAACAACAACTTCATCGTCACTCTGAAACTTTCTTCGACGAACAGCATCCTTCATTGGTCCAAACAAATGGAAGTCTGAAGGTGCCAGATCCAGGCTGTATGGAGGGTGGAGTAACAGTCAAGCGCATTTTTGTGATGGCCTCTGTCTGCAAACTGTTGTGTAGTCTTACGTCATCGTGCAAAAGAAGGACGTGTTCCAGTTTTCTCTCTGGTCGAACTCGCTTTATACGTCTCTGGAGTCTGTAGAGTAGCAATATATGCCTCCGAGTTGATTGTTTGTCCTTTCTTCATAATGTCCAGAATCATCCCTTTCATGTCCCAGAAAATGGTGGCCATAACCTTCCCTGCAGAGGGAGCCATTTTGAACTTTTTCTTGCATGGGGAGTCTCCTTGATGCTACTCCATGGATTGGCATTTTGTTTCAGGTTCAAAGGTGTACCCAAGTCTCACACCCAGTCACAATTCGTGAAAGGAAGTCATCCCTTTCTGTCTCGTATCGAACCAACGACTCAGAAGCAATTTCTTTTCTTTGGCCTTTGTGATCTTCAGTCAGTTGGCGAGGAACAAACCGTGAACACACTTTTGAGTATCCCATTTGCTGAATTATCGTATTCACACTTCGTTCGCTAATTCGTAGCTCCAGTGATAGCTCCTTGTATGTGAAGCGCCGATTTGATCGAATGATGCTGTTAGCACGTTGCACAGTGTGAGATGGACAGCCGATGCCGGGTGACGGCTGCGTGGCTCATCATCGAGGCTGGCTCTCCCTCTCTCCGATGATCTCTCACGTTTAGACCAGCGTCCAACTGTACTTCGATCAACAACAGCATCTCCGTAAACGTTTTGTAGACGTTTGTGAATATTTCTAACTGTTTCCTTCTCTGCGGTTAATAACTCGATAACAGCTCTCTGTTTACGACGCACATCACTGTGAGACGCCATTTTCGGAACTGCGTTAACCATCAGTTTTATACAAGGGCGTTTAAAAGCGGTTTTAAACAAGGAGGGGAGGTTCAAACTGGAAAAATCCGGTTATGTGAAGCGCAGAAAGTTCAAATTTACGGCCCTAAAGACATTTCAGCCCCATGGCCTATTATTTAGCTAAGATAAAAGGGTGGGGCAAAATATATTGAGTGCCCCTAGTATATACTGTATGTATGGGTGTGTGTGTATATATATATATATATATTTATTACAGTATATATATTATACAGGGTGTCCCGTAAGTCTGGACCCATAGGGAAAAATAATAAAATTACAAAATAGTCCAAAAATTTATTTATAATATATATATATATATTTTTTTATTATTATTTTTATTTTTTTTATTATGATCTTACTCCGCTGAAGTTTTATTTGTGGGGCCACTTGAAAGCCAAAGTGTACGAGGTCAAACTTCAGAACATTTTCCACCTTAAAGCACGCATTGTGGAGGCGTGTCAAGAAATTTCTGCGACTGTGATTCAGAAAGTGCTGTCGCAGTCGAGATTGCGTCTTCAACTATGTGTGCGACACAACGGCGGACACTTTGAACAGATTATGTAATAAATTTTTGGACTATTTTGTAATTTTATTATTTTTCCCTATGGGTCCAGACTTACGGGACACCCTGTACATTATTTATTTATATATATTTATATATGTATCTTATCGCGATACATATATTATTCATATATGTATGAATAATATCGTAACAAGATACATTTTTGCCAATGTATCGAGTATCGTATCGCGTTATTGTTTTCGGCCCTGATACACCACCCTGCGGGTGGCACGCCCTTGGGTGGATAGGAGGCCCCTCCCCTACTCTGTGGCTTAGTGAGAGAGTGTTAGCGGTGTTTATTTCCTGACGGACGCGCGTGCCCCTCCTTCTTCGGTAGAGGGGGTGGAATGCACGCCGAGCGAGGCGTTCGAGTACTCGAACGCCTCTCCCTTGCATTCGAAGGTAAATAAGAGGGCAGTGATGCCTCGTCTCTTGGCATCGGACAGTCCCTGTTCCTCACTGTGAAATCGGGAACAGGAGTCCTTTCCTGAACAGGAAGGAGGTTGACCGCTTCCTCTGCAGGCTGCGTTTCCACTCCACATTCGGGGGGCGGAGTTGGGGGAGGGGATTTCGTTTCCAGCGCTGCCCGGCGCGCTTCTTGGGGTTCTGACTTGAACGCCTTCCGAGTAACTGGGCTTTGGGAGGAGCGTCTATTTCATCGCATCTAACTCTGACCGAAATTGTTCTAGCGAAATCGTATTTTTCTGTTTTGAAACCAAGTGTTGGTGTTTCAGTTCAATTAACAACTTTTGTACCTCATTATACTCTATGGAAATTAGTAACGTAGAAGATAACATTGTTCTCATTATCCCGGAGTGTCCATACTTTATTTATAATGTCTTTTAGGTTATTCTCGTTTCTAAAATTACCTCTACGAGTTGGGAGGGTAGCACTGAACAGTGTGTTTAACTGTACCCTCGCTTGTTCTATTTCTTCCGAATCATAGACGTTCTCGTATCTGTTTATCATGATTTCTGAACTAATATGATCTACTTTGTCAAATATAAAACAAAGGATTTTCTACAAGATCACTATTTTCAGCAGACGATTCCACTATACCTGTATCGATGGAGGAGGAAGCTTGTGGGGAAGCGTAGATGGTGGGGGTGGTTAGGATGGAGGTGGAGGGAACGCCAATAGGGGTCCCACTTCTCGTTCCTTTAAATAATGTTCCAGATACCACCGGTTCGATGCCCAGGCATCTTTTCACATTAATTATGTAACTATTACTATCTATGACACAAAGTGTATACGTGGAGTCACTATACGATTATAACTTAATGAAACATTTCCCACAGTATTAATAAAAAAATTAAGATCGCGCTGCGCATTGTTTCTATTTTCAAAAGTAATTACTTCTTTACCCGTAATTTTAATATCGTCCGCAAATTTAGAAATTTTATTTTAGAAATGTTAACATGTTAAATGTCAACATACTGTAATTATCATATATTATGAAAAACTGACTCCCGCGGAACTGGTTTAGTTAGTGTGCCCTGATTCTTTCCCGTTTACTACTTTCTACCTGTTGTTTTATACCAATTAATCAGTTTCTCCTGTTACTGTCCTCTTTAACTGATCTTCTTCCGCGTCTCAACTACCTTCTGAGCAGTCCAGTATGCTCTCAAACACACTCTTCTCTCTTTTTTCCTCACTACACACATGCATCTTACACACTACACATTCTTTTCAAAATTTAAAACAAAAATGGTATATAGGTTTTAACAGCTTTAGAGACCTTGATTTCGACTCTCCTTTTCCTTCTTTGGGAGGGCATTTTTGCGGACGTTCTCCCTTGGCCCCTCCTTCCCGCATAAAAAAAGTATTAAGGACTTGTTCCCTTATTTCGTGAGCTTTAAGATTTCTAACAATCTTTTATGCGGAACTTTATCAAACGCGTTTGGAAAACATTTACATTTATTTCTACTAAACCGTGTTGACTGTCTTTAACTGTAGACTAGAAGGCCAGAGTGGGACTGCCCACATAGCGGCCAGTGTCAGGTTGACGTAATACTATAAGGTTAATAAGATTGCAGCTTTCAATATGTTCGATTATGCTGCCTCAAATAACTGATTAAAAAAAAAAATCTTCTAATAGAAATTACACTTATAAGACTACTCTTATTGCTTATTGATGATTCCTTAAAACAAAATGCATAATTTAGATTATTTATTTTCCGCTGTCGTTCAATGCGTAATTGGGTACACGAAATAAGGGTACGCATGGTGTGAATGAACTCTGGAGCTATTCTTTTCAATATATTTTTCCTACTTTCCTATAAATCTTCTTTCACCACTATTTCCTGTCAGCAGTGGCTGGCGGAGGAGGGAGAGACCCTTGTCTGTTCCTGTATGAAAGCTTTACACGTCTAGAGGTGTAAGAATGGTATAAGTTTTCCGTATTCTTTATTTTCATTTGCTATTTCTAATTTTTCTACTTCCTTCTTGGACTAGCCTAGAGTGGATCTTAGGGGCTTTGTTAGCCTGTAACTAACTAAATTCCCTTTTTCAAAGACTGGAGTTAGACGAGTTAAATTAAGGTACAAAGATTTATTAAAAATTTAAACTGAAAAATCTATTTTTCAATTTTTAATTATTTTAAATGTTTTGTATAAAAATATATCTGGACCGGGCGATTTATTTAATTTTAACAGTTATAACGTGCAATATCTTCTGCGTAAACGGTTATGTCAGTAATCAATGGAACCCCATTACGTTATTAAATATGCTACAATCCTTCGTAATAAAAGACATATCTCCCGCAGTAAAGACCTAGAGAACCTCTTCAAGATTAAAATAAAAATGAAACTCTAGGAAAATAATCCACTATGCTCACATATGTTTTGTATTCATCCGTTTTGTATATTTTGTATAGATTTGCGATGCTGGGCTTAGTACTTTATTTTCCTGTTAATTTATCAGTTTAAACTCTAGAATGGATTACAATAAATATTGTTTCTCATTTTTCAACTATGCTATACTTTATTTTTTTCGATAAGAAAACAAAAAAAAATACAAACTATAAAATACAAAACAATGAATAAAAAATAAAATCTCTCAAAATAAAAGCAAAAAATTCATAATTTAAACACTCTCTCTCTTTCCAAGGAAGTGCAAGTATTTCTTTTGATAATTAAATTAACCCTTCTCTTTGGAGACAAATTATAAAAAGTCAGATAGGTGAGGATGTGTCACATTTGTAGACAGTATTCTGTTGAGGGTATGTGCTTAGTTACCGAGTCAGTAACAAACAGATTCACCGAGAAAAATTATTATACGTGTAAAGGTTCCAAACTTATTTCTTAAAATGGTAAATATTTTTATAGATTTGAGTTATCTATAAGGTTAAGTCTGTTGGTTTTGTACAGTCATATGAATTAGAATTGCAAACTGCTCGGAGTAAAATGACACTATAATGTGTGTGTGTGTGTGTGTGTGTGTGTGTGTGTGGTTAGTTTCATCACTGTAGTGAAATGGACAACGACGACATTCCGAAATGAAATTCAATAGTGTGGTATAAGAGACGATTAGAATATAACCAATACTTAGTTCAGGACTGAAATAAATGTTTATTTATCTCGTTGCCAGTGGTGCTAAACCAACTTGGCATTGACACTGCGAACTACTTGTGTCCCGCTTGAATCGGTGTAAGTTGTTGTAACATGTATCTTAAACATTGCAAATATATATTTATATTGTGTGTGTGTGTGTGTGTGTGTGTGTGTGTACACACACACACAGTATATACATGATCGATGTCAATCCTTCTTCTGTACGTCATACACTGAGGAAGAATGGTCTACTGGAAAAGTTGGATGAAGAAAACCTTTGTTACGAAAAGCGCACAAAGAAGCTAGTTTAAAGTACGCCAAGGATCATCAAAATGATGGAATTGCATTCTGAAACAAAGTTCTCTGGACAGACGAGACCAACAATTGATTTATTCGGGAACAACGAGCAACGGTATATTTGGCGAAAATCAAGTACTGCATTCGAATAAAAAAAAAAACATCCTTCCTACGGTTAAATACGGTGGTCGTAGTTTGCTTCTTTGGGGATGCTTTAGTGCTTCTGGCCCAGCAAGACTTGTCTATCAATGGAATCTTGAAATTCGAAGAAATATTAGTAAAGTTCAGAAGAAAATATATTGCCTTCAGTTCGGAAGTTGCAAATGTGACAACTGGGTCCTGCAACAAGAAAATGATGCACCATGAAATGTTTTCAGCAAAACATTTCAAGCTTCTCGAGTGTCCCAGTCAAAGCCCAGATCTCAATTTAATCGAAAATTTAATGTTTGATTTGAAAAAAGGTGTCCGCAAGAAAAACCCTTTGAATCTGACTAAATTGCAACAAGAATGGGCTAAAATTTATACCGAGAGATGTCGAAACCTTGTAGAAAAATACCCACAACGAATCATTGAAGTCATTCATGCAAAAGGTGCACGCACAGAGTATTAAATAATTGTAAATAAATGTATGAAAACTTTAGAATTTTAACATATTTCTATTTTTCTAAAAAATTTTGATGTTTTACATATGTTGGAAATGGACTAATTCTTTTATTTGTTAAATTTTTCCAAACTAACAAATTTTTCATAACTATCTTATGCATGGTACAAGAGAAAAGGACGAATATAACGGAAATATTTCTCTGTATGAATACTTACGAGTGCCCCACTATATATTTTATTATATATATTTTATTATATATATTTTATTATATATATTTTATTATATATATTTTATTATATATATTTTATTATATATATATATATTTTTTTTTTCTTTACTTATTTATACTTTTATTTGCAGATGAACTGCACATTCAGTGTATGCGTGTTCCTGTTGCTGCTCAGCCCTGGATTGTCGTTTTCAGTGAAAAAAATAGGGGTAAAGTATCAAAACATAATTAAATATGTATTGTATTGTTTAAGTAACACAAAAGATCAGGGACTACAGAGTACAGATACTTCGTCGACAGACACCTAAATAACGTAGCATAACATAACCTAACTTAACTTGTCTTAACCTAACGTAACTTAATCTAAACGTAAAGAATTTTTCGATAAAATTAGGACTGAATAAAATCTTCTGTAACAGAGTAAGGGAAACCAAAAAGTCTTATGCCAGAAAGAGAACGTTACGCTTTTGACCCTACTTCTCGTACAATTTTTGGAAAACAAATTCGCGTAGAAACAAAATTTTTAAAAAGTATAAAAAATTACTGATCACTAATGAATGGGTTTTGTTTATGAAATGTTATTACTGTTAACAAAAAAAAAAAAAAAAAAAAAAAAATCCGAGAAAAACGGCATATTACCAATTTTGCGCAGCCCCCTCAAACACAGCCTAGGGGGAGACTGGGAGGGATGGGTGTGTTATTAAAACGTTTTCTGGTTCTCCCTTATTGTGTAGACTCTGAATCTGTATAAGCTCTGTTAATGTGTATAAATTTGGTGCAGACTATCCTAACTGTTTAGCGAGGGTCCTTCCATGCCCCCTGAGGTTGGGGGCTGAGAAGGGCGGGTGTTATTAAAACTTTCTCTGGTTCAGGCTTAATGGGTATCCTGAATTTGATGCACATTAAGCGTGTATAAACGAACACAAGGGTCCCCCTCCCAGTCGCACCCAGGTGGGTGGGACTAAGAAGGGCGGGTTTTATTAAAACCTTCTCTGGTTCTCTTAAATTTGGTGCAGATCACCCTACCCAATTTGGTGTGTATAAATGAACAGACATAATCATCATCGCCATCTTCATCATTCCCCACACACTTACGTAGATATACAGGGCGGTAAAGAAGTAGGTATATTTATATAAAATAGCTGACTGTATACTTACTTTTGCATCACTCTCTATAAGATAACTTCATTTTTTAATACTTTCTTATTGTAGAAGCAAAGATTTTTCTGTTTGTTTGCTTTTTAGTGCAACAGGCCCCGTTCAACAGTATTTAATAATAATAATAATATATATATGATGCACATCCACAAGGAAAAGGAAAAATTATTCCAAAGCCTTTCGTGTATTCAGAAGCACACCTCGTCAGGGAATGAAGGGTAGGGTGGATCGATTTTACATTTCTTTCGATTTCCATATTCTAATAGAGACAAAAACTTGCGCATGCATGAGAAAATAGCCTCTGCAAAATCTTAGCTTAATAGGTAATCATCTTCTGCCCCCGGGAGAGCGATGAAAATCATATTTTAGTAGTCAAAAACGTATTTTTAAACCCTAGCCTAGTCATAAAATTTTGCGTGTGTGTTATTTCATGCCTAAGCAACGATATAAATGCTATGGGAAATATATAAATGCATTATTTAAGACAAAGAGCCGATCTGAAAATATGTGTATTATACATATTTTCAGATCGGCTCTGTCTTAAATAATGCATTTATATATTTCCCATAGCATTTATATCGTTGCTTAGGCATGAAATAACACACACGCAAAATTTTATGACTCTAGGCTAGGGTTTAAAATTACGTTTTTGACCACTAAAATATGATTTTCATCGCTCTGCCGGGGGCAGAAGATGATTACCTATTAAGCCAAGATTTTGCAGAGGCTATTTTCTCATGCATGCGCAAGTTTTTGTCTCTATTAGAATATGGAAATCGAAAAAAAATGTAAAATCGATCCACCCTAATGAAGGGAGAAGGCGAGATGACAAAAATAAATACCACGGGACAGAAAAACAAAACGATTAGCACATGATTAACAAAAGTTGATTAGGAGGCAAAAGGTATTTTAACAGGATATTGTCAATTTTATACATTCCCGCACTGTTATTAAAATTATTTTTAAAACAGATAAATGCACATTCTAGAATATTCCTTTCAATTACTGTATATCTCTGTTTTTAACGAG